>QLOH01000177.1:1200000-1602986 GCA_026901365.1 Sesbania bispinosa
GGGGGCTCTGCCTATAAGAAAAAGGGGAATCAAATTGAGGAAGAAAATCAGAGAGAAATTTGAGGGAGGTAGCTTAAAAAAAAACGGGTACAATACACACAAATACAAGGGACATTCG
Organism: Sesbania bispinosa; assembly: GCA_026901365.1. NCBI lineage: Eukaryota > Viridiplantae > Streptophyta > Magnoliopsida > Fabales > Fabaceae > Sesbania > Sesbania bispinosa. Next base: position 1,200,119 of record QLOH01000177.1, read on the forward strand.
GTTGAGAGATACAGAGTGAAGTTCACAGAACCAGGGAATCAGAGAGATGAAAAACGAAGAAGAATGAGGTTGCAGGAGGTTTATTGACACAGATTCTAAACCAGAAATCCCAGGAGAGGCCTAGAAACAGTTACAGAAAGGAAAATAGTGCTACACAGCAAATAATTTTAGGTATAATTCTTAACTGCGTGATATGTTTGTTTGCTTTGATCTAATCTCTTGAAATTATACAGTTCCATTGAAATAAAAGTAACAAAACAGAAAATATCCCTTGAAGTGTCCATGTAAGTCCCTTTCAGTTTATACATCAGTAATAGCCAAATGACACAGATAAACCATTCCCATAACAGACCCATAATCCAATCATCTAAGAATGAAAAACAGAGAAAGAATAAAACAGATAGCCATTACATCCTCTCCCAAGCACCATTCCCCATCATTGTCGCAGCTTCACCCTTAGCCAGTCACCACCACCGTTGTGTTTCATCTATACCTCCCTGCAATGCAATCAGAGCCAAAAACTGAAAAAAAAAGGGGCAATAGAATGAGAGAGAGAAAGGAAGAACCGGAAGAGGCAGGCTGTGGTAGCGTCACCGCCGTTCCTGCGGCCACCGCCGTTCCTGCGTCCACCGCCGTTCCTGCGGCCACCGCCGTTCAGACCCCCGGGTCGCCGCCGCAACCCATCGCGACCATTGCAGCCAACCGCTACGGAGCGACCTAACCTTCGTTCCCCCGTCGCGCTGCTGTGCGCATGCCCTCGCGGCCACCTTAGCCGCACCACCACCGTCTTCCTATTCCCCTCGCAACCCACAAATCGCGAACCACTGCCGGCCTCCGCCTCTGCGCGAAACCGCCGCCGCCGTGCAGCAATCGCGAGCCACTACTCGCTGTCACCACCGCGCGCGGTTGTGGTCCTTCACCTCCTCGCCGCGAAAACGCGGCCTCGCCCTTTGCTTTCCCTCTGTGGCCGCCGCAGCTCCCTCCATGGTCGCCGCGCCATCTCCTCCTTCCCCCTTTCGGCTCTCCCCATTTTCAATCTCAAAACCTAACCCTAACAGAGAAAAGTAATTTGGTTTGAATGAGGCAATCTGATTGTTTTGCCTTAGGGTTATGCCCCCCCCTTGGCCAAGAGTTAGTGACTTGGGCCAGCAAATCTGCTGGCCCATTGATGTTTTGTGGACCTTTTTTTTACTTTTGGACAGTGGTTGGGCCAGTGATGATGTGCTGAGGCCCAACTCATTTTTTTCCTCTTTTGACCTGATTTGGAAATATTGTTCAATTCTATTATTTGTTATTATCTTAATATTATTATTTATTTATTTTGTTTCATTTATTACTAATAATCTCTTTTTGTAAATTATTTTAGATCCACCATCTTGTATTTCTTTTAACTGTTTAGAATTATTTATTTAACACTTGTGGATGTAAATATTTGTTTATTTCTTTCTCTGTAAATAATCGATTATTTGTAATTTTAATTTTGTGTGCATGTAAATATTAATTGATTCAATTTATCCCCTTTTATCTTTGACGTTAATAGAATAACATTTCTATCTTTTAACGTCATTTCAAATAAAAAATAATTGAGCATAGTCATTTACTAGCTCAATAATTTGCCCGTTTATAAATAAAAAAAAACATTTTTTAAATTGGTTTATCAAATCGATTACGTTGATAGAATAGCCTTTCTATCCTTTAACGTATAGTTTTAAGAGAAAAAGGAATATTGAGTATAGTCATTTACTAGCTCAATAATGTGCTTGATCTCAAACCTCTTCCAAAAAATAATTCTTTTCACAAAAGTTACGTTAATTGAATAGCATTTCTATCAATAACGTAAAAAGGAAATATTGAGTATAGTCATTTACTAGCTCGATAAATGCGTGAAATTTCAAATTCATTTTAAAAAAAAAGAAAATGATTCTCTTCAAAAAAAATTACGTTAATTGAATAGCATTTCTATCAATAACGTAAAAAAGGAAAATATTGAGTATAGCCATTTGCTAACCCAATAATGCGGAATTTTAAATCTTTTCTCAAAAATGTTTTCTTCTCAAAATAAATGACGTTTATTGAATAACATTTCTATCAATAATGTCGTCAAAACAATTTCAAGGGTTCGTTGTATAGCCATTTGCTAGCATCAACTCTGCTAAAAAATAAAATCCTTTTTTCTTTGAATTAAAAACACTTCCAAAATCAATTTCCTCATTTTTTTTATTTTCAAAAATTAAAAATCATTTTCTTTTCAAAATTAAAACCAATCTCTTTTAAAACACATTTTTAGAACTACGTGGCTTTGATTTCTCCATTGCACCCGGAGATACGTAGGAGCGGGGTTTCTCGTCGAGCCAAAATAAAATTTTCAACATTTTTGTCCCATTGATTTCAAGTTAATTTTTTCTCATCATTCTTTAATAAATTTTGTTTTTTTTTCTCTTTTTTTGTCTTTTAGAGGGTAAAATAAACATTTTAAAAGTTAATGAATTTTGCACAATTAATTAAAGGTAACCGTTTTTAACGGATGTTGTAGGGTGCTAATACCTTCCCTACGCATAATCGACTCCCGAATTCGGACCTCTTGTTCGCAGACCAGTTTTTAATTTTAAATCATTTTTGGGTTTTCCAATTTTCCCAACCCAAATAAATTGGTGGCGACTCCCCAAAATTATCATTTTTCAATATTTTTTCTCACGTGCTCGCCGACCCCGTCGTGGCCCCGGTCGCGACAGCTGGCGACTCCACTGGGGAATTTGAGAGTCAAGCCTATTAATTAATTGTGCAAAATTATTAACTTTTTATGTTTGTTATACCCTCTTTCATTTTGTTGTATATATCCTATTGTAAATACTTTTTCTTATGTCTTTGTGAATTCCATTGTACATATTTTGCTGTCGTAAATATTTTGCTTCAACCTTAGGTTAGAAGACTATTATTTGTGTACATATTTGTTATCTGTCTCTCTTGCAGGTGGGGGTAGTTTTGTAGGTTTCTATGCTCTAAGCAGGCACTTCATTGTCAGTCTCCTCGCACAACTTTGGCTCTATACCCGAGCTCGTGCAAGATAAGCCATAGGAGGTGTTTCAACAAATGTTTTGAGGGGCTTGATGCCCACGTGACATTAGTTGATTCACCACTCAGATTGCTACCGGTATCCTGGATTTGTTATATTGAGAGGGATTATCCCTACGTATGACTAATTCACGAACTGGATCCTTGTCAATGTGATGAGGGCAATCTGGGAACCATGGTCCCTAGAGGTCTAGATTCATCCCTAAATCTGTGCACCGGTAGTTTATCTATAATTACCAAACCTGAATAGGGATTTTTTCCGACAATAGAATTATCCAATGCTAGGATTCGCCCTTGTAGAACAAAAGGAGCATTAATCTTTTTCTTATTTCTTTTCCTCAAAATTTTAATCTCCACATTTTTTGTACAAAATTTTAGTATCTCATCCTTGCACAAAAAGATATATTTTGCATCTATAAACTTTGTGAATAGTTTGTCTTTTCTTTCTTCTTTTTCCATTTCTTGAAAAATCATGTGTCTTCTTTTGTGTATAATTCAAGCAAATTTTGAAAAATTTTGAAATGATTCCAATTTTGAAATAACATTCCCCTAAATTAATTCTTTCCAAATTTTTATCAGATTTCACCATTGCGCCAAAGCACAAGTTCATACGCAGTCCTATCCAAACCCGTTCTCGTTCCCAGACAGTTCCCCACCATTCAACAATGGCTGAGATCCCTGTGACAAGTGAGAGCCCTCCTACTATGGAGCAGAGGATGGAGAGGTTGGAAGGGAGTTTTAGCCAAATTTTAGAATTGTTGAAGACTGTGATCCCTGAGAAGGAAGTGATCAACGACAATTCGAACGGAGACGACAACGATGGTGGGGGTCCATCTATTAAAACCAATGGTGAAAATCCCCACAAAGTTGTGATTGTCACCGAGTCATCAGGCCCCGAGGTGAAGGTCAGGGAGGAAGAAGCTAAAATGATGGACAAAATGGAGATGTTGGAAGAAAAAATGAGAGCATTACAGGGAATAGATGTTTACGGGAAGCTGGATGTGCAAGATTTTTACCTTTTCCCCGACATAGAGATTCCTGCAAAATTCAAAGTTCCGGACTTTGAGAAATTTGAAGGGAAGACTGACCCGTTGATCCACCTGACCATGTACACTAGAAGCATGGCTGCACATTATAACAATGAAAAGCTGATGATTCATTGTTTCCAGCACAGCTTGGCTGGAGGTGCTCTGACTTGGTTTTTACAGCTTGATAAGAAGCAAATCATGAGTTGGCGTAATCTGGCGGAACTATTTATTAAACAGTACCAGTTTGTGACCGACATTGCCCCTGATCGATTCGAACTTCAGAGGATGAAGAAGGCCGAGACGGAGACGTTTAGGGAGTATGCTCAAAGGTGGAGAGAGAAAGCTTCTCAGGTTCAGCCCCCTCTGAATGAAAAAGAAATTGTTAGACTTTTTGTGAAAACTCTTGAGGGGGCATACTTTGAGAAATTGTTGGGATGTGTCACCAATCGGTTTTCAGATGTTGTCATTGCTGGAGAACAGGTGGAAGATGCCATCAGAGAAGGGAAGCTACATGGGGCAAATAATCCTCATGATAAGCCCAAAAAGCCGAGCTTTCAAAAGAAGGAAGGAGAGGTCCATGCAGTTGGCACTGGAAACTACCCATCCAAAACCATATCCCATCAGCCCGTCCAACAATCCTCACCATACTCCCTACCACCCTTTTATCCATACCCCTACCCATCCTATCCTCCAAACTTCCACAATCAGGGAGGAACATCCCAAGTTGGGAACTCCGCACCTCCACAAGTTAACAATGTTTCCTTCCCCAACCAGCTACCGACCTTCCAAAATCCACCTTATCAACCGAGAAAAGAGAGATTGAAGATCGATCCGGTGCCAATCCCTTATTCCGACCTCTATGATACTTTGTTGCAACAACATTTGGTGGCCCCAGAAGTGCCACAGCCAGTATCCAATCCTCCCCAAAAATGGTACAATCTAGCTAAGATGTGCAAATACCATATGGGAGCCCCAGGTCACTCAATTGAAAAATGTTGGACCTTCAAACTTCGAGTGCAAAGGTTAAGAGATGCAGGACAATTGTTTTTTGAAGGAGGAGAAGGGAAATCTACAGGGACGAAAGTTGACAATGATCCCTTACTTAAGCATTAAGAATGAAGTTTTACTGATGCATTTTGGGTTATCGCTAGTATTAGATGGCTTTCAATTTGATGCATTTTGAGTTGTCGCTAGTATTAGATGGCTTTCAATTTCTTGCTTTTAATATTGTTTCTTTTGTTTAAGTGCAATGGTTAACTTTTTGCTTCTACTACAATGATGTACTCGTCATATTGTGAGCAATGAAATTATCTTTTGTTCATGTCATTATTCCAAAAGAAATAAGGAGTGAAGAATGAGTAAAGGCATCTTTCAAGAGACTTTGTCTCTAAATTAAACTTTTTGAAAGAAAGCAATCAAGATTTGAAATGAAGTTTGCCTTGTTTCTTTATCCAACAGTTGAGTAATATCCCTTGCTACCCACTTTGAGCTTAAAAAAGATTTTTTCTTCAATTAACCCTGGACAAGGATCACCTCCACACTGGGGGCTGCTACAATGTGTTCATCCGAGTCTCATGAATTATTTGTGATGTTACTCGTAGAAGTTGTATTCCATTTTCAAAAGTTATTCGTTCATAAAGAAAGGAAGAGTTGAAAATATGAAAGAATGAAGATAAAAAAAAAAGAGAAAGATGAAAATGAATGAAAAAGAAAGGGATGAAAAATTTGAAGAAAGTGAAAATGGAAATGTTGAGAACATCGCTTTAATTGAATTATCTGTTTCAAAATGTATCATTGTGCAGCAGATCCTTAGTCCTAATAAACCCGTAAACACTCATTTTGGGCCTTAATATCCTTTTCTTTCATAACCATTTAACCCTTGGCCACGTTACAAGCCCAATAAAGTCCATCCTGATCAAAGATTGATTGCCTTTTTATTTTCTTAATCTTTAATTTTGAGACAAAGCAACTTGATTAAGCTGCATTTGCTTGTAAATTTGGCTCCTAAAAAAAAAGAGAGAGAGAGAGAGAGAGAAAAAAGAAGAAGAAAAAAGAAAAAGAAAAATACAAAGATGAAGGAAAAGCGCACTTGCAGCGGAAGCAAATGTTAATTTTATTCACTGGGCATTTGAAGCAAGAATCATCAAAAGGATTTGGGTGTCATAGATGTCTTGAAGCTAAAATCTGGGGGGCTCATCGCATCAGGAGTATTTGACTGTCAAGGGTGTTTGAACCTTAAATTGGGGGCTCATTATTCCTCCTCGCCAGAATTGTGCAAGTTTCCATCTCTTTGAGAAGTCATGTTTTCATGCCTAACTTGGAGGCTAGATCCATATTTCACTTATACTTCCATGTCACAGTGGAAAATTACCTGCCCTTCCCATACTCCTCCCCTTTAATCTCAAAAACCTTGAAAAGGATTCTTTGCTTTTTCCTTACACCATAATACCACCTTTTGTCCATAAACAATTGAATGAGTGTTTTAACTCAATGGTGAAAAGAAAATTCATATCATTTTTGGGAATGTTGTTTCTCCTGGAATTTTTCATATTTGATTTGAAATTCATGCCAAGTTTCTATGGAAAAATCAAGTTTTGAAATCCAGATTGTTGTCAAAATTTCCAACTTCATTTTGCACCGACTGTTGGGAATTGTCATAACCTTTGTTCTAGATGTTGAGTGGTTGAGTTATCATTTTTTAGGTAGTGAGAGGCTCACGTTTTCATTCTAGGTATTGTGACGCCTAGTTCTTTTCTTTAGGGTATTGTGAAGCCGCTAGACATTGTGACATCTAATGTCTTCTATTTTCATCAAATTACCTGCGATTTTCTGGGTATTTTCCTTTCCTCCTGATGGTTTTCCAGGAGTTTTATCAGTTTGACCTGATGTTTTTCCAGGTCTTTTCCCTTTCTCCTGATGTTGGTTCCGGGAGTTTTATCAGTTTGACCTGATGCTTTTCCAGGTCTTTTCTCTTTCTCCTGATGTTGGTTCCGGGAGTTTTATCAGTTTGACCTGATGCTTTTCCAGGTCTTTTCTTCTTCTCCTGATGTTGGTTCCGGGAGTTTTATCAGTTTGACCTAATGCTTTTCCAGGTCTTTTCTCTTTCTCCTGATGTTGGTTCCGGGAGTTTTATCAGTTTGACCTGATGCTTTTCCAGGTCTTTTCTTCTTCTCCTGATGTTGGTTCCGGGAGTTTTATCAGTTTGACCTGATGCTTTTCCAGGTCTTTCCCCTTTCTCCTGATGTTGGTTCCGGGAGTTTTATCAGTTTGACCTGATGCTTTTCCAGGTCTTTTTTCTTTTCTCCTGATGTTGGTTCCGGGAGTTTTATCAGTTTGACCTGATGCTTTTCCAGGTCTTTTCCTTTTCTCCTGATGTTGGTTCCGGGAGTTTTATCAGTTTGACCTGATGCTTTTCCAGGTCTTTTCCTTTTCTCCTGATGTTGGTTCCGGGAGTTTTATCAGTTTGACCTGATGCTTTTCCAGGTCTTTTCCTTTTCTCCTGATGTTAGTTCCGGGAGTTTTATCAGTGTGACCTGATGCTTTTCCAGGACTTTTTCTTTCCTCCTGATGTTGGTTCCAGGAGTTTTATCAATTTGACTCGATGCTCTTCTAAGTCCTTTCCCTTTCTTTTTCAAGCTTTTTTAATGTGTCTGTGATTTTCCAAGCCACGTTTTATAAACTTACCCTGTGATTTTCCAGGGTTTTCTTTTCTATATCCTGTGATTTACCGGGATTTTCATTTCGAATATCCTTTAATTTTCCAGGATTTTTATCTAGTTGCCTGTGATTTTCCAGGCCTCTTTTAATCACCCTGTGATTTTCCGGTTTTCTTTTTTCTATATCCTGTGATTTTCCGGGATTTTCATTTTGAATATCATGTGATTTGTCAAGATTCTTATCCATTTGCATGTGATTTTCCGGGCACTCTTTCTAAATTCGCCTGTGATTTTCCAGGGGTGTTCATTTCCAACATCCTGTGATTTGCCAAGACCTTCATTTTGAATGTTCTGTGATTTACCAGGACTTTCATCAAGTTACCTATGATTTTCTAGGCCTCCTTTCACTTTTTCCTTTATCATTTTGTCCGAAACAAAATTGGTTGCTTCTTTATTTTGCTTGCTCTTTCAATTGAAAGAACAAGCAAAGGGGGCTGCTGTCAGCACCCAATTTTGTCCGGGAATTTCATTTACTTTTTAACCTTTTCTTCTTACTTTATTAATAAAAATCCAAAAATTATTTAAGAAGGTAAAATGAATTATTTAATTAAGTTAATTAATTAATTATTAATAGTTAATTAATTAATTGATTAATTAAATATTTTATTTTATTTTCAGATTTCCAATTGAGCTAGTTTGAGCCCATTGTTTGTACATTTTTTTTTTAAAAAAAGGAGGGGTCTTTTGGGGTCAATAGACTCATTTGCTTAACTTAAAAAAAAAACGATTGTTTCAGATTTGCTTTTTTTTGGGCCATTTTTGGACCCATTATTAAAGATGTTTTTTTTTTAAAAAAAAAAAACCTTGTAGGCTGCAACCCATCCTCATTACTTAATTTATTTAAAAAAAAAGGGGATGAAAGTAGTTGAAACAGAGCAAGTTGCATTTGCAACTTGCCTCTGATTTGGGCGACCAGAAGCATGGAGGTGGGCGGCAATGGCAGAGGAAGCATGGGCAAAAGCTAAACTTGCAGTGCAACTTGCATTTTTTAATTGGGGGCTCTGCCTATAAGAAAAGGGGGAATCAAATTGAGGAAGAAAATCAGAGAGAAATTTGAGGGAGGTAGCTTAAAAAAAAACGGGTACAATACACACAAATACAAGGGACATTCGGTTGAGAGATACAGAGTGAAGTTCACAGAACCAGGGAATCAGAGAGATGAAAAACGAAGAAGAATGAGGTTGCAGGAGGTTTATTGACACAGATTCTAAACCAGAAATCCCAGGAGAGGCCTAGAAACAGTTACAGAAAGGAAAATAGTGCTACACAGCAAATAATTTTAGGTATAATTCTTAACTGCGTGATATGTTTGTTTGCTTTGATCTAATCTCTTGAAATTATACAGTTCCATTGAAATAAAAGTAACAAAACAGAAAATATCCCTTGAAGTGTCCATGTAAGTCCCTTTCAGTTTATACATCAGTAATAGCCAAATGACACAGATAAACCATTCCCATAACAGACCCATAATCCAATCATCTAAGAATGAAAAACAGAGAAAGAATAAAACAGATAGCCATTACATCCTCTCCCAAGCACCATTCCCCATCATTGTCGCAGCTTCACCCTTAGCCAGTCACCACCACCGTTGTGTTTCATCTATACCTCCCTGCAATGCAATCAGAGCCAAAAACTGAAAAAAAAGGGGCAATAGAATGAGAGAGAGAAAGGAAGAACCGGAAGAGGCAGGCTGTGGTAGCGTCACCGCCGTTCCTGCGGCCACCGCCGTTCCTGCGGCCACCGCCGTTCCTGCGGCCACCGCCGTTCCTGCGGCCACCGCCGTTCAGACCCCCGGGTCGCCGCCGCAACCCATCGCGACCATCGCAGCCAATCGCTACGGAGCGACCTAGCCTTCGTTCCCCCGTCGCGCTGCTGTGCGCATGCCCTCGCGGCCACCTTAGCCGCACCACCACCGTCTTCCTATTCCCCTCGCAACCCACAAATCGCGAACCACTGCCGGCCTCCGCCTCTGCGCGAAACCGCCGCCGCCGTGCAGCAATCGCGAGCCACTACTCGCTGTCACCACCGCGCGCGGTTGTGGTCCTTCACCTCCTCGCCGCGAAAACGCGGCCTCGCCCTTTGCTTTCCCTCTGTGGCCACCGCAGCTCCCTCCATGGCCGCCGCGCCATCTCCTCCTTCCCCCTTTTGGCTCTCCCCATTTTCAATCTCAAAACCTAACCCTAACAGAGAAAAGTAATTTGGTTTGAATGAGGCAATCTGATTGTTTTGCCTTAGGGTTATGCCCCCCCCCCTTGGCCAAGAGTTAGTGACTTGGGCCAGCGAATCTGTTGGCCCATTGATGTTCTGTGGACCTTTTTTTTTATTTTTGGACAGTGGTTGGGCCAGTGATGATGTGCTGAGGCTCAACTCATTTTTTTCCTCTTTTGACCTGATTTGGAAATATTGTTCAATTCTATTATTTGTTATTATCTTAATATTATTATTTATTTATTTTGTTTCATTTATTACTAATAATCTCTTTTTGTAAATTATTTTAGATCCACCATCTTGTATTTCTTTTAACTGTTTAGAATTATTTATTTAACACTTGTGGATGTAAATATTTGTTTATTTCTTTCTCTGTAAATAATCGATTATTTGTAATTTTAATTTTGTGTGCATGTAAATATTAATTGATTCAATTTATCCCCTTTTATCTTTGACGTTAATAGAATAACATTTCTATCTTTTAACGTCATTTCAAATAAAAAATAATTGAGCATAGTCATTTACTAGCTCAATAATTTGCCCGTTTATAAATAAAAAAAACATTTTTTAAATTGGTTTATCAAATCGATTACGTTGATAGAATAGCCTTTTTATCCTTTAACGTATAGTTTTAAGAGAAAAAGGAATATTGAGTATAGTCATTTACTAGCTCAATAATGTGCTTGATCTCAAACCTCTTCCAAAAAATAATTCTTTTCACAAAAGTTACGTTAATTGAATATCATTTCTATCAATAACGTAAAAAGGAAATATTGAGTATAGTCATTTACTAGCTCGATAAATGCGTGAAATTTCAAATTCATTTTAAAAAAAAAGAAAATGATTCTCTTCAAAAAAAATTACGTTAATTGAATAGCATTTCTATCAATAACGTAAAAAAGGAAAATATTGAGTATAGCCATTTGCTAACCCAATAATGCGGAATTTTAAATCTTTTCTCAAAAATGTTTTCTTCTCAAAATAAATGACGTTTATTGAATAGCATTTCTATCAATAATGTCGTCAAAACAATTTCAAGGGTTCGTTGTATAGCCATTTGCTAGCATCAACTCTGCTAAAAAATAAAATCCTTTTTTCTTTGAATTAAAAACACTTCCAAAATCAATTTCCTCATTTTTTTTATTTTCAAAAATTAAAAATCATTTTCTTTTCAAAATTAAAACCAATCTCTTTTAAAACACATTTTTAGAACTACGTGGCTTTGATTTCTCCATTGCACCCGGAGATACGTAGGAGCGGGGTTTCTCGTCGAGCCAAAATAAAATTTTCAACATTTTTGTCCCATTGATTTCAAGTTAATTTTTTCTCATCATTCTTTAATAAATTTTGTTTTTTCCTCTTTTTTTGTCTTTTAGAGGGTAAAATAAACATTTTAAAAGTTAATGAATTTTGCACAATTAATTAAAGGTAACCGTTTTTAACGGATGTTGTAGGGTGCTAATACCTTCCCTACGCATAATCAACTCCCGAATTCGGACCTCTTGTTCGCAGACCAGTTTTTAATTTTAAATCATTTTTGGGTTTTCCAATTTTCCCAACCCAAATAAATTGGTGGCGACTCCCCAAAATTATCATTTTTCAATATTTTTTCTCACGTGCTCGCCGACCCTGTCGTGGCCCCGGTCGCGACAGGCGCAATATCGGTTCTTGTCTCCCTGTGGCGATTTGATGGGCGTGGGCCTCTTTACTTCGGCTAGCTCGGCATTGTGAACCTTCTGCCAGATCCTGGAAAGGTTGGGTTGAGAGGGGTGTAGTTACCCTCATAGCGTCCTCTGAATTTCTTCTTTTCCTCTCGCCGCTCCTTCCTGCTTTTGTCATCCCTTTCGGGAGCTCGTGTTTCCTTCGAGGTCGTCCCATTGCTCGTGCCTTCCAAGTGCAGTTCCTCATTCATGAACTGGGTCGCTCGCTCTCTGAAAGCAGTCATGTTTTGTACTCGGATTCTTCTGAGTGAAATGTCCATGGGTGTCCCTTTGCGCAATGCCTCTACTGCGCAATGTAGTTGTACCTCGTCTGCAACGTTTGGCGTGAGGGCCACTTCTTTGTAAAAACGAGCCAAGAAATCCCGCAAGGTCTCGGACTCGCCCTGTTTGACTTTTGCGAGGGTGTGGGAATCTCGTGGTATTTGATTGGCCATGCTGAATCTTTTGGCAAATGCTGCTGCGAGGTCGTCCCACTTGTCCACCGAGTTCTGGGGGAGGGTTCTGAACCAGGTCAAGGCTTCTTCATCCAATGTCCGAGAGAAGCTTCTGCACATGATATCCTCTTGGGCTCCCAGGAAAAGCATTTCATTGAAGAACCAATCCAGATGTCGGCCTGGGTCGGTCTCTCCCGTGTACAGGCTGATGGTGCTAAAGGGTCGAAGGAAGCGATCGGGTATCTCGACCTGAGCGAGCCTTGGTGTGAACGGGTGTGTGAAGGGCCGATGCAGAGTTATGAGATTTGGGACTGCCGTTGCGGCAATCGCAGGTGTGGTGGCAACGGGCGTTCCCCTGATCGCTACGGGGGGTTGCGATTGGAGTTACTGGGACGACTGGGTTCGCTAGCGCGACGGCCGGGGCAGGCTGTACGTCGACCTTCGTCTCCCTGTGGGGGCCAGGAGTGATCGACTTTGGTGTCGCCTCTTGATCCTTCTTGGTCGACGCTTCTTTTGTGTCGGCGCGGGCCGAGGGGGTTGCACATCTACTGCGCCCACGCGTCCGGCTCAGTCGTTCGGTCTGATATTCTGAGGATGAAACTTCATCTGACGATGATTCCGAGGAAGCGTAACTCGTTTCTTGTGACGGCAGGTCCCTGGTGCGGCATGTCCTTCTGGACGTGGTGCTCCTCCTACTGGTTTCTCGCCGGCGGGACATCCTCCGTGGTGCGACAGGGAGTAGGGACTCCAGGTACTTGATCCTCCTTTCTAGTTCATTCACCGTTCCGCCCTTCTTCCTCCTCCTTTGGGGAGGGGGGTCTCTTCTTCATTGCTGGAACGGGTTTCCTCCTTCCTCCTAGATCTCCTTGCAGATTTCCTTCTTCCGGTGAGTTCTCTAGGAGGTTTCAAGTGGTAGCTGTCTGTGGAGGATCCAGTAGTGTGTACAGATGGTGGTGGCTCCTGAGGTGTTGCCCTTAGGGTGTGACGGGGGTCTGTCATGACTTCCGCCCCTACCTCCGGTGTGGCTCTGGTGAGCTGCGGTGGCTGGTTGCTGGTGGTGATGTCCATCGTGATTTATCGGGTGTACGGACCTAATCTCAGCAAAGGGGTAAAGATGGTGGGGGTTTCGTTACACGTTCCCACAGACGGCGCCAAATGATCGTGGCCGAGATCGAGGATGGTGGTCCGATAGGAATGATATGGCGGTCCGAGGGATCCTGGTGGTTGTTGGGGTTTCTCCGGTGGTCGCTCCGGTGTGGGGCCCGCGGCGGGGGGTACCTGCAAAGGCACTCCGACGCTCAAGTCAGAGAAGGGGGTTGATATGAGAGTATTTTGTGATTAGATTAAGATTACCTCCTTATGAGGGGGGCTCCTCCTTATATAGGGGTCCCTTGTCACATCAAGGGGATGGTGGGTGCAGGCGGCACCCATGCCGTAATCCCACTGTTCCGGCCGTAAATCTCGCGGCGTGTGTCAGTGGTCTTTCCCTTTACTAGAGGCGCTTCAGCTTTGTCGGGGGCGGCATGGGGCGCATTAAATGCGATGAGATTTGGTGGGTAGCCTACATCTAGGCCCTAGGTGGTGAGGGCCGGAGGCCTCACCCGAGAGCCGATCGTCTCAAGGATCTCCGGGGGTGATTCCAGTAAGAGTGACTCTGGGCGGTTCCGGCCGTCGGTCGTATTGGTCAACGATCGGATTGTAGCGTTTGTATGGTGAAAATATGTTTCGTGGCATTGATGGTCGTCTCATGCTTACGGTCGGTCGAGGATCATATCAGCTTCCAATCAAAATTGGTCTGCCCTTTGGATGCATCCACAGAGAGGTTAAATTTCAGCCAACCTCGGATCCCAAGGCTAAAAAAGGTTGCCCAGTGGTCTTCATGGACTAGAGAATTCCAAAACTCCATAACAGTGGGGCAATCACGCAGAGAATGCATTATGGATTCAGATTGATCACTGCATCTACAACAAGTGGGATCCACAGACATGCCTCTGGTAAGCCTTTCTTCATTTGTAGGAAGTTTTCCATGAAGACATTTCCACATGAAAACTTGAATTCTGAGAGGACCTTGCCACTTCCAATTAGAATTACATAACTCTGTATCCATTTGCAGGTTAAGATTAACACCAAGATTGTCATACATATTCTTCATAAGGAATTCCCCATCAGAGGAGTCGGCCCAAGTGGGAGAATCATCACCCAAATTTTCTCTAGGAGGGATAATAGCATTCAACTTCTCAATAATGTCAGGAGGCATAAAGTTTTGGAGGATTTCAAAGTTCTATGATCCATTAGCAGCAAAGGAAGCAACCAAAGCAATAGCTTGATTATCAGGTATAGGAGAGATAACATAGTTAAGAAGAGGTTTAAGACCAGGAATGAAATTATCAGTCCAGAATCTGGTAGAGGTTCCATTCCCAATATTCCAAACCACCCCAGATTGGACATGCTGCCAAGCTTTATTTATCCCCTTCCATAAACTGGATTCTCTGTAATAGTTCTTCACTAGAGGCATTTTGTAGTCTCCACACTTATACTTAGCTTTCAGGGCTTTAACCCAAAGAAGATCTGGTTGACTCACCAATCTCCAACCAAGTTTAGCCATATAGGTCTCATTCACCAGCTTGAGAGATTTAAATCCAAGACCCCCAAATTTTTTTGGTTGGTAGATTTTGGACTATGCAATCAAGTGAAGCTTCTTCTTCTCCGAAGAGGAACCTGATAAGTGCCAATTATATCATATATTCTTTTATTTTTACTGCACTTATCAAGGGTAAAATAGTAATTTATGCCCCAAAATAATCCCTTTTTATTAATTATTGTAATAATTGTGTTTATTTAATTTGAATTTGAATTGATGTTATTTTAATATGAAATATGTTGATTTTGCAGATTTATGAGAGAGATTTAAACGAGGAAAGAAGATAGCATTATTTAAGGATAGGATCTGCAGATTTGAAGTTTGAATGAGAGCAAATAAAGATAAAATCAGCAACCATTTAAACAAGGATTCTGCGGATAACTTCCTCAATTTAAATTCAAAGACAGGATAAACACAGAATCAATTCGAAAAGAGGGAAACAAGGGAAGCCAAGCAAATAAGGTTAAGATCAGCAAGAAATCAAGCTAATAAAAGAGGAAACAAAATAATCTTTTACGCGCTCCACGCTTCATCTGCGCTGAGCGCAGATTGGAGCGCATCATTCTGTAACCTGCGTTTCACTTGCGCTGA
Organism: Sesbania bispinosa; assembly: GCA_026901365.1. Classification (NCBI taxonomy): domain Eukaryota; kingdom Viridiplantae; phylum Streptophyta; class Magnoliopsida; order Fabales; family Fabaceae; genus Sesbania; species Sesbania bispinosa. Next base: position 1,215,530 of record QLOH01000177.1, read on the forward strand.
GCGCAGGTGAAGCGCAACTGCGCGGATTTGTTTTTAGATCTGTTTTCACAATAGATTCCTTCCAGATTTAAGATAGCTTTCCTTGGTCTATAAATAGGTCCTTTTGTAAAGAACAAAGGGAGCTTTTGGAGAGACGACAGAGCAGAAGCAAGGGCTGGAGAAAGTGACAGTTTCTCCGTTGGTTTGTAATGACTACCATGCGTAGCTAAACTCTCCAATAGGATTGAATGTAGTTGATTCAATCCCCGATTGTATGTGAATTCTCTTTACTATTTATGAATCCCTATTCTTATGATATCGGTATTTTTATGCTTTACTTAATGCGTAGCTTCCGCCTTTGTGCTAGAGTTATAGGTTAATTCTAGGATAGTATGTGATAGAGATTTCCGGATTAACAGTGAGTCTGGGGGAGCTTGGGCCAAAGGAAACTTGAACTCTGATTGGTAAAAATACTCATAGTAATTGTTATAGGAATATAGGGGGAATCGATGATTGAAGATGGAATGTGACAGCCTCTTCATAGTAGTCCCTCTAGGAATATACGATGAATTGATAGTGTTAACGAACGAAAAAGTAGAGCAATCAAGCCGGGGTAATTTGTCGCTTGAGAGAACCCGCATGAATTATTTCTGAGTATTTTATCACTGTGGAGACTAGGGTAAAATAATATAGTTTGGCTAAGGTATCATAATTATATATTCATAAAAAATATTGGGGTTCACATACGAAAGGGGTGCGATGATACGAAGTTCAATCCTAGTCCAAGTAACTGTCTCTATCTCTCTCATTTAAGTTCAATTTTATTTACTTGCATAATTCTCAACAAACAACCATACGCTATTACTTGATAGTTGTGACCACTAATCTTTATTAGTTGAACCGTTCTCTGTGGATACGATAACTCATACTTACTAATATACTGCTGGAATTTTGGTACGCTTGCTAGAATCCCATCAGAACCCCAAATGAAATTTCTACAAAGCCTCTCAATTTCCTCACAGACACCGGCAGGGAACAAAGAAGCTTGAATTAAATAATTGGGGATGCTCATGACAGCAGATTGAGCAAGGGTAATATGTAACGTCCTAATTTCTAAATCCAAGAATAATGTCCGTTGGAAACACTATTCCCGAATTTCTAAAATTATTTCGGGCCATTTTCGATATCGGTACACATAATACAAAGATGCCTAAACAATCCAACGTTTGCTTAGACTACCACATAATTCATACATCACATATTCAACACAAAATTTCTAAACTGGGAAGTGGGGCAACCAACACCCAAAAGTGTGAGAGTTCATAAACTCCTACTGGAAATCCGACAGAGTTTCCCCTGAAAACTGGACATTTCCCAATTTCCAGAATCACTGAAAACCAGCAAAACCCAGTACAATTCATAATAACAGGGGTACTAATCTAGTCCAAATGAGAAATAGGCCTCTGTGGCCAATCTAGAGGTTTCTACATCAATTACTAATTAAGTAAAGACTACACTTAACCATATGGTGAAATCTCTGTTTAATTACATTATTAACGATTAATTACAATGGATAATGCTTCATAATTCCTATCTGGTCTCTAGAAGTGTAGATCTACTCCAAAAGCTCCTCTTCATCTCTGGACAACGACTAGAATATCCTGCATAAACTAAAATATATCCCCGAAACGTGGGGTGAGACTACGGTCTCAGTGAGCAAAGCATGCAACAAGCAGTGTGGGGCATGCAGGCATGAAGTTGCAATCATTCATGAGTCAAATATTTATTATAATTACAATCATTCATTAAATCAATAAAGAGCATGAAGTTGCAATGAAATTGACTAAGCATGAGTCACCTAATTTACATGATAATACTTCTACATGTATGCACAACCACATGAATGCATTTCTCACAGCTGCTCCTAGCCGGCAGGTTCTTTTCACTGATTCTGGAGTTAGTACTGAGCTCAGACTACAGGAAACGTCTTCCTTAGGGACGTATCCCACCCTTATTTTGGACCGAAGTCAAGTTTTCAAGCAATTTCTCACGGCCGAAGCCGGCTTATTTATTCTCACGGCTGAAGTCGGCTTAGTTATTAATCATTCTGGACCGAAGCCAAAATCTCATTTATGGGTCGAAGCCAAAATTCTGATTTGTTTCTGAGAAATGTCTGACATAAATGCATAAGGAATGCTTTCTAAATACTTAACATGTAAACCAACTTCATGAAAGATCATTCTTAGATTAAATATGCTCATGTATCTCATGCCATGCCAATTTTACAGATAAACCTTAATAGAATCATAATGAAGGGTAAGTAATCATCAACAAATTCACCCAATAAGAACCAATCACAAGAGATCCCAATATCGCCAAGTTATACTAATCTAGGGTTTGGACATACAAGATAGTAATTATTTTTCTAACCCAATAATAAACCCTCATTAGAACCCTTATTCCATTCATTCACCCAAAACCCTAACTTCATGTTCCTATACCTAATCATACTAAAATCACACCTAAATCCACTAACTCATCAAGAAATATAATGAATCAACAAGGGAAGAATGCTTTAGCAACCATTCCTAAGAAATCACAAAGTTCCCAATTTAAGTTAACTTAGGGTTTGAGCATTTCAAGCTAATAATCTATCCAACAATAAATCAACACCCACACTCTAAAAGAGAGGGATTAGAAGAGTGGGGATCATAATAGAAACACACACAAGATCTGGCGAGGGTGTGTGGGCTTCACTCACCTTGAGATAGAGCTCCAATGGAGGACAATGGAGGAAGATTGGGGAGAAAATGGGGGAGAACTTGAGGAAGATGAAGATGCTTGGATGGTTCCTTGGCCCTAACCTTCTTCCTCCTCTCCTACTTCTTCCCCTCACTCTTTCTCTCTCTCTCTAGGTGTCCGAAGAAGTGAGAAAATGAGGAGGAAGGACGTGCGCTTCGCTCCTTTAATCCTCTCTATAACGTGCGCGCTGGGGCGCACTAAAGGAGGCTGGGGCGCGCTAAATAGAGGCATCAGGAGCCTCGCGCGGTGGAGCACACTTGAGGTGCGCTGAAGCCCCCAAAATAAAGGTCACGCCACTTTAAGTGGAGGCGTGCGTTGAAGCGCCCTCTGAGTGTGCTGTAGCCCCCAAAGCGTGCTGCAGCCCCCAAGCGTGCTGAAGCGCGCTTGCCAAGCCCCCTGATGCTCACTGAATCAAGTGCGCTGAAGCCCCCAGGGTGTGCTGCAGCCCCCGGAGCGTGCTGAAGCGCACTCCCTCATAATCAAACTCCTTTCTTTCTCCACTTAGTTCTCCTTCTAAATTTCCCTTTTAACATGGTCAGTTCCAGTGATCATGGTCAGTTCCAGTGAATGAATCTTCAGGAATTTGGCCGACCCATCTCTCACTCTCTCTTTTCCTGTCTCTATGTCTATTTCTTCTAATTTTTTTAGACTTTCTTGAGGCTATTTGTATGTTATGAAAATATAGCCGTTTGAAGATTGTTGATTTTACCGTTGAACATTCGAAACTAAAACATACAATCCTGGATATCAAACCTCACATTTACACAAGTATCCAACAAAACTCATACAAATGTGAGTAACTTAAAGCCTTAAAATTTTAACCAAAGTCCATAATATACATAGCCATATATATTTGGTCCAAGGATTAAAAACTAACATCCAATAAAACTATATACATATACAAGCTCCATATATACATTAGGCCCGAAGGCTACAAACTGAATGACTTAACAGAGTTCCAAAACAAATACAACTTATATATATACATAATCCCAAAAGGAAACATCTAAAACCACCTCTCTTGCTCTAACTCACTTATTACTTCCTGGAGGTACCTGCACACCTAGATTATCCACAAAACGCGTGGTGAGACTAATGCCTCAGTGAATATAACTAATCATGCTAAGTGTACATGGAATAAGCACAAATGAAGACATATCAAGTTAATCAATATCAATCATCATGTTACATTCCAATACCATAACACAACTAACATAATCTTAATCAATAAAATTCAACTCACTACTGAAATCCAGTAGGCATGAACTTATTACTGAAACTAGAGTTAGAACTGAGCCCAGACTACGGGAAATGTCTTTCCCGGGACGTATCCCACCCAAAACTGGACCGAAGTCAATATTTTTACTTATTCAAACCATTTCTCAACTCATAGCACAAGGCCGACTTAATTAACTCACGGTCGAAACCGGTAAAAGTGAATTGATAACCCAAAGCTAAAATATCGAGTGTTTCGAAACTTTCGTAAGTTTCGTAACTTTCGTAACTTCGAAATCTAAGGAAATTATAATCAATTCCTAGCATGAATCACTCAATTATAGCATAAACTTCATCAATTCAATTAAATTAACTAAATAGAAATGGAAATGGAAGGGTAGGGATCATAGATTAAGCATTTCGCAAGTTACGTAATTTCGCTACTTTCGTAAATCTCGCTACCCTAAGGTTTTCAACAAAAATCACTGATCAAACTACTCAATCCAACACCAATATCAACAATCTAACTACAATATGCAAATGGAAAGAGAATCAAGAGAGTAGGGTTCATACAATGGGGAGAAATCAAAATCAAGGAAAAGTGGGAGTGTGTGAGTTATACTCACCAATTTTCTTGAATTTCTCAAGGGAAATTGATGGATTGGAAGTCCCTTTGATGAATCCTAGCTTTGATTCTCTTCAAACTCCTCAAAATCCGCTTTCTCTCTCTAAAATCACTCTCTCTCTAGGGTTTGAAGGGGAAGAAGAAGAGAAAAATGAAATCTGAATTTTGCATGTCCAGGTATATATACTGGACAACTGGTAATCAATTACAGTAGTGCTGTAATCGATTACCAGAGGTAAAATTTACACTGGAAAACGTTTCTGGGAATTTGGTAATCGATTACAACCCTTGGTAATCAATTACCAAAAACTCAGCTCTCAGGTAATCGATTACCACCTTGTGAGTAATTGATTACACAAAAACCAGCTCTCGGGTAATCGATTACAATATCCCTGTAATCATTACCAAAAACTCAACTCTCAGGTAATTGATTACAGCCTGTGAGTAATCGATTACCTAAAAACTAGCTCTCGGGTAATCGATTACAGACTCCTTGTAATCGATTACCAGAACTCAATTTTCTCAAATTCTCTTAAGTAAAACATAACTTGGTTGTAATAGAGTTTTAACCCATAGTTTCTTTAATTTTCCTCCCTATACTTACTAATACTTAATTCTCCTGTTTGTGACCTAATAACTATTTAAGCTCATAATTTGCGGGATGTTACATCTGGCTTCTTCTTCTTCTGAAATGCCACGTCATCACGTTCAGAAGGTATGTGTTCAGCAGATTCATCAGTATACACATACTTTCAGCAGATTGCATTTCTTCAGCTTGATTTAGCTTTTCATCTTAGGGATGCTTTCAGCGAGTTCCTTCCTTCATAGAGTTTCTTCTTCGGATGTTTGCTTCTTTCTTCTTCATTCTTTAGGAGCATGTAGTTTATCTTCATTTCAGCTTTCCCAGATGTACTCTTTCTTTGGTTCAGTAGGTTGGTTAATTTTTGGCAAGTTCCTTTCTTCATCATATTGCCTCTTTGTTCTTCCTTCAGTATGTCTTCCTTCTTTGGTTGGTTCCTTCTCTTCAAGTCTATCTTTGATTCAGAAGGTTGAGCTGCTTCTACATGGTTTATTGTTTACTTGACTGAAATGGATCATCTAAAGTATGCTTGTATCTTCTGAATGAATGATCTGAAGTATATTTGCATCTTCTGAATGAACTGAAGTATGTTTGCATCTTCTGAATGAATGATGTTCTTTTGATTGACAGACTTTCATGGGTTTTAAGCTTGTCTTTATTTCTGATTCCATAGATATACTTCTTCTTTCCACATTTTCTTCAGATGGTTGGTCGTGTTCAGATAGTTGCTTCAATGCTCTTGTTGCTTTGTTCTTCTTTAGTAGATTTCTTCTTTTAGCGTTTCTTCTCGTTCAGATTTGCTTTGTCTTTCTTCTTCTGATTTCCTCTTCCTGTCTTTTGCTTGCTTCTTTGGCTGCATAAGACTTAGGTATTCTCATCACTATCAAATATTAAATTCACTGACTACTTAATTGACATCTATCCGGAGTTATTGCGCCTAAGATAACTACAAGAAAGGTCAAGGCCCTAATTCGATTTCTCAAGTCATATCTAGGGTTACATCCATCCATTGGCACGTAACTTAACCAAAGAACTAGGGTTACTCTCCCTTACCGGGGGTATTAGGTTCCTCTAGCTTCCCAGGAGTCCTTCCTATCATTACCAACCCACGAAGCTTGAACTGCTCTGATACCAAAATGTAACGTCCTAATTTCTAAATCCAAGAATAATGTCCGTTGGAAACACCATTCCCGAATTTCTGAAATTATTTCGCGCCATTTTCGATATCGATACACATAATACAAAGATGCCTAAGCAATCCAACGTTTGCTTAGACTACCACATAATTCATACATCACATATTCAACACAAAATTTCTAAACTGGGAAGTGGGGCAACCAACACCCACAAGTGTGAGAGTTCATAAGCTCCTACCAGAAATCCGGCAGAGTTTCCCCTGAAAACTGGACATTTCCCAATTTCCAAAATCACCTGAAAACCAGCAAAACCCAGTACAATTCATAATAGCAGGTGTACTAATCTAGTCCAAAGGAGAAATAGGCCTCCGTGGCCAATCTAAAGGTTTCTACATCAATTACTAATTAATTAAAGACTACACTTAACCATATGGTGAAATCTCTATTTAATTACATTGTTAACAATTAATTACAATGTATAATGCTTCATAATTCCTATCTGGTCTCTAGAAGTGTAGATCTACTCCAAAAGCTCCTCTTCATCTCTGGACAACAGTTAGAATATCCTGCATAAACTAAAATATATCCTCGAAACGTGGGGTGAGACTACGGTCTCAGTGAGCAAAGCATGCAGCAAACAGTGTGGGGCAGGCAGGCACATGAGATGCAACATAGAACACGACCACATGCACATCTTAGATCATTCAAATTTTTCTTATAATTACAATCATTCATTAAATCAATAAAGAGCATGAAGTTGCAATGAAATTGACTAAGCACGAGTCACCTAATTTACATGATAATACTTCTACATGTATGCACAACCACATGAATGCATTTCTCACAGCTGCTCCCAGCCGGAGGGTTCTTTTCACTGATTCTGGAGTTAGTACTGAGCTCAGACTACAGGAAACGTCTTCCCTAGGGATGTATCCCACCCTTATTCTGGGCCGAAGTCAAGTTTTCAAGCAATTTCTGACGGCCGAAGCCGACTTATTTATTCTCACGGCCGAAGTCGACTTAGTTATTAATCATTCTGGGCCGAAGCCAAAATTCTGATTTGTTTCTGAGAAATGTCTGACATAAATGCATAAGGAATGCTTTCTAAATACTTAACATGTAAACCAACTTCATGAAAGATCATTCTTAGATTAAATATGCTCATGTATCTCATGCCATGCCAATTTTACAGATAAACCTTAATAGAATCATAATGAAGGGTAAGTAATCATCAACAAGTTCACCCAATAACAACCAATCACAAGAGATCTCAATATCCCCAAGTTATACTAATCTAGGGTTTGGACATACAAGATAGTAATTATTTTTCTAACCCAACAATAAACCCTCATTAGAACTTTTATTCCATTCATTCACCAAAAACCCTAACTTCATGTTCCTATACCTAATCATACTAAAATCACACCTAAATCCACTAACTCATCAAGAAATATAATGAATCAACAAGGGAAGAATGCTTTAGCAACCATTCCTAAGAAATCATAAAGTTCCCAATTTAAGTTAACCTAGGGTTTGAGCATTTCAAGCTAATAATCTATCCAACAATAAATCAACATCCACACTCTAAAAGAGAGGGATTAGAAGAGTGGGGATCATAATAGAAACACACACAGGATCTGGCGAGGGTGTGTGGGCTTCACTCACCTTGAGATAGAGCTCCAATGGAGGACAATGGAGGAAGATTGGGGAGAAAATGGGGGGAGCACTTGAGGAAGATGAAGATGCTTGGATGGTTCCTTGGCCCTAACCTTCTTCCTCCTCTCCTACCTCTTCCTCTCACTCTTTCTCTCTCTCTCTCTCTCTAGGTGTCCGAAGAAGTGAGAAAATGAGGAGGAAGGACGTGCGCTCCGCTCCTTTAATCCTCTTTGTAACTTGCGCGCTGGGCGCACTAAAGGAGGCCGGGGCGTGCTAAATAGAGGCATCAGGAGCCTCGCACGGTGGAGCACACTTGAGGTGCGCTGAAGCCCCCAAAACAAAGGTCACACCACTTTAAGTGGAGGCGTGCGCTGAAGCGCCCTCTGAGTGTGTTGCAGCCCCCGAGTGTGCTGAAGCGCGCTTGCCAAGCCCCCTGATGCTCACTGAATCAAGTGCGCTGAAGCCCCCACGGTGTGCTGCAGCCCCCGGAGCGTGCTGAAGCGCACTCCCTCACAATCAAACTCCTTTCTTTCTCCACTTAGTTCTCCTTCTAAATTTTCCTTCTAACTTGTCCCTTCTAACTCTTGCAGAATAATAACATTATCAATTCCTTGCCTGCCTTGGACAAAAGAGCATTGATTAGGACCGATGATTAAGGGCAATATATCATATAATCTTTTAGCAATCAGCTTAGAAAGAATTTTGTAACTAACATTACATAAAGAGATAGGACGAAACTGAGAAGCATTAATAGAAGAATCAATTTTAAGAATAAGGGTAATTGATGTATGATTGATCTCAGAGATTAAAAAAGGGTTAAATTGATGATACAAGGACTAAATTGATGATTTTTTATATAGTTTACATTAATTGATGATTTTTTATATAGTTTAATTTGGGGACTATTAACGGATTATCATAACTTTAGAGATGAATTTGAAGTCGATCGAATACGTTGCGATAAAATTAATGGTTTACTCTTCTTCAAACTCTCTCAAACTCTTGTACATATCTATCGTGTACTCGTATCACACTAAACTCATTTAACAATAACTATCATCATCTAATCTTATTCATCATCGGATTTTTCATTATTATATTTTATATTTTTTAAAAAAGTCAAGTGTTTAAGTAGAATAAAAAAATTAATATTAAATAGGATATCACCATTATATTATTGTTATAAATTATAGATGATACAATGCTTTTTTGAGATTGGGATCTTTGAAAATTTAAAGTCACGTTAAATTTCCACAAATTCAAGTAAAATAAGGTAATTTATTTATGAGATTAAAATTTTTGTAAAATATATTATTTTTATTTAAAAAAATTTAAAACCAATGTTTTAATTAAAAAAAAATTATTTTATTTTTCACTTAAACCAACTAGACATCAAACCCGATACACACGAGTATATATATGAAATAAAAATTTAAATTTCATTAAAATATATTTTAAAACGTTGTTTCATATATGATTAATAAAACGATAAACCCTACGCCCCGAACAGAATTGCCCCTGGTAATAGGGGATATATATATATATATGAGTTAACACAAAAAAACATGATAAACCCTAAGATTTTATGTATAATTTGATAGATAAAATAAAAACAAAATGTTATTACTGTTGTATTACGTTGATTTGTTTCTTACATTTTCTTATTCTTATTTAAATTTAATTATGGATCTTTTAATTTTTTTGTTACTGTATTTTTAATTTTAGTGCATATGAGATTTATTAATTGTATTTTGAAAAAAAAAAAATAATGTAATTGAATCACAATTTCATAATTATAACTTTAACATTGTGGTAATATAATAGAAGGTCATTCTTTTAAAAATTAAACTTGTCTAAAATTTAAATTACACACAAAATATAATCTCAAATTTTATATGTGACAATTTAAAATAGCCTAATACAATCAAATATTCTTCATCGACCATGAATTAATTTAAAAGTTTAATTCAATAGTACTATTAGATATAAGATTAAATAAAAGATATTTATATTAAGATATTAATTAGAGATATATTCACAACTTAAGTAAAGATTGAAAAACATTAAATATTAAATAAAAATAAAATTTTAATTATATTTCTCTTAAAATTTTCTTGGATATTTAATATTAACAATATTTAAATGTAATTGTATTTTTAATATTAAATATTATGCGTATCACCTAACTTATCTCAACAGTATGGAAGGACCATTAGTGAAATGAAAATATTTACACTACACCCTCTCTAAAATTATGACTCCTGACATATACGATTACTTTTTTCGCCTTTTAAAATTCTTTTTAAAGAAATTATAAAAAAAATGTATAATTAATTAATTATAGTTATTTTGATAGGAGAGAACGTGCTACATTGAGCACAAAAAATTTTCTCCGGTGAAATATGTTTTCTATCTCTTTCTTGTACACTTCTCATCCAATTAACACTGGCTAATTTAAAATAAGAAATAATAATGTGTAATCAAGAAAACCGACTACTCCCTGCATTAAACAAAGATAAAATATAATAAAAAAATATTAATAAACCATTGGACATGAATGGGAAATAAAAAATATCAATTATATATATCACTATGTCAGAACAGGACTTTTACTACGCTCAAGCCCAAATTAACCCGGTTACAATTGTAACTAGGCTCAAATGTAATAATGTGATTAATTATCGCAATTCCGAAAAAGAACCGTGGTAATTGAAATAAAACTGTGATTTTTTTTTAATTTTTTTGATAAAATTATCGCGGTTCCGATTACCAACTGCGATAAAAAAAATGGGAAAGTTGAAATTATGCCGGTTGTTTTGGCTGTCGCGGTAATAAAATTTTTACTTTAATTTATTTTAAACGAATTATGTACCATTTATGGTATTAATAAAAATCTGCTTCTCCTCTTTCAGAATAGAGAAACCCCCGTGCCCCTTTCTTCTCCGTCCTCTCCGTCGCGCGATTGTCTCCGTTCTCCGTCCTCTCCGTCCTCTCCGTCGCGTCCCTGCCGCCGTCCGCCTTCTCCGTCCGTTTGTGGCCGCTGCGCCGTCGCCTCTATGCCTGGTCCAGGTTGCGCCGCCGCCGCCTCTGTGCCTGCTCCGTTCTACAACTGCGACGCTGCTGTCGCCTCTATGCCTGCTCCGTGTTGCAACTGCTCCATCGCCATAAACTCTACTGCTGTCGCTGCCGTGCCTCCGTCCGTGACCTTCTGCTGCAGCGACCCTAATATAGGTATTCACCAAGTTGTTTATTATGTTTTGAGTTTGACTGCTTGATTACAAGTCTGTAATTATGTTTATTTTGCATTTTATATTCTCAGTTAGATTCTAGCTTCAAATTGGCTATATATATTGATAAATGTTTCTGTTTTTTATTTTTAAAGGAATTCTATAAAGCATATGGTACACAAAAATTATTAGGAAGCAGTTTGCACCAGTGTGCCCAACAGCCACAGTTGTGGCTCTTTCCCAGGGCTACTCTTCCACGTTTGTTTGTTTTTCTTTTTAATTTTTGGTGAAAAAAAAAGAAGCCAAAGGCATCAGTGAATCAACCTCCCACACCAGATGTGGTTGAAAATGTCCCAGAAAAGGAACCAACACTTCAAGAGCTCATTAACATTAAGGTTTACTTTATTCTTTGTTATTTTTCTTTTTTAATTTTTGTTTTCATATTTCAAGGTGTTAGAGAGTTAGTTTACTATATTACTAGGGTTTGTTATGGTTCTTGAATGGTAAAGTTGTTTGGGTTTTGAATTTTGATGTTGAGCTTGTTTCGTTGTTGGTTATTGGATTGCATGTTCAGTTGATTGAGAGTGGGGAGAAGGAGCGGCTGATGGAACTTTTGAGGGAAATGCTTGTGGATTGTGGCTGGAAGAATGAAATGAAAGCCCTCTACAGGTATTTTATATTTTCTTTATACAAGAAAGAGGCATTGGCAGGAAAGTAATTAGGGGTTTTAGGTTTATTTATTATCAATTCAATGTTGCCTTGAATTGCCACTTTCTTTGCTGTATTGGAAGGTGTAGAGTTTTTCACTAGGTAATATGTTTTACTTGTTTAAGTTTATACTTATTGCAGGGGATAACAGAAGGTTGTAAATCTGAAATTAAGTACTAATTCCCATTCTATTTTTTGAGTCTGGTTTACCCCACTGTGTCTGTAAGATCTAGAACTAGAACACAACCATTAGCACAAGGGTCACTCCTTTGATTTCAGCTTTGTTCTGTTTTCATATCAGAATGAATTTGGATTAGTCCACATTCGATGTTGCTATATTAATTGGAGATTAGAAACTTCCAAGCTCAAATTTGGTCATGTCATGTCTGGTTACCATGAATGAAATTTGTATGATGAATAAGAAACCAAGCTTCATATATAAAAAAGGAACATGGCTTTAAAAGATTTGGAGCATTTGATTGATACTTAAACCATAAGTCTTAATCAATGCTTTAGTTAATTAACATTGAATAGGTATGGTAAATGTTTAGCTTCTACCAAGCAAGAATGCATTTTGTGCAGTAGCTTTGGTTAACAAACATGAGTAATGAGCAAAAGATCATGGAACTGAAGCTCAGAGGCCATGTATGTATCCTAAAGAATACTTCTTGTTTCAACAATTCAACTATCTCTTCGGGTCATTTTTGTTTACAAATAAGCAATTGAGTATTCCATGAATACATCTCCAATAGCTTTTGGAAGTTACTATCAGACAAGATAAGAATGGAGATTTGTAATAATCATCACAACACAATATCATATCACTTGTCATTGATTCTTTTGTTACAATTCTCTTGTAACTTCACTCTCATAGTGATATTAGTACTGCTACTGTTTTACATTTCCTGCATTGTGAAAGTTGATGCTTATGTTGCTGGTTAGTAGTTTACTTGTCATTGATTTATTTATTGATTCCATATTGCGGAAACAATCTCCAATGCCTTAACCTATCATTGAGTTGATATTAGCCTGTGATGTCCCTGGAATTAAAAGATTAATTCCATCGGAGTGGAAGGAAAAGAAGTTTTTCAATAACATATATGAACTGGTTGGAGTTCCTGTTGTCATCGTGCAACGCAGATACAATGGTTACGTTACAGAATTGCAGAATCTAGATATGTCAAGGCAATTCTCTGAATTTTCGGGGTCTTATAGAAACTAAAGTAAGATACTTTTGTTTCAAGATCAATGAATGATATATTAGAACCAACATATAGAGATTAGCCAAAGTTAGTTTATTTAAAGGTCAATGTTTTGCAATCTGGACAGTGCTATCTTTCATCTCATGTTAGCCAAGAGTTAGCAAGAGTTTTCCTGTTAGTTCTGTTCAATCACATAATGAGGCTTTTTTTTTGTTCTGCACTATACCTGCAAACAGTCCCCAACATTATTGAGGCAGTTTGTGGTTCTCCTTCTTTTTCTTCTATAATCTCATAATAGTGTATATTTAATATTTTTCTATGGGTCAAAGACAGCCTCAATGAGTAAATCTAATTACTATAAATCTGCAGTTCTGAATTATGAACATGAATTAGAATATCACTATCTATTAAGTATTAAATATATCTCTTATTTGAGTTTAGGTAACAGTGGAAGGCCACTCCATGCAACTTTCCTGGTACACTTTTGGTGGATTGTTTCATTGACATGGCTGATGCTGTAAATGAAAGGGGCTTGCCTGGAGGGCCACAAGCTGCACATGCTGCTGTCAAGTGGGCCCAAGATCATGTTGACAAGGACTGGAAAGAATGGACAGGTGGTGATAGCAACTGAAAAGTGGTAAATGAACTGTTTTGATATTTATTATCTATTGATATCATAGCAAACATAGCATCTGTCTTTTTAGGTATCCGTTTTATGATTTTATTTTCTTGTTTTTTGTCTTCTATTTAGGTAGCTTATCCCTTGGAATAATTTCATGATTAAAAAAACATTTGATTACTTTTCACTGATGTTATCTATGTGTTGATGCTATCACATGGCAAAGGAAGAGGAGCTGCTACCAAAAGGTTTTTCAAGCTAGTTTGTATATTAAGCTAGTTTCTTGAAATTGATCCCTGTAACAAGTAATGTTCTCTAATCATGGTTATTTCTTTCTCTTTTCCTGGTTAGAGATTTACTGCTATTTGCTTGGGTATTTTAAAGTTGAATTTGGATTCTTACTTTTCGAAACTATCTGATATAGAACTGGATTAGAATTTTGAATAAAAGAATGTATTTTTTATGAGAACCTTCTCAACTTATTGGTAGATTGGTAGTACCCATAGGAAAAATACAAATACAGTAGGCATGAATTCTTTCTCTTTTTCTGTTCTACTTTTAATCTATTCCAAACACAGAACAAAACTTAAATGTTTTGTTATGTCTTGTTCTAATTTATATGCCAAACGCTACCTAGATGAATGATTAAGTAGATGTAGGCATGGATGACTCAGCTCAGCTTAATTATCTAGTGGTTTAGGCTCCTGCGGTTTTACCCTTTCTATATAAGTAAACTCAATATTCATGTTGTTTGGTACATGTGATAAGTGCCAATTATATGATATATTCTTGTATTTTTACTGCATTTATCAAGGGTAAAATAGTAATTTATGCCCCAAAATAATCCCTTTTCATTAATAATTGTAATAATTGTGTTTATTTAATTTGAATTTGATTCTATTTTAATATAAAATATGTTAATTTTGCAGATTTATGGAAGAGATTTGAATGAGAAAAAAAGATAGCTGTATTTGAGGAAATGATCTGCAGATTTGAAGTTTGAATTAGAGCAAATAATGATAAGATCAGCTGCCATTTAAACAAGGATTCTGCGGATAACTTCTCCAATTTAAATTCAAAGTCCAATTTAAATTCAAAGTCAAGATAAACACAAAATCAATTCAAAAAGAGGGAAACAAGGGAAGCCAAGCAAATAAGGATAAGATCAGGAAGAAATCAAGCTGTTAAAAGAGGAAACAGAATAATTTGTTACGCGCTCCACGCTCCATCTGCGCTCAGCGCAGATTGGAGCGCATAATTTTGTAACCTGCGCTTCACTTGTGCTGAGCGCAGGTGAAGCGCAACTGCGCGGATTTGTTTTTAGATATATTTTCAAAATAGATTCCTTCCAGATTTAAGATAGCTTTCCTTGGTCTATAAATAGGACCTTTTGTAAAGATCAAAGGGAGCTTTTGCAGACCAGAGGGAGCTTTTGGAGACCAGAGGCCGAGGAGATACGGTATAGCAGAGCAAGGGCTGGAGAAAGTGACAATTTCTTCGTTGGTTTGTAATGGCTACCATGCGTAGTTAAACTCTCCAATAGGATTGAATGTAGTTGATTCAATCTCCGATTGTATGTGAATTCTCTTTACTATTTATGAATCCTTATTTTTATGATAACGGTATTTTTATACTTTGCTTAATGCGTAGCTTCCGCCTATTCTAGGATAGTATGTGATAGAATTTTCGGATTAACGAGTTTGGGGGAGCCTGGGCCAAAGGAAACTTGAACTATGATTGGTAAAAGTACTCATAGTAGTCGCTATAGGAATATAGGGGGAATCGATGATTGAAGAATTGGAATGTGACAGCCTCTTCATAGTAGTCCCTATAGGAATATATGGTGAATTGATAGTGTTAATAAACGGAAAAGTAGAGCAATCAAGCCGGGGTAATTTGTCGCTTGGGAGAACCCGCATGAATTATTTCTGAGTATTTTATCACTGTGGAGACCAGGGTAAAATAACATAGTTTGGCTAGGATATCATAATAATATATTTATAAATATTATTGAGGTTCACATATGAAAGGGGTGCGATGAAACGAAGTTCAATCCTAGTCCAAGTAATTGTCTTTACCTATCTCAATTTATTTTATGTTTTTTATTTATTTTCGCAATTCAACAACCAACAACCGTATTCTCACTTGATAGTTGTGACCACTAATCTTTATAAATTGAACCGTTCCCTGTGGATACGATACTCTTACTTACTATTATACTGCTGGAATTTTGGTACGCTTGTCATAATCTCATCAAGTAATTTTGGCACCGTTGCCGGGGAGCGGTTGTATCAATTTGTAAAGACTTGGGAGGTCTATACTATTAAGTTGTATATATTTTATCTTAGGATTTTTTTTAACTTTTTTATTTTTTATTTTTATTTTTTGAATTTTTAGGATTTTTTTTTAATTTTTAATTTTAAATTTTAGATTTTTAATTTTAAATTTTAATTTTAATTTTTTTTAAATTTTTAAAATTCTCTTCCACACTTACCCTTTTCAAGTTTTCTTGTTTATGCTTTTGAGAGGCCAGGTGTCCCCAAATCATCTACAATTTGATCCAGAAATAGAAAGGACATCAAGGAGGAACAAAAGAAGAAACAAGAGAAGGAGACAAAGAAGAAGTGAGGAAGAACCCAAAATAAGGAGACAAACTCAACATTCTCTGTTCAACCACCCCAAGTGAAGTAAATGTTAAATGGCTTCTGAATGGCAAAATCATCCAAGAAGAACCCTTGGAGATTATGTCAGGCAGCAAGAACCATATTATTTATCCCACACACCGATTTAAGGTAACTTCTCTAATTACAACAATTATTCTAACAATTTTTCACAAGATTGGGGAAGTTACCAGAATCAAATTTTGGGTGGCAACAAGATGCTGTTTCGTCCCATGTGCAAACTTCTGCAGACGAAATCATGGCAGATTATAAGATTATAAGGCAGCAAATAGAAGCACTGAATAAGCAGTTAGCTAACCTTCCTCAGCACTTGCAGGCAAGGCAATCCTATCCTAGCCAGCCCCACATTTAATTTGTGATTATTGTGGAAGTGACCATCCCAATGGTTACTGCTTTTATCCATGCACTCAAGAAGAGCAAGTAAATTACATGGGCAATCAAAGAAGACCAGACAACTTCTCCAACATTAACAACTTTGCAAACAATTCACAAGGATGGAGAAATAGCCAGAATCAGAATTTTGGGTGGCACCAAGATGATGTTTCATTCCCCATGCAACCTTCTTTTCAACAGCAGCAAAGTTACTCTTCAGTTCAACAAAGGGACTCAAAATTTTATGAGCGTCTTGAAGAACTTAATCAAAGCAATATACAATTTCAGAAGGAGAGAGAAGAACCAAGAAGATATATTGACGCTTTACTGAAGCAGATAGCAGAAACAAGAGCCAACCAACGGTCAGAATAGATCTCAGCAAATGCACTACCTAACCCTGAAGAGCAGTGTGACGACATTGTTCAACGGATAAGGGAGGGAACCAATGACAATCTGACTGATGAAGAAAGGGAAGCTGAAGAAGAGGAACTTGAAAAAGCAAAAGAAAAAGAAGATGAAAAAGGAGGAAGCTGCAGAAGAGAAACCAGAAGAAACAAAAGAAGAAGAGGAAAAAAGGTGAAGCAGAAGAAGAAGAAAAGGAAGAGGATGAAACAAAAAAGAATGTGCTTAAAGAAGAGAATGACTGTGAAGGGGAGGAAGAGAACAAAACATATGAGGGTGTACATGATGAAAAAGATCAAGAAAATGAGAAAAAAAGTTAACAGGGAGATAGTGAGTCAAAGCTCGAGGAAGGAGGGGAAGTGGTACCAAGACCAAAGACCTTGCCTTATCCAACCAACCCTCCAAAGGAAGATCAAGAAAGGCATGGCGCAAGTGTCAACCTTCCAAACCTCACAAAAGAAAGGCTTGCAAAACACACTGACCAGAACAAGGCAAAGAGAAGAAAAGTCAAGCTAACATCACAATCAAAGCCTAAGTTGCGATTGAGGACAAAGTGGTCAGGCATATTCCATACCAAGGTCCCTTGTGAAGCAAAAAAAGTAAAAACTAACAACTGTGAATTTCCCAAGCTTCAGAAGGAGAAGACCTACGCAACTCAGCAGAAGACTCCAAGGAAATAAAAGTCAGGCCAAAGGAGTCAGCAACATGGTCTAACTCCAGACACAAGACCAAATGGGTAGATTCAAGTCACATTCACAATTGGTCTGAGACAAGAATATGGGTAGGGACACTGCCCAAAGGAGTCAAGGGTACAACACAGAGGCTGGCTAAAGGATTTCAGTATCACCCACCTTGAAAGAACAGGCGTCAAACTATATGACGTTAAACGAGCGCTTCCTGGGAGGCAACCCATAGATTTTTAAGTTTTTAATTATTTTGTTTTTGTTTATTAATTAGGATTTTTTTAGGATTTAGGAAATTTTCAAAATTGATTGGAATGAGTTTGTGGAAAATTTAATTTTTAAACAGTTGGAAGTAACAGAAAACTTGACTTAAAATTGCAAAATTTCATTCTGTTTTCTGCGCTGAGCGCAGGTAAAGCGCAGAAATGCAATTTTAGTCACTGTTTTCTGCGCTTCACCCGCGTTGAGCGCAGGTGAAGCGCAGCGGTACAAAATTTCAAAAAATCCCTTATTTTTCCTTGTACCGTCTCTCTACTTCCTAAGCTCTTCTTTTCACTTTTTCCACTCATAAACCTCCATCAATTTTGAAACTTTCAAGTTTCACATATGTTTTCTTTAGTTTTCACCAATTGAAATCTTCATTTACTCTGTCTTTATTAGGCTCTCAGACCATGCAACTTGTGTTAGAAAGACCAGTTGACCTCAAACCAATAAGGAGTTACCAGACCCATACCCATGCATGCTGCTTGAAGAGTTCCGGATATTCTTGCAGTGGCCTGGGGATAGGCCTATTCATCAAGGGGGAGGTGGAGCAGCATGACAAGGACCTACAGGATACAGAGGATGAAGATTGATATTGGTGTTTTTCTTTCTTTTCATTCTTTTATTTTTTTAGGATTATATTTTTTAGTTAATTAGGATTTTTGTTTTATTTTCATTTTTTTATTAGGATTTTAGGAAAAAGGGATTTAAGGAATTAATTTAAAAATCTCAAAACTAGACATTCTAACTAACCAAATTAGGAAAGAAATAGGAATTTTATGATTGAATCCATAATCAGTTAGGATTAGGATATTGTACAAGAAAATATAGCAGGATAGTTAACTAATTTTAATAAGTGATTTCATCAAAGAAAATTAGCCAAAAAGCCGGCGAGTTGTGAGACCAAACACTGATATGAGAGTTTTCACCGCTGCTTGTAATGGCTACCATGCGTAGCTAAACTCTCCAATAGGATTGAATGTAGTTGATTCAATCCCCGATTGTATGTGAATTCTCTTTACTATTTATGAATCCTTATTTTTATGATATCAATATTTTTATACTTTGCTTAATGTGTAGCTTCCGCCTGTGTGCCGGAGTTATATGTTAATTCTAGTATAGTATGTGATAGAGATTTCCGGATTAATAGCGAGTTTGGGGGAGCCTGGGCCAAAGGAAACTTGAACTCTGATTAGTAAAAGTACTCATAGTAGTCACTATAGGAATATAGGGGGAATCGATGATTGAAGAATTGGAATGTGACAACCTCTTTATAGTAGTCCCTATAGGAATATACGGTGAATTGATAGTGTTAACAAACGGAAAAGTAGAGCAATCAAACCGGGGTAATTTGTCGTTTGGGAGAATCCGCATGAATTATTTCTGAGTATTTTATCACCGTGGAGACCAGGGTAAAATAACATAGTTTGGCTAGGATATCATAATAATATATTCATAAATATTATTGAGGTTCACATATGAAAAGGTTGCGATGAAACGAAGTTCAATCCTAGTCCAAGTAACTGTGTTTACCTATCTCAATTTATTTTCTGTTTTTATTTATTTTCGCAATTCAACAACCAACAAACCGTATTCTCACTTGATAGTTGTGACCACTAATCTTTATAAATTGAATTGTTCCCTGTGGATACGATACTCTTACTTACTATTATACTGCTGGAATTTTGGTACGCTTGCCAGAATCTCATCAACATGCAAAGAATAAATTTAATTTCCTGATTATTCTCCTTTGAAGTTTGGACTTTGTATCTTACATCCTATTGGAGCTTCCTTATTGGAATGCTGGAGTATTTTATATTGGGTTCATCCAATGTTCCTTTTTGGAATGCTGGCTTAGAATATATACACAGGTATACCGGCATGAATGCATGTACATTCCCATGGGAAAATGCAGAACAGGGGCAAAATATATTGTTGGCCCTATACATTTCACTTGGCATGTGGTTGTTTGCATTAGGGGTGTTCGCAGATTGGATTGGATCGGTTTTGAGGGAAAAATCATCCAATCCAATAATTTCGGTTTTCTCATTTAGTCATCCAATCAGTTTTTATTTTTTTCCAAATCCAATCCAATCCAATCCAATTTTAATCGGTTTGGATTGGATTGGACTTCGGTTTCTCAAATAAATTAAATAATGAAGTTATGAAAGCAAAATTATGACATCATCACTAATTTTCGAAATTGTTAACCATTTACCAATTTAAAGCCGAAAAGTTATACTTTACCAAATTGTTAAGGTTTCTTGAATAAATAAGTTGTAACTTTAAATACTTAATTAGATATGAGGGTGGATTCCAATTCCATTGTCCATATAACAGTATTCGGTTATGGTAATCCCAATATCATAAAAACATGCAATTATCTTATCCTATCCTATAACATACAAATTAATTGATGGCTTTCAATCCTATGATTAAACGTTATTCGTTAAATATAGTTGTACAATAATATTTTTTTACAACAGCGCTGAAAAATAATATCAATAATGATAATATGTCAAAATGTTTAGAAAAGTTTGGATTGGATTGGTTCTCACAGGCAGATCCGAAATCCAATCCAATCCAATAAAAAATTCGGTTTTTTTTGCGGTTTGGCGGTTTGTTTGGTTTGCGGTTTGTTTGGTTTGCGGTTTTTTGGATCGGTTATTGCGGTTCCAATTGGATTGGATTGGATTTGAACACCCCTAGTTTGCATTGAGCTTATTCAGTTATGCTGAATGATCTTATCATTCGAAATCTGACTTTGACAAAATTGTTGCAGCCTATTATGATGGAAACCGGTTCACAACAAATCAGGATGGGGTTTGGAAAGTAAGTTATTGATGAGTGTCCATTACAAATTGAAATCAATTCCTTATTCTCTTGAATTAATCAACTGTTATATTTTATCACAAATGCATTGACCTTTTTGTTCAATTAGCATTTGTTGCTTTCTTGTCAATAACTCAAATTTGTTAATAAATTAAATTAATTTGAACTTGATTTCTAACAGGGATCAAACATTTTGGGCAGGCCACCCCTTTGCTCCTTACTGTAGCAGTTATCGAACTTAGTGACATTGCATTTGCAGTAGGTTTTTCTCACCCTTGATCCTTTTATTTTATATGTCAGAATTGAAGTAGTTACAAGTAAATGTTAACTCTGTCTGTTTTGATATACCGTGGTTACTGCATAATTTTCACTCTTTACATGCCTACTCTTTAAAAAAAAACCATGTGTATTATATTTGGACTTGAACTATGGAGCCAATAGGCTTTGTGACACCCTTCTACCCCATACTCTTATATGCTTAATAAATTGAATGTAGAAAAGAGTTTGTCCCACGATGGGTTAAAAGGTTCACAAACGCTCTTACTTAAAATCTCATGAGTTCGAAAACAACTTTATTACATGAAAGTAAACTTCAAATATAATCCAACAATTATGCAGCGGAATCTCCAAAGAAATAAAAAACAACTAAACAACCTACTTTCCGTACAAGGCATAAAAAATATTTCATAACATGCTCATAACTAGAAACATAATAAAAGACTCCCAAGTACACCCTGATGTCACATCTATCAAAGCACATCCCTTTAATCATGTTTGACACCAAATGTGTCATCACCATCACCTGAAACAACAACAGTAACGGTGAGGAAAAGAGCTCTAACTCATATATACATATAGGAGGCTACCCTGTCCTCACCCACAATATCATCATATAACATACCAAGCACCAAACATCAGATAAACCACCCGATCACAATTACCCAACACTCAGTATATAACTATTTATCTACATCAACATATAAGTCTCATACTATCATTCACCCAATATAACACGTAAATACATCCATCATATATATCATCATAGTGTCATTCATATATCATCATACTCATTATCATCATAACATCATTCATCTATCATCATACTCATTATCATCATAACATCAATCGTCTATCATCATACACATTATCATCATAACATCAATCATCTATCATCATACTCATTATCATCATAACATCAATCATCTATCATCATACTCATCATCATCAAAATATCATTCATCTATCATTATACTCATCATAGGGTAATCACCACAGAGGCCGACAAGCTTCACACACAACACTACCGTTATTCACCACAGAGGCCGGTAGGCTTCACACACAATGCTACCATAAATCACCACAGAGGCCGGTAGGCTTCACACACAACGTCTACAGTTAATCGCCACAGAGGCCGGTAAGCTCCACACACAACGCTACCGTTAATCGCCACAGAGGCCGGTAAGCTCCACACACAACGCTACCGTTAAACATCATCACCATACATCAATACACTCATCATTAAACATCATCTTTTTAATCAAGTGACATACACTATCATCATCAACATCATCATCATACATCATTAATATCATCATCATAAAGTGACATACACTATCATCATCATCATAAAGTGACATACACTATCATCATCAACATCATCATCATACATCATTAACATCATCATCATCAAGTGACATACACTATCATCATCAACATCATCATCATACATCATTAACATCATCATCATCAAGTGACATACACTATCATCATCAACATCATTATCATAAAGTGACATACACTATCATCATCAACATCATCATCATACATCATTAACATCATCATCATCAAGTGACATACACTATCATCATCAACATCATTATCATAAAGTGACATACACTATCATAATCAACATCATTATCATAAAGTGACATACACTATCATCATCAACATCATTATCATAAAGTGACATACACTATCATCATCATCATCATACATCATTAACATCATCATCATCAGTGACATACACTATCATCATCAACATCATTATCATACAGTGACATACACTATCATCATCAACATCATCATCATACATCATTAACATCATCATCATCAAGTGGCATACACTATCATCATCAACATCATTATCATAAAGTGACATACACTATCATCATCAACATCATCATCATAATAAGGTGATATACACCGACATCATTATCATCATCACACTCATCATCAATACCACTAGGCATTCTGCCCAATTTCATCTTTTAAAAATAAACAATCTGCGAGCTGCGCTCCACCCCGCGCTCAGCCCAGGTGCAGCCTGCGAGCTGCGCTCCACCCGAGCTCAGCCCAGATGCAGCGCAGGTTCCAGGATATCACACTCCAGTACGCGCTCAGCGCTACTGAAGCGTACGTGTCGCTGATCGCGACTGTTCATACGTTCTTAATCCATTCTTTTCAATAAACACCATTCATAATCATAATCATTCATCAAACTCATCACAATCATCAATCTTTAATAGTTTTACATGGATTTCCCATCAAAACCCCAATTAACCCTTATTTAACCCCTTTTCACTATTCTCATTATTATCATTCAAACCACTCAAGATTCATCAATATACATCCAATCAATCATAATTCAACGGATTCTATCATTCATTCTTAATTATACATTCATCCATACGAATTTAGAGCCTTTAAAGGGTCTTATGGTTGCCCTCTCTACCCAAACACCCCTACAGGCACATACAAGGAACACCTTTTCCCCCCGTTACCTTGTAGTAGAGATCGAACAACAAAGAAGACTCTTTCTTGGTTCTTGATAATTACTCCTCAGCAACCTCCTCTTGAGACTTGGTTTCTCCCCTCCTTGGTCTTTCGCTCTCTGACGATTATACGAATAAGGATTAGGGTGAACTGAGAACCCCTCCTTAAATACATACTTAATTGGGCTAGGCCCATTCTCAACCCACTTATTATATTTATTATTCTTATTATTTATTATCTCTTATTAAATAACTCTCCTCAATAAATATTCTAATTCTATTATTATTAATATTTATTAAATAACTCTTACTCATTAAATGGTTTAATTAATATTAATATTATTTATTATTTCTCCTACTCTTATAAAATTTATTTTATTTAATAAAATTTGGGATGTTACAGGCTTTGTCTAATTATTAGATTTCATGTTATTTATCAATATACTGCATAAATAGATAGTAAAACTATAATGTAATTTAGTGATATGATTATTCTAAATGGAATACAGTTTTCATCTACTATCCTACTCTGTAAAGCATGCAAAGTCTATTGACAGGGACACTTCAAGTTTCAAACCATTTTGTTGCTTTACTAAAAATGCTTATTGAATAATATTATTTTGGTTCCAATAATTTTAGAATTTAATCCTCCTTATTATTATTTCATGCTATGATAATTTATGTATAGCAGGAGAAAGTATCCTAAAATTTTGCTTTTTGTTAGGATTTTAATAAAATAACTAGACATTAACCACAGAATAGCTACGATACTATATGGTTTTCTACCCCGGTTCCTCAATCCAACCGCGGTAAAAAGCTCCAGATTTTTTAAGCTCCCTCACCTTTTTTACCGCGATTACTTTCGGAACCGCGGGTAAAAAGGCTACTCAATTACCCGCGGTTCTGAAAAGTAACCGCGATAAATTCCTTTATCTCACCGCGGTAGAACGCGGTCATAACCGCGGTAAAAAATCCTCCCGAAGCCGCCGTAAAAAGCCTTTTTTGACATAGTGTATAGATAATTTATCAAATAGTGGTCACGGTAGTGAACTAACAGTCAAGGTATATATATGACCAAATAATAATTGTTGGTTGGAAGTGGAGTGTGACCTAAATAAATTTTAATTCCAAGTTTAGCTAGAATAATCGTTACTCTAGCTTAAGATTATTTCATGTAACCACCATTCGAGGATTAAACTACAGTTATGTCTGAAAAGAAACTAATAAGTTATAGAAATTACAGATTTTATTGGTTGCAATCATGAAAAAAAACTGAAAAAGAAATGCGCAATGGGGAAAAAAAGTTATTATCAACCAGGAAGGTAAT
Source organism: Sesbania bispinosa (assembly GCA_026901365.1). NCBI lineage: Eukaryota > Viridiplantae > Streptophyta > Magnoliopsida > Fabales > Fabaceae > Sesbania > Sesbania bispinosa. The sequence goes on from QLOH01000177.1 coordinate 1,240,608, forward strand.
ATCACATAAGAAAAAAATTAGAAATAATTAATTTATACAACTAAAACATATACAACATCTCGTATAACTCTTTATTTTCTCTTTTATCTATCTTTGTTATAGGGTTGTAAAGTTGTATAAATATATGATTTCTAAAAAAATTATTAGATGACCCGATACAATACAAATAACATAGAAAGAAGGGGGAAAAAGATTAAGCGAAAATATCGTCGATTAAATGTGATGTGATATTAACTAGAGATGAAACCAGTGATGCACGGTTAATTGAGATAATGAAGATTGAAATTGCATTGCAATAATGAAATGATGAATTTTACTTATGAATTGATAAATATAATAACATTAAATGTTATCATTATTGTCATAAGTTAATTTTTTTTTCGTATTTTCTTACTTTTGTTTCTTTAATTTTTTTTCTTTTGGATATCCTTAATTTAACTTCAGATAGTATACTTTTTTATTAAATAAAGAAAAATGAATTATATCCCTCTCTAACTAGTGAGGAGAACCAAATCCCTCGTTAATTAGTGACGAAATTATTCCCTCTCTGATTAGAGAAGGAATAAATTCCGTCACAAATAGCGACAAAATGATACATTCATCATTCAGGTTAATTTGTGAAAGAATTTCAGCCATTATCCCTCGTTATTTGTGACGGATTTTTCAATTTCCTCACAAAAATTTAGTAACGCCACTTTTAGCGACGAATTATTAAGTCCTCGCAAATTCCGTCGCTAAAAATTTAGCGAGTGATTTTTCATTGTTTAGCGAGGGATTTCTCCCCTCTCTAATTTCCAATTTTTTAGTAGTGTTAAAAGGGGTATTCCAACTTTCAAGTCATGACAAAGTACCTGTTAATTAGTGCATTCTTTTTAATTTCTGTAAAAAAAAATCATATGTACAATTGATGAACAAATTTAGCAATTCTCACTTTAATATTGATTAATTGGAGCTCATCCATCTGAATTTAGCTTAAAGTGCGAGATTCAGTTTTAGAGGGTAAAGTAGGTATTAATGACGTCCATTAATTAAAAAATTAACAGATGAGATTTAAATAGTATTATAATTTGTTTTATATGTGCTTGTATATAATTAATTACAATCACTACCATTACTATCATTGATTAATGCTTACTTTACCCTCTAATGTGAATCCCTCACCTTAGTTAGATGAGCCAAATATCTTTTGAAAACTTAAATCTAAGTTAACTTTATGGATGATTCTATCAAATTAAATTTGCTCCACCTAATTCGGCTTACATTTTATTGGTTACAAAAGGGTGGACCAAATTAAACTTCTTATCAAATAAGGGGTCATTATACTTTATAACCTTTCAGTATTTAAAGGGTACATGAAATTTTGCTTAAGTTTCTCTTTGATAACAAAAATACCATAGTTTAACTATTAGGCACTATTGCACAGAGTTAGTTTGTTACAATAGGCTCATCTTCATTATGTGCATTGAATGTATATATCAAAAGGTCTTTATGGATTGTAATGGGGCATGGAGAAAAATATCACGCAGGACAGAAGAAAGAAAAGGAATTGACAAAATATACAATACATAAAGATGAATATCAAGAACAACTCTTAGAATAAAAAAAAATTAGGCATAAATACAAATCAAGCACATAATTTCCCAAACAACTCTTTTCCCCTTCCTTTTCTCTTCTTCATTTTTTTTTATTTTTTTACTTTTCAGTTTTTACATTTACTCTCTCTTTTTCTTTCATCTTCTTTCATTTTAGTAATCATCGCCAAGGCATGTAATTTCAAACATATGAGCACTATAGATACAAATTTATGAGTGACACAACAATCTTCCCTACTTATTCTCCATCCCAATTCCTTTATCTATATTTCAACTTCCAAGGGGTAGCAAAAGTTTGAAAATTTTCAAGTATGGATACAAAGGAAAACAAATATCTAAGTCGGGCTTAAATGGGCAACTAAGGGTAACATATAAAGCAATAATTTGAAGGTCAAAGAAAATATACCAAAAGTTATGTCATATAAATTCATCCTCGAATTTGTTATCTTTATTTTAATTATTCCCGAAACTAAACTAATTACATAAGTATTATTCATATTTTTAAATATCTCTCATGTTGGTCTTCCAACTTTCACAATATCCGTCATATTAATCTCTCATAAGGACCAATGTGACTGATGTTATGAAAGATATTATATAATTAATTTAATTTGGAAACTACTAGAGATAGATATGTTTAGAGGAGAAATTGGTAATTTACTTTATTATCTAATGTACCACATCGGAATATATTATTACCTGCGATCCTATTTATAAGAGACAAAAATGTGTTTTTCTTGCTCCTAAATATAAGAAACATAATACTATTTTGAATTGTATTAATTGTGAAGTTTCTTTTATACCCTTAATTTACTGTCCACTACTCACCTATTTCCTATAACAGTGGATATACTACGTTATTTTCAATGATCAACTATTGTAGCATGACTACTTTAATAATGGCTTTGGTTATGAGTAATTTTGACACTATTTTAATTATTCAATATTAAGGTTATTTCTAGAATAAAGTTTAATTTAATGATATTATTAACTAAAATTAGCTGATTTAAAGGCATTTCCCTGATCTTGATGAATTAGAGTGTGTTCTGTAAAACTAGCTGAAAAGCTAGCTGATTTGATTGAAAGTGTTTGGTAAAACTAGTTAAAAATGATAAAATGACATATAAGGACATCATTAATTATTAAATAATGATGAGTGAGGGTATTTTAGGGATAAATTTGTAATAAATTTTCAGGTAGTAGTTGAAAAAATGAAGCTTTTTTTTTTTTTTAAAAATAACTACCTCAAGTAGTTTCTCAAGAAAAGTTAGTAGCTACCTAAAAAAGCCACATTACCAAATACTTATGAAATGGTTACAACTACTAATTTTCATCTAGCTAAAATGTCAAATCAAACACACTCTTAATCTTATGTTTCTTATAAATAGTACCAGAGATATAATATTTTTTAATATTATTGTTTATACTAGAATTTAGTCTAAACGAATGTATCTCAAGAGCAATCTGGGACGAGATACAAGTCCTCTTATTGGGATCTTTTTAACGTTGTAATTAAAGAGTTCTTCAAAAAGAGGACTTGTATCTCGTCCTATATTGCTCTTGAGATATATTTTTTTAGAGTAAATTCCAGGAAAAACAAATTGGCACGCCCGGTGGGACCTATATATAGTGTTGTATGAATTTAAGGAGTGGAAGAAAAATCATGGCTAATAGTAAACAAAAATGTGGTTCTGGAAGTTCTTCAAGAAATTCCTCAGCCAACATGGTCAATGAGCAATCTCATGATGGTCACAATGGAAGCCAAATATCTCCAAATAGGATTGGGACAAACAGGGATGAAATTGTAGTAGGAGCACTTCCTCAACCAAGGGAACCAGTGGTCATTCATGTCAGGCCATATGTTCCACTTAGAAATGATGCACCACCACCTGGGTTTGGCAGTTAGCATGTGACCATGCCATTAGGGATGCCTCAAGTAATGTATACTAATCCTTTGGAAGTTTCGTTCCCAGCGAGAACATCATCTCCTGTAGGGAACATTTGGTCTAATGAAATAGGTTCGAATGTTCATACAAATGTGGCCTTAAATTCAATGAGACAACATATGGACGAAAGTAACCATGACATGGTTAATATGTTAACCCATCAAATGACCACTGTCATAACACCCTTAGTGGAGACCACTAATCAAAATTACCAAATGTTGGCAAGACAAATGGGTAGACTTGCTGATGTTTTTATACATGTATAGAGACTCCACGTCTCGAAGAACCAGAAATGCCTAGGAGAGAAATCCAAAACGAGGCATGTTTAAATAGAATTGGGGAACAAGGACCTGTACTAGTGGCTTGAAATCAAGACCCTGACCAAATGGTCAAAAGGGCAAGACAGATTAACTTGGGGGAAACAAAACAAAAACAACATAGTAGAACAAGTGTTAAATAGGCATGGTTTCAACATAGGTTATGCAAACCAACCTTATTTTGTGTTTGCTTTTCCTCAAGTAGTTTTACAGGCTGAATTGCCTAGACGTTTAAAGTACCTAAGTTTTCCAAATTTGCAGTAGATAGGTGAATCAACAGTAGAGCATGTGGCTAGATACCAAATAGAGTGTGGAGATTTAGCCAATAATGAATTACTTAGGATGAAATATTTCCCAAGTTCTTTGAAAAATGCTTTCACCTGGTTCACAACCTTACCCCCTAACTCTATTCATAACTGGATTCAAACTCGAGAGGACATTTCATGAACAGTTCTTTGGAGGAGAGAGTGAGGTTAGCCTAATGGAGTTGATGAACATTAAAAGGTTGCAGGGCAAAACCGTAGATGATTACCTCAATAGGTTTAGGAAAAGTAAGGCAAGATGTTTTACCCCTATTCCTGAGAACAAACTAGTGCACATGGCTGCTGGGGGCTTAGAATTTTACATTTGAAAGAAGTTAGTAAGCTTACCAGTTCAAGACATCGCACAATTTGTTGATAGAGTTAGACAGATTGAATATCTAAAAGCTGAGAAATCCATGTATAAAAAGTTTGATCGAATTGTTAAAAGGGATAAGGTGGCATTCATATATGTTGTAGAAGAGGATAGGGACTTAGATGTTGACAAAGAAGAAAATGAGGTCAACATAGCTCAGTTAAAACCTGGGCCACCTTATGCATGTTCCCTTCTAAAACCTGTTAAGAATGAATCTAATGTTTCGAACAGAGAAAAAGATAAAAAAAGCCATCATATGGTTTTGATATCACCAAAGCTGACCAAATATTTGATATTTTGTTAAAAGAAAAACAAATTATCTTGAGTGATGATCATAAAATCCCCACTCTTGAACAAAGGAAAAGGAGAAAATATTGTAAGTATCATCATGTTTATGGTCACTGGACTAATCATTGTGTTTGTTTTAGGGATCTAATTCAAAAGGCAATCCAAAAAGGAATGTTGAAATTCGAAGAAAAAATGAAAGGAACAATGAAAATGAATTCAGATCCTTTTAGGGCCAATGTGAGCTATGTAGAACCATTTAAGGTGAACGTGGTGGGGTCACAACCATTCGAAGACAAGGGCACTGACATGGCTATCGAAAGCTTCGAGAAGGACGTAAGAGATATCTACCCTTTTGCTGAGGATAATCTCCTCGAGTTCTTAATGAGGAAACATGGGGAGAACAGGTGCATGATGTTGTGCCCTCGATGCGGTGCAATGTTTGATGCTGATTCAGGCAATGCTCTCGAGGAGTCTCAAATGAGGAGACAATATGTCAAGCACATGCTTGATCAGCAGAAACAGGCTGATGGCCAAAAAATGGCCAAGGCTAAAAAAGGAGCAAGGAGAGGTATAACTCTTCCTGAGAAAACTTTCATTCCACTCGCAAGAATTCCTCCTGATCAGCGTGTGAGACCATGTACCCACAAAGCCAAAGCCCCAAACCACATGGCAACCAGTGAAAATAAATGGAGAAACTTCAATTGCAACAAAAGGGAAGAATGTGGTGGTACACCCTTCAATGGAGATGAGGCCTCCTCAGGAAAGTTGGTACCATTTCAACCAATACTCTAAAGCCAAAGGGTTCATTGACAAGAACTCAATGGCGAAGGGCCCAAAGAATGTATAAGGCCAGGATGGAGCAGATGCAAGTAGAGCAAGCTCCAATGAATCCATGGCAAAAAAGGAGGTTCGGAGCCTCTTCATCAAAGCCACAGAAAGATCTACGTGAGCAGATTAATGCCGAGGTAAGAGCCATGGAAGAAGATGACCTTCTTTCAGAAGATTTCGAATCAGGGTTCCCTGACTCAATACAAGAAATTTGTGGCATAGTCTCAATCTTACGCGCTGAATTTGCTCAACAAGTCATGAGGCAGGAAGAGGAAGAAGAGGACTTTGAAGATGAAGAAATGCAAAGTCCTGTTACATTAAACCAAACACAACAAGAGACCAAGAATGAGGTGGTCAACTTGGTAAAGCCTTCTCCAGGGCAAATGGCTCATATGAAGCCACTTTACATAAAGGAGATCCCATTGACAGAGTAATTATAGATGGGGGCAGCTATTAAAATTTATTGCCCAAGTCTACTTTCGACAAGCTAGGGAAGACAGAAAAGGACCTAGTGCCTCATAACATTTTTATAACAGACTTCACAGGGAAAGTCTTCAAGTTCTAAAGGTGTAGTGGCCTTGGACTTTGTGGTGGGTGGTCAGGTCCGAACCACCATATTTGTGGTAATCCAAACCAAGGTCAGTTTCAATATGCTACTGGGTAGGGAATGAATTCGTGGTATTGGTGTTGTTCCATCAACAGTACACCAAAAAATTATTTTTGTGGGATGAAGTAGGAAGCCCAATAGTGGTCGAGGCAGACCAAACAGTATATATACTTTGCTGAACAAGGTTTGGTCGAGACAAATTTTGATAGAATCCTTGCACATATATAGTCCATATGAATTGGACTCAAAATCTGCAATGCATTCAGCAAAGATACCTTACTCGGTGAGGCTTGACCCTCATAAGGGTTTCTGTTTGAAGAGAGAGGTCGACCTCGAAACGGCCCAAGAAATGCTTAATGCCTCATGGAAAGCATAAACCAAATGATGAGAAGAATAACGACCTATACGGTCGAAAGAAGGATTGAAACGACCTTGATGGCCGATGAAGAAAATAAAGATAAATAGGATGACAACGAGGTGGCAAAGGTCCGCAAACTGAAGACCCAAGCACCCTGAAGCCAGAGCATTCATCTTGAGATCAAGGCACTCGGTTCCAATAAGCAAATAGGGACTACAGACCACTATTTTCATTCCTTGTACATTTACGTTTTCAGTGATTTACTTTTAGCATTTACTTGTTGTAATGTACTTTTGTTCGATTTCTTTAAATTCAAAAAGTGCAAGTTTATCTTATTCATCTCTTTCTCGAAGAACTCTTTGATTACAACGTTAAAAAGATCCCAACAAGATGACCTGTTTCTCATCCAAATTACTCTTAAAATATATTTATTTAGACTAAATTCTAAGATAAACAATTATAAACCAATAATTTGTGTAAGTATAATCTCTCTTCCAAGTGTAAATCAGTACCACAGAAGCAATGCCTGTCTCCTATTTTTTTATCAAAAAGAAAGAGAAAAAATCGTAAATTGAAAAGGATTTAAAAGGGGAGGAAGGATTCGTTCATTATACGACATATCCAGCCAATAGGAGAACTCCAACTCCTTGCGCAATTGACAATGATTACCACTCTTTAGACGCAACCTATCATCATCTAGAATCACAACACGTAATCACATGCCCTCAATCGTGGAGTTTGGCAACTCGGAAGTGAAAAAAAAAACCAAAAAACTCAGACTACTGTCCCTATCACCTCTACTTGTCGTGGGGTATATATAGTCCTAGGACCTTGATATTTGAAGTTGGGGGTTCAATAATTCCGGCGATGGCAATATGGACCCCATTTGCATGCAAGAACTGATTACAAATGGAGGAATCACAGCCATTATTTGGTTTTTTGTTAGCTTCTGATTGGCTCCTATTTTAGTACCAATGCAACTGTGAACCAGAGTGATGAATTTTTGAATTGCGTGGTGTGGATAATTGCTGGTGAGTGGTGAGTGAAGCGGATCCCTCGGGATAACAACATAAGGTACTATATTAGGTTGGAGTGGAGGAAGGAAGGTCTGGTCATAAGGTACCATTATTGAGAGTGCAAATTTGGTTCACAAAGTGGTCAGTCACTTTGAATATCTGATCATGATTTCCATCCATGATTTGGAATCAGAAACCACCTTTATATTTGTGGTTGTCATTTTACCTTCCATTTTTTTAAGAAATGTACAGCATTATTATAGAAAATAAATTTGAATAACCATTTTGTTTATAAACTTAAATTTAAATAAATTTGATTTTATAAAATTATTTTCACTTAATTAAAAGTGGATTTAATATACGATTTATATTTGTAAATATTTTCTCTTAAAAGTAATTTTTATCCAACAAAAAGTAATTTTATTAAGGGAATATAAGAAGTATTCCAACTTATACATTAAACAAAACATTTTTTATATGTTTATAGTAAAATTTAACACGTAAATTGTTAAGAGTTTAAATTATACATTATTTGTGTAAAAATTTTCTACACTATCATCCAATGATGTTTTGCTATATTATTTAATGAATATAACACATCATGCGTTATTAAACTCATTAAATAATGTAACAATAAATCATTAAATTCAATTTTTTAATCCAATGTAAAAATTACAATTTATATCACGTTTAACTCAATTGTGATCACTACAACATTTTAGGTTTTAGACAAGCTTTTGTAGATAACATTTAAAAAAATCGTTATTGAAACATGAAATGGCAACTGTTTTACACCTGTAGACCTAATTTATATTTGGCAATGGTTTTCAAGTTGTAGCCGTATTTTAGGCAACACTTTTCTTGACAATGGTTGAAAAACCGTAGCCAAAACATGAAATAGGCAACAATTATTTAATTTTGTAGATTTTTCTTAGTCAAACGGTTTTAAAACCGTTGTCAAAACATAAAATAGGTAACGTTTTTTAAAATTGTGGTGATTTTTTTCTAATCTACGGTTATTAAACTGTTGCCAAAATATAGAATAGGTAACATTTTTTAAATTTTACGGATTTTTTTTAGTTACAACGATTGTAAAACCGTTGCCAAAAGATAAAATGGGCAATGTTTTTTCAATTGTGAAGATTTTTTAGTTAAGAATTATAAAATTATTGCCAAAACATGTAATAGGCAACGATTTTTTAACAGGAAACAAGAAAAAAACCGTTGTTTAAAACTATTAAACAATATTGATTTAATATTTAAGTTTTCAAATTTTTGTTTTACTAAAAATTTTATCTATCAAATCAATGACCTTAACATAAAAAAATTATATCTTTGATTTTATATAAACTAAGAGATTTTATAAGTTTATTTTAAAATTTGTGGTTCATATGATATATATTATAAAATTAGCAATGTATATAACAAATATATGTGCTAGCTTAGCGGATCGATATAAAACTTAATATTTAAATATGAGGGGCTGTTTTTGAATCCTACCTTAGTCATTTTAAGAATTTTTATTTTTCATTAGGTAACTATTAAAAATCGTATGAATTACATTCATTCTTTGCTATTTTACTGCTTGTCCAAATGAGAGAGGTTGCTAATTGCTATTTCTCGTTCCCATCTTCCAATACCAAACAAAATGTAATGGCATGCATTATACATGTACATAACCAGCATGCGCATTCCAAAGTTAATTAGATATTAAATTCTTATTTTATTCTCTGCAAAATTTAAATCCTTTATATTAATCCGTGAAAGATAAAAGTTGCATTTTTTATCTTTAACAGAAGAAAAATTATTCAATTTAATTTTTAAAAAGATTTAATATTTTAAAAAAAATTAAACGTCAATTTAATATATAAAAAATTAAATTAAATGTTTTTTTTTTCAACTTTTAGGAGTGAAAGTGCAATTTTTCATCTTTTATGAATTAATATAACCGATCTCAGATTTTTCTGGACCAGAATGAGGGGTTTAGTCGATATTCATTCCTTAGTTTTATTAGTTCAAGTTCCATGTTAAAGTCATCCATCGTCAAAGTGTGCTTCTTTCAACATAGTTGAAGGCGTCCTCGTTGATCAGCCCAATAATTAAATAAATAAATTATACAATATCTTTCCATGCATAACCCAAGTTGCATGCCATTTGATAAAGACATTTTTTATTATGTCCTTAATTGTATCCATTTAAAGGAAACCCAATAATAGAAAATGACGCAGACAACATGCTGATTATCTACAGTGTTCTGCTTCCGTATTTAGAAACACGAGATGGTCTCCCTCAATAATTAGAACATCAGAAGCCAACCAGATTTTGACACATTCAAGCAATTCTAGAATCCCCTCGATTCATTTAGAAGATCAGGATCTATATGAGTGGCATGGGGTATCCTATTCTTACCTGTTTTTGGTAGGATAGAAAATATATATATATTAAAAAGAGAGATTGGATATATACTACTATCATTTTATTTTGTTTATTTATAGAGAAGTAAAAGAGAAGAAAAAAATATTTACTAAAATTTTCTCTACTCAATTGAAGAGAAGTACAATTTTTAATAAAAAATAGTTTTTTTTCATTTTATCCATTTATTTCTCTCGATTAATGTGGGATTTATCTAATTTCTTTATTTTATCAATAATAAAAATCATTACATATCAATTATACTATTCTTTCTCTCTCATTACTTTATACTAATTATTTTCTTTTTACTTTCTTAATGCATCTAAACAGAGCACAATGCATGCTGAGATTTTATGATATTCTTAACTAATAATCTGGCTAAACTCGGATAGGATTTTTGCCCCATGTAGATTAGGTGACAAGTAAATTAACCAAAGATTGAATATGGAATTTTCCTTTATTTGTGATAAAAATTATAGTTTCACACCATTATTGATGATATGATGGAATAAAAATCAGTAATCACATATAAATATATAGGACGATTTTAGGGTGGATTAAACAAAATTTGGTCCATCTAGTTCAATTTATATTTTTACTTATAAAAGGTGAATGAATAATTTTATTTTTATTAAATAGTCTTTATATGACTATTTGGGTTTAATTTAAGGAGAAATATAGATTTATAATACAACCTATGTTAATTTCGTTGAACATGTATATCAATTTAAAGTTAAAGCCCAATGTAACACAATCCGGTCGATGTCACAACTAATACATATATTATCCTGGATTCAAATCTCCTGTTACATTTTTCTATCTCGTTTTCTGTTTGACTAATATATAAATTTTATATAATAAGATTTTTTTTTTTTTTAGAAAAAGAAGAACACCTAGTTTATTTATTAATTTTTTGTTAAAACTGTTAATGCCTAGGTAGCTAGTTGACGCTGCACTCTCTCTAAATTTCAATCATTCATAGAGGATTTATTAATTTTATATATCATCATGTTTCTTACTCTGTTCCTTGAAAAGATCCCATTACCACACCACAAGTGAAAAAAATAGACAAGTCTCTATCTCATTCGTTCATTTGTTATTTTGGAATAATGCAACAAGAACATGAGAGGTGGTGGAGGCTGATTCATGGGACTTGGTGATTACTGGTTAGCTGGTTTTGCAAGTGAGCCACTTTGGTGTTATTGGAGCCTTGGAGGCGCGCGGGTTGGTTGGGTGTGTATTGGATATATGATTGCTGTGAGATAGAGAGGTTGGGTTTTGGATATTGCATGTAGAGAGGTGTTTTATATATATATACATACATATATATTATACAGTTACATTCTGTTATTTCTGGTTTAGTCAGTTAGTTCAGTTTCTATTTTCAGTTGATCATTTCTCTTGTATATAAAGCTCACTCTGTGTACATAATTCAATAAGAGAATTCATTCTTTTTTTCTCCACTTCTTCTCTCTGAGTTCCTTTCTCTTTTACGTCCAAGTATAATATGGTATCAGTGTAATTCTCTTTCGCATATTTTGCTCTTCTCTCTCTCCATGGAAGACGCTTCAAATCCTCTGTTTCTTCATCATTTAGATGGTCCTGGTATCACCCTTGTTTTCTCAGTCTCTCACTAGTTCAAATTACAATACTTGGAGCCGTGCCATGATCATCACACTCTCCGTCAAGAACAAACTTGGTTTTGTTGATGGTTCCATTCCTCAACCTGCAGCGGATGATCCTCAACTAGCTGCTTGGTTTCGCTGCAATAATGTTGTAATTTCTTGGTTGTACAATTAAGTATCCAAAGACATTGTTGCTAGTCTCATGTATTTTCGTTTGGCCTCTGAAATATGGCAAGATTTAAAGATTCGTTTTCAGCAGAAAAATGGTCCCAGAATTTTTCAGCTTCGCAAAGAATTGGTGCTTCTTTCATAGGGTCATGATTCTGTTAGCCAATATTATACCAAGCTTCAGTCAGTATGGGAAGAATTGACTGCTTTCAAGCCTACATGCAGTTGCTCATGTGGAGGACTTCGTCCTATTCTTGAATACTTTGAAACTGAGCATGTTATGTCCTTTTTGATGGGACTAAATGATTCTTTTTCTCATGTTCATAGTTAGATATTGCTCATGGATCCTATTCCTCCCATCAACAATGTTTTCTCTCTTGTCAGTCAAGAAGAAAAACAACGAGAAATAGGAATGTCTTACTCCTCTATTGTTGAATCTCCACATGCACTTGCTGTCAAAGCTCCTGTAAAGACATCTAAACCTGGCACGAAAGATCGCCCTTTATGCTCCCATTGTGGAATTCTTGGTCACACCATTGACAAATGTTACAAACTTCATGGTTATCCTCCCGGATTCAAGAATAAATCTAAAGGTCCAAATATGGTTGCTCAAGTCTCAGATTCTAACATTGGCAATCAGCTTTCAGCCTTACAATGTTAACAGTTAATTCAACTCTTATCCTCCCAATTAAGAACTTCATCTACTTCAAATGATACCCCTGAAGACTCAGCCTTTACTTCAAGTATTGCCTTGTCTATTGCCCAGTCATCTTCCTTTTCATCTCCTTCCTACTGGTTATTGGATTCAGGTGCATCAAATCATATTTGCTTTTCTCAAAATATGTTTGATTCACTTTCTATTTTGTCCAACTCATATGTCACTTTACCTAATGGAACACAAATTCCTATTGAGGGCTTAGGCAACATCAAACTATCTTCACATTTGTTCTTATCAAATGTTTTCTACATTCCCTCTTTTACTTTTAATCTGATTTCCTTGAGTGCCCTTTTGTTTGTGAACACTTATACTATCACTTTTTCTGAAAATTCTTTCCTTATTCAGGACAAGCAGTCTTCAATGATGATTGGGAAGGGTGAAGCCCAAAATGGCTTATTATTTTCTGAACATTGAACCAATTTCTGTTAAATCCATTTGTAATTTTGTATCACATTGTGTTTGGCATCATAGACTTGGCCATTTGTCACATGATTCTCTTGTTTCACTCAATAATAAATACAATCTTGTTTCTTCTAAAATTCCTCATTCCACTTGTCACATTTGTCCTTTAGCTAAACAACATAAATTGAGTTTCGTATCTAACAATCATTTCTCTTCTCATCCTTTTGATTTGATTCACATTGACACCTAGGGTCCTTACCATGAGCAAACACATAATGGACAAAGATACTTCTTGACTCTGGTAGATGATCATACAAGATACACATGGTTGTTTCTAATGCAGCAAAAGTCAGAAGCACCCAAGATCATCATAGATTTTTTTTTGCTTTTGTTGATACACAATTTGGTACTAAAATCAAATGCATCAGATCTGATAATGCAAAGGAGCTTGCTCTCACTGAATTTTTGTAATTTAAAGGAGCTACTCATCAGTTTTCTTGTTCAGAAAGACCACACCAAAACTCAGTTGCAGATAAAAAACATCAACACCTTTTGAATGTTGCAAGGTCTTTGATGTTTCAGTCTCAGGTTCCTCTCTCTTTCTGGGGTGATTGCGTTACCATTGCTGCCTTTATCATCAACACAATTCCATCCAAGATTTTGAACTCTCAATCCCCTTTTGAATTGTTGTATCAAAAGCAACCAGATTTCTTAGCCATGAGAGTTTTTGGCTGTCTTTGCTATGCATCTACCCTTTCTTCTCAAAGGGACAAATTCACTCCAAGAGCCAATCCATCAGTTTTTGTTGGATATCCTCGAGGCTACAAAGGGTACAGACTATACAATTTAGTTACAAATAAATTCTTCATATCCAGAGATGTTGTTTTTCATGAGACCATCTATCCTTTTCACCAATCCAAGTGGCACTCACCACAATCCATATCTTACAATGAGGCTATCATTCCCACCTTCTTTGATGATCCAAATATTACCTTCCAACCTAATAATGTTCCAAACCATGACCAAAACAATATTTCTGATTTACCCGCTCCTTCTTCCCAACCTGTTAGAAGATCTAACAGAACCCATAGACCTCCCTCACACCTAAATGATTATCATTGTTACAATATTAGCACTTCTTCCCCCCATCACATTACCAATTTTATTTCCTATCACAGATTGAAACCCAATTATCGTTCATTCATATGCAATATCTCTGCTGAGTATGAACCTCAATTTTATCATCAAGCCTCTAAGTTCCCTCATTGGCAGGCAACAATGATAGAAGAGTTACAGGCTATGGAATCAAATAAGACTTGGAATGTGGTCCCTTTACCTGCTAGAAAACATACTGTTGGTTGCAAGTGGGTATACAAAGTAAAACACAAGGCTGATGGCAGTGTAAATAGATATAAGGCTAGGCTTGTGGCAAAAGGTTTCACTCAACAAGCTGGTTAGACTTCACTGAAACTTATTCACCTGTTGTCAAGCTCACTTCAGTCAGATTACTCTTGTCTTTAGCAACTATACATGGTTGGTCTTTGGCTCAATTGGATATCAATAATGTATTTTTAAATGGTGATCTTTTTGAAGAAATCTATATGGATCTCCCTCAAGGGTATCCAGTTTAGCATCATTCCTCTGGTCAGGGGGAGAAGATGGTTTGCAAATTGCATAAATCAATTTATGGGCTCAGACAAGCATCTAGGCAGTGGTTCAATAAGCTAGCTTCTCTTTTACTGCAGCTTGGGTTTCATCAATCCAAAAATGATTACTCCTTGTTCACTAAAGGCTCTCAATCTACTTTTATAGCTTTATTGGTGTATGTTGATGATATTGTAATAGTTGGACCCTCTTCAACTTTGATTGAGCAGACTAAAACCAAATTGAAACAGGTGTTTAAACTCAAAGATCTTGGTACCCTGAGTTATTTTCTAGGTTTGGAAATTGCCAGGTCCAAACAAGGAATTTTTCTATGCCAACGAAAATACACTTTGTCCCTTTTAGAAGATACTGGTTTCCTAGATTGCAAACCCGCTCCAGTTCCCATGGAGGCCAATCTCAAACTTAATCAGACTGATGGTTCCCTTCTACCAGACAGCAGCATCTTCAGAAGACTAACTGGAAGACTGCTCTATTTGACCATTTCCAGGCCTGACATAAGCTATGCAGTTCACAAGCTGAGTCAATTTCTTTCTCAGCCAAGAGTGCCTCACTTACATGCTGCTCATTACTTGCTTAGATATCTTAAGGGTACTCCTGGACAGGGTTTGATTTTTTCTGCTACTTCTAATTTGAACTTACTTGTATTGATACTAGAAGACCTGTTTCTGGTTTCTGTGTTTTTCTTGGTGACTCTCTCATTTCATGGAAGTCCAAGAAACAAACCACTGCCAGTCGTTCCTCTGCAGAAGCTGAGTACAGATCCTTGGCTGCCTTGGCAAGTGAATTAACTTGGCTGCAGAATTTATTACAAGACTTTGGCATTACTCCTAAGCCATCTTTGGTGTTTTGTGATAATCAAGCTGCTATTTACATTTATACTAATCCTACATTCCATGAGCGCACAAAGCATATAGAAATAGATTGTCATTTTGTTAGAGAGAAAGTTAATTCTGGTGCATTAAAGCTTGTTCATGTTCCTTCCAAACACCAATTGGCTGATGTCTTCACCAAACCTCTTCCTCAACAGCAGTTTCATTCTCTCATTGGCAAGATGGGTGTTCTAAACATATTCACTCCATCTTGAGGCTATTTTCAGTTGATCATTTCCCTTGTATATAAAGCTCACTCTGTGTACATAATTCAATAAGAGAATTCATTCTTTTTTTCTCCACTTCTTCTCTTTGAGTTCCTTTCTCTTTTACTTCCAAGTATAATAATAATAATAATATATATATATATATAACATATAAAATTTTCATCATGTATTCTTACTTAATTAATATATTGTTTAGTCTTTCAAATAAATTCATTTCAATATTTCATAATAAGATATTAGAGTACCTATGTGAATAAGTGATGCTATTCTTCTAAATAAAACTTAATTAAACACAACGTAAATTATATATGCAAGGGTTTGGGTGGATTTCATTACAGTAGTGGTGCGGTAGAATTAATTAATTATGAAGTCAAGACTAGTAATATAATAATGGTGAAGATGGTTGGAAAATGCCGTTACAAGGTGTTAAAGGTCTCTGTGGGTTCAGCCATGGAATTCTTGGGACTCACTAATTAATTGCGGTGGAGTAGAGAGTTGCAAATGGATTGATTTTTGGTTTGTGAATTGTGGTAAATTAAAGGATGTGTTAGGGCAGAAGAAAATCATCTCTCTCAATGTTTTTTTTCATGTTTTCTTTCCCATTATTTTACTGATATCATGGCAAAAGCCATCGTAAAATTTTTAATTATCTCGATTATAATAAAATCAATAAAATAAGAGTTAGGTTTTAGTAGAAAAATTAAATTAAGTGTGATGGAACATAATAATTTTAGTTGAGCTGTAAAAATATTGGAATTGACACCAAAAAAGGTATAAATATAAACGTGTGGGTTTTCTTATATTGAGATTGTAATAAAATATATATGCAATAAATTATGGAATTGTTAAAGTTTGAATTATAATTTTACATTTTATTTTTCTAAATTATACTTTTTTATAAAACTTTTATTAGAAGGAACACAAGGAGTACTTAACCCATCAAAACAAAGAATCGAACTCTAAAGAATACCTACAAAAATTCAAAATTACAAGAAAATTTAAATAAAAAAGTTTTAGATATATTTGAGTTTTGTATATTAAAAAAACAAC
Source organism: Sesbania bispinosa (assembly GCA_026901365.1). Lineage (NCBI taxonomy): Eukaryota > Viridiplantae > Streptophyta > Magnoliopsida > Fabales > Fabaceae > Sesbania > Sesbania bispinosa. The sequence continues at coordinate 1,257,371 of QLOH01000177.1, forward strand.
TAAAAAGCTAGTCTTATCATACATAAATATCAAGTTTTCGAGTGGAAGAGACTTGAACATCTTAAGCACATCATATTGTGTTTGATTTTTGGATTAATTTATATGTATGAAAAACAAAACTTTATCAAGAGAATCCAAGCCCTTGGTGCCCGTATATATATATATATAAAAAAAAATAGCTTCAAATGCAAATTAATAATTCTTATAATCTTAAATTATCATTTACAACATCAATAATTATAAAAAATAAAATAAAATATTTGATCACCAAACTAAGTTTGCCTAGCTAAATTTGGGGCTAGATTGTTTAGCCTAATTTAAGATTTTGTTAAATATGTTTTTTATCACTATATAAAATTCTCAAAATTTGTGTTTAGCTCTAATAAAAATTTCATCAAATTTAGTCCCTGATTAATTTTTGTAACTAAAATTAGTCCTCACAATTAAGTCTTTGGGGTTAAGTGATGATATGGCGAGCTTGACATCCTAATTAATTAATTACTGTGACATGTCTCATTGATGTGGCTGCCACGTTAGATTTAACATTGTTTTTACTTTTTAGGGATGATGTTAGGTGGTCTCAAATAGGGAATTTAATTACATTATCTACCACTCCTCCCTCTAACTATTTTTCCATCGCACCAGAAGCCCCTCCATGACCAACCCAAGACAAGCAGCCCTAATCACCCAAAAAAAGTAGCAACAAAGAAAGCTTGAGTCCCAAACACTGTTCTATTTTCCATTTATCATCCAAAACCCTAATGCACAATTGTTTCAACCCAAAACCATAATGCATAATTGTTTCACCCCTTTAAAAACACAAATCATGAAACTCTACTTGTGGGTGACCACAAAGAAAAACTAATTAAAACAAAAAGGGAAGAATGAGAGCGAAAGAAAGGGCATAGTTTATGGTCTAGTTGTGTCCACTGCTGCTTCCACACTCACGTGGAGTCCTCACTCCTCTGCGATTACCGCGACCTCCCAACCATCATCTGCCCTGCTACAATGCCATCAGTGAAAACACTAGATCTCTTGGTTTAGCTCATGGAAACTTAGGGTTTTTTTTTTTTTTTTTTTTTTAAGAATGATGTTAAGGGGTCTCAAATAGGAAATGGTGTTTAACTATGTTATCTGAAAATTATGTTTCAAAAGAAATGAATTAAATAATGTTTAAAATTAATAAAACAATGTTAAATCAAATGTGGCAACCACATCATATTAATGAGACATGTCACTATAGCTGTTTGGGATGCCAAGCTTGCTTTGTCATCACTTAACTCCAAATACTTAACCATGAGGGCTAATTTTGGTTGTGAAAAATTAATTAGGGACTAAACTCAAATGAAAATTTTATTAGGGATTAAACACAACTTGAGAATTTTATAAGAACAAAAAATATATTTAACCCTTTAAAATTAGTTTGAATTTCTAAAGCATAACCCATATTTTATATTGGTTTACGCATAAACCAATTTTAACACCTTCAGATGCAAGATTAACAAAACCAAAAAAGACACAATGTAAAGTGGTTTAGTTTGATAAAGAAAATTGGCTCTAAATAAATTGTGTTAAGTTTCTTAATTTCTTTCAATATGTACAAAAAGTCTACACTACTGTAGAGACATAAAAACCTTAAAATCTAATATTTCATAATAAATTAAAAAACATGTTTTTTTTCTCCCTTTTTGTGCACTGTATGCTCCAAAAAGAGGATTTTTGTTCTTATTTTTGGGCTATATTTATGCTTCGGAATTTCCACATTAATGGACGCCGAAAAGAGAATAGATGAGTATGGGCTTTGTTGATATTATTTGAACACAATGATTTTTTGTCCTAGACTACAATACATCCCAAGTCCTTTATTATAGGATAAATATAACATATAACATCCTAATTAGAGGTATATATTACCCTTTGAGGAAAAATGATAGTAATAAAACGGGAAGAAAGTATATATATATATATATATATATATATATATATATATATATATATATATATATATATATATATGGGTGGGGATTAACTTACTCTAGGAGTACTCGGGCAAAATTAATTCGTTTAATAACTTCTTATAGAATGTGAATTTGACAAATCTAACCGTTGGCTAATTTGATATTAATATGATGATTATGCACAACCAAATTTTAGATCAATTGGATATTCATAGGTATGTAATTTTAGAGTAAACATTTACTTATATTTTAAAAAGTATATTGCACATTCAATTGAAGCGATTTGATGAAATATAAAATTATTTTTAAATTTTATGAAATTTTGTAGGCTTGACCTATTTAATGAAAATTGTTAATATGACGGTTGGATTGATGAAATTCACATTCTATAAGAAGTTATTAAGCGGAGTAACTTACCCAGAGTTACTCCTGGAGTAAGTTGATCCCCACCCTCTATATATATATATATATATATATATATATATATATAATAGTGATATGAATGCAAAAGTAAGATGGAGACAAAGACAAAAATTAAGATGTAACGGACTTGTTTATTTATAGTTTTTTAAAACAGTTTTCTATTTTTAAAAAAAGAAATTGAAAAACATATTTATAACAGACAATTTTTTTTTTTAAAAAATAAAAGTGTAACTAATTTTTAGTTTTTTAAAAACTAAACTTCTGAAATTATTTTTGGATGTTTTGGAAAATTATTTTTTATTTTTCTATTTTGGTGATGAAAATGCTATAAATAAATCATTTATTTATAAAATTTTTTCTTAAAAAAGTTCTGATAAACTAAAAAAGGAATCAAAGATGCCTTATAAGGATTTGTTTGGGAAGGGGAAAGGCAGGGAAGGGGGAGGGTTGCAGATGTGTTTGTGAATGTCAATAATATACGAAGTCCTATTTCACACCCCTTCCCCTCCATTTTCCCTAATCATTCTCTTCCCTTCCTCCCATATTCCTAAACATACCTTAAAGGAGATGTAAAAGAGTTAGGTCTAAGAATATATTTGATTTTTATTATAGATAAGGATTTGCATGAATTTTATGAAATATATTAAAGATTTTAAAGGAAGGAATAATTTTATTATTAATTAATTTGATATAGATAAGAGAGATAATACAACAACTAACTTTTTTTTATTAATAGGGTGTCAAATTTCGAGAAAAATACAAAAACCAATTAACAGATACAAAGTGGGGGACCCTGTAACATTCCAAAATTATTATCTAGAAAATATAGTGGAAGCCTTAGGTTGTGAATCCCACCAAGAGAAGGAAGTTAGACGTATAATGAGAGATTAGGAGTTCGGGGTAAAAAAAAGAGAGAAGATCGAGAATTTATTTAGAGTTTAGAGTGTTAGAGAGAATTTAAGGGAGGAATCAAGAGCTAAACTCCGAGTACATATTTTGAAGAGACTTAAGGGAAACCAATTTAAGATTTGAAAATGTAAACTATAGAGGTGAAGGAAAGAAGAAGGATAGGCTTTGATTAAGGAAATTGGAGTGAATTGATGATTTATATCATTGTTCACATGGTAGGTACCTCGTTGAACTTCAATTAAAGTTGTTGCTTAATTTCGGATTTTAAGCCTAATGACTCTTGTGCACTCATTTGATTATATCTACAGTTCTAGGTGGACAATTGAAGTGATTCAACTTGCATTAGAAAGCTAAGATACATGGCTTCATCTTGATATGCTACACGATATGGTTACTGTCTCATGAGAGTTTCATTCTCACCCGAGCGAAAAACCTCTCGCTTGAGCAAGAAAACAGAGTTTTCCCTCTGACTTTGTCTCGCCCAAGCGAGCATATCCTCGCTTGAGCGAGAATGTGCAACCAGAGAAGGTTTTAGAGGCTCTCTCAAGCGAGAAATCCTCGCTTGAGCGAGAAAACGCGAATCCAGTTCCTATAAATAAGAGTTTAGGGTCATTTGGCTCATTTCTAACACTATGCCAAAAAAAACATATAAGGACACTTCCGTGTTATTTTTTAGGGCGCTTATGAACGCCCTCTTATCATGTGTCCTTATAGGTACCAAGAAACAAGGGCGTTTACAAAACGACCTAAACATAAATAGGTCAGGGGCGCTTTCTGGGACGGAAGCGCCCTTCCCTTTATTTTTTTTTCGAAATATGCTCCAGTGAGGGCGCTAAACAGGAAGTAAGCGCCCTTACTGAAGCTAATAAGGGCGCTTACTTCCTGCTAAGCGCCCTCACTGGGAATTTTTTGAAAAGTAACTTATCATTTACTAGCGGTCCAAAGCCGCCACAAAATGTATATATTTGAAAAGAAGTACATTTCTGGCGATCCAAAGCCGCCAGAAAATGCATGTGTTTGTAAAATGATATATTATTGGCAGCCTGAAGCCGCCACAAAATGCATTTATTTGTAAAAAAATAATAGAATTAGGCAAACCATATCCAGAGCCTAAAAATATAAATAAATAAAAATGCCAAGCAATTGCGATGCCACATAAACATTTTATTTAAACTACAAGGAAACGACCCCTTTCCAATATAAAACATTTTATTTAAACTCGGTAGTTGATATTCATCACATAGATAATGATTAGCCAATTTACCTTATCAACAGGATTGATAATGCCATCATTATTACCACAATAAATCTTAAAGCTCTCTTTCAGTACCTAGAATGAGCAAAAGAGCCAGATCAATAACAAAAAAAGCAAGTAATTTAGACGCGTGTAATAAAACAAATTTAAAAACTATATACCTCTGATATATACTAATTACAAATCTAACAGATAGATATGAAGAAAACAATGCTTCATTAACTAGGAGAGTGATTAATAACGTCAACCCCAAATTCACAACTATTAACAAGAGAATGGATTTTAACCATGATAACAAATTGTAACCATAATTGATGTCCCTATCCTAAACAAATTATTACATGGAGACAATTTGAAATCCATTCCAAGTTCCAACATTAACAACGACCTAATATGGAAGATATTCCCAGTCCACTTAAATGGAAAAGAATCAATAAATGGTCGTAGATGTTTGAAAGTTTCAAAGCTTAAATTCTAAGCCCAATAATTCACATTTTCTTTGTTGTAATCCACATAAATAGAAATGAAAGAAAATTGTTCCATAACTTTGAAGATAAGCCAAAGTTTCAGTCAATCAAAGAATCCCCATAAGAAGTTTCCCACCCATATATAAAGTCTCTGTCAGAAAAATCTAATATAAATGGAATGACTAGCTTAATACAAAGAGGGTCTTTAGATAAATAGACAAGTCATACCATAGCCAGAGTGTATTGTATCACATAATTGCTAACAGCTACTCCTTCTGGCTGTGAAATTCAGCATGCAGTCAGTTTGAATTATCAAAGAAAAAAATACTAAAAAGAAAGAAAGCAGTAAACTGGTCAAATTATTAAAAAAAAGATAATGAATATCCACATGTTTAAATTTTGATGCAAAATTATCATTCAAAGAATAATTGCTAAAAACCTCCAACTTGAGCTCAAATGAATAATAACAACAAAATATAAAAGTGATAAGGTCAAAGAACTAACCAATTGGGCTAGAAGCTTAGAATCATCCTTAAAATTTGAAAGTTGCAGAATTCGTCCTCTCTGGGAGAAATTCAGAAATCATTGCTAAGTTACAATGCTTTCAAAACTAACCAAGAGCATTTAAAATCTTCAATATATATTTGTTCCTATCTGGTCCCATCAACAACTAGTATGCTTACCTTTCCTATTGTTTAAGGATAACCAAAGCATTCCAAATAATCATCCTAAAACAAGAGGGAAAAGGGGACAAGAATAAATAGGTTAGAATACAGTTTATAAAAGGAGATTTCAAGCTGATAGTGACAATAAGTTTATAAAAGGAGACACACAATATTCGAGAGTTTAACAGGTCTAAAGAAAGTGTAACAATATGCAACATCTTTTTTCATATTTGCTTGTAATAATAATCTACTTGGTTACATGGATGTTACCAATCTACTTTTTCATATTTGTTTGTAATAATAATCCATACTTTGGTTATATTCAACAAAGTAAATTTAAAAAATAAAAGAAAGAGGATAATGACTAGTCCAACAAAGGTTATATTCAAGTTATTAGAAAAAATATAATTTGAAAATTTAGTCTTGGTGTGACTTCATACTATTTTTGGAGAAAAGTTACAATATTTTTATAATTTAGTTTAGAAAACCAGTGTCACACCGTCAAAATTTCAACGTGTCATTATACTAGCGGCTCCTTAGAAAGTTGACAAAAAAAGTTTCAGTTTCAGTTTGAGACTTCACAATGTGGATAAGCTTTTTCTTGCTTGTGGTTTGTTTCCAACCCAAACATTTGAAAGCAATGCAGGTCTCCTCTGAATTTTGTCCTCCCATGAAGGACACTTTCTCAATCTGATTGCCTCTACTCTCTCTCTCTCTTTGCATTTCCATTCCTATACCATGGCAGCTCTCACTTCTCTGTCTTTCTCAGCAGTGACCTAATTATTTAAAAATTATTTAAAAACTAGTAATATAGTCTTAATCAAACTTTACTGCATAAACTCAACTTAATCAAACTAGTAATACAGTCTTAATTAAACTCAGCTCTCACTTCTCTCCATTTTTGACACACTCCACAATAACTAGTAATATAGTCTTACTCAAACTTTACTGCATAAAAATACAAGTTTAATCAAATTAGTAATCATCTTTGTTCATAAATTTGGAAATAATTTCAAAGGGATGCTTGGTTTTCCAGTGAACACAGACAGTTTATTTCCTTTCCCAAACAAAATATAATGGTCTAAAAGAAGAAAAATCAGATTGACAGTACTCAATAAATAATATATAAGCACCACTTGTTCAATAAAAAAAATAAAATAGAGATTATGCAACTGTTTTAGACACACCCTATATAATTGAATCTATTCCCACTAGCTTTATTTTTAATGTTACAATTTGGGCAACCAAGAGGGCCACTGTTTCTTTTCAAATACAAGAGTGGAGCCCTTCTAGCTTATAGAAACATGCTTTTCTCAAAACACAAAGATTCAGATATGGAACTTCACTGTCTCAGAACACTTCAAATCCAAGAAAGTAGGTACTCTTCCTAGGAAAAACTCGGTTCTGTTGTTCCCTAAAGTCCTATTTATTGTGTCCGTTTTTTCTTTGCATGTGACATCTTCCTGCATCACTTTCCATGGTGTTTAATTAATTGAAAAAAATGAATTTATAAAATCAAAACCTAAACCAAGTTTTTAATTGCATGGTTCTCTCTTTTTACCAAAGAAACGTTACAAGTTGATCCTGTATTATGACAAAGCAACAAGTCAGTCACACATTCATGATAAAATGATCATGAGTAGCTTTTCATGAAGTGCTTCTGCTTTTTCTTACACTGTTTTTTTTGTCTTATACCATTGACTCCAGGAGTCTAGTTTGGCCTGCACTAAAACTTAGATTGATGATTAGGTCCAAACGTTATTAGAAGATTGAATCTTGGATGCAAAAGCCAGGTTTAATATTAATTTTATTGCTGGAACATATGACACTTGGGAAGCAAGAAACGAGTTTCTCTTTGAAAAACCAAACACATAATGTAATGTCTGTGGTTACAAAAATAAGACTTAAATATGACACTTGGTATGAGGTATGATGATTGCTGATGTTGTTTATATGTGGGTGAGGATAGGGTAGCCTCCTATGTGTATGTATGAGTAGTATACTTTTCCTCACCGTATACTGTGGATATTATTTTTACAGGTGTTGATGAGGACACGATTGGTGTTGAGTTTGATTAAAGGGAATGTGCTCTGATAGCTGTGACATCAGGGTATAATTTTGGGGGTCTTTTATTATGTTTCTAGTTAGGAAGGCTTTTGGTGTAAACTATTTTGGGATGTTTTACACGCAAGTAGGGTGTTCAGTATTTTTATTTTCTTTGGAGATTCCGCTGCATGAGTGTTGGATTATAATTGAGTTTTGTTTCGTTTTAACTAAGTTGTTTTCGAACTAATGAGGTTTTTGGAAAGAGAGTTTTGTGAACCTTTTACCCATCGTGGGACGTTGCCTTTTCCATAATTCAATTTATTAAACGTATAAGAGTATGAGGTAGAAGGGTGTCACATTAGTTGGTATCAGAGCAGGTCGGTTCACCGGCCTTGAGTTATGAGTTTACTATGCTTTTGATGTGCTAATCTGATTGAGTGGTTGAGTAATTGATTGGTTACTTGAGTGAATTGTCTGCTTGACTGACTGTTGTTTGTTTGACTTCCTTGCTTTTCTACTTTACTTAGTATGTGTGTTTACCCTTTCTTAAATACAGAAAGAGTAATGGCTGGGGGTAGAAACGATCGAGCAATGGCCGATGCCTTGATGGCCATGGCACAGGCTGTTGGCAACCTTAACCAACACCACGAGACTGACTGGCTTGCACGGTTCTAGAGGAACCATCCACCTACGTTCCGAGGAGGTTATGACCCGGATGGAGCGGCTGACTGGATTTATGAGATTGAGAAGATCTTCAGAGCGATGGACTGCCCTATGCTTTAGAAGGTGACCTTAGCAGCCTTCATGTTATTTGGAGATGCTAGGTTTCTGGTGGCAGAGCACCTGCCAAAGGATGATTGATGAGGGGCACCGCCTTGAGCTGGGACAACTTCAAAAGGTTATTCCTGGAGAAGTACTTTCCACATGACGTGCGCAACAAGAAACAGATAGAGTTCTTGGATCTAAAGCAAGGGGACGACACCGTGGCAGATTACGCATCAAGGTTCGAAGCTCTAGCACGATTTTGCCCGACATATGAGGGAGCAGCCAATGAAGAGCCAGTGCGTCAAGTTTCTCAGCGGTCTTCGTCTTGAGATTAAACAAGTGTTAACTACCAAGGGATCACGCATTTTCACGAGCTGGTGAACAGTGCAGGATTTATGATGAAGACAATCGGGCAAAGGCGACACATTACAACAGTGGAGGGCCTTTGAGGAGTCAGAACAAGTTCCAAGCAATTAACAAGGGCAACCATATTCTCGAGCACGGGAAATCCCAAGATTGGAAGTGGCAGTGGAGGCACAATACAAAAGAAGAATTATGCTTCACCACTGGTCAATCGACAAAGGGTGGGGGTGTTGGTTTTTACGACTCCTATTATTTGCTACAAATGCGGAAATGAGGGCCACCGAGCAAACCGATGCGGAGACAGAGAGATCACCTGCTACATCTGTCAGGAGAAGGGACACATCGCCTCGTGATTATCCTCAAAAGACACAAGGGACAGTATCGGCAAATGGAGACGTCAGTGGAAGCGCCAGTAAACCTAAGGCTACTGGGAGAGTCTTGCCTTGAGTGGTACTGAAGCTGCTCAATCCGAGGACTTGATCCAAGGTACTGGTTACATTGCGGGTAATCCTTTAGCTGTTTTATTTGATTATGGTGCGACTCATTCTTTTATATCATATGCTTGTGTGTCTAAGCTAAAATTGTCTGTTTCTTCTTTGGCCTTTTGTATTGTGTGTGGAAACGCCAGCTAGTGGGTCAGTTTCTACTTCTAATGTGTGCTTAAATTGTCCTACTGCTGTTAATGATAGAAAATTCCTAGTTGATTTGATTTGCTTACCTCTATGTCAATTAGACATTATTCTGGGAATGGACTGGTTATCTTCCAATCATGTCTTATTAAACTGTGCTGATAAAATTGTCATGTTTGGTCACCCTGTTGAGAGTAAGAATAAGGACTTATGACTGCCAATCAGGTAAAGGCGTCTCTAAGGGAAGATGCTCGGGTTTAACATGCTTTTAGCTTCTTTGAAATCCGATAGTAGCGCTGTGTGAGTGAGATACCTGTAGTGTGTGAGTACCCTGAGGTATTTGCTGATAATGTGTCCAGTTTACCACCTGAGAGAGAGATAGAGTTTGCCATAGACTTAGTGCCAGGTACAGGATCGATTTCAGCTACACCTTATAGGGTGTCACCCATAAGGCTAGCAGAACTTAAGAAGCAACTAGAAGACCTGTTAGAGAAGAAATTCATTAGGCCTAGTGTGTCACCCTGGGGGAGCTCCTGTATTGTTTGTTAAGAAGAAGGATGGTAGCATGAGGTTGTGTACTGATTACCGCCAGTTAAATAAGGTAACCATTAAGAATAGGTATCCTTTGCCTAGGATAGATGACTTGATGGATCAGTTAGTGGGGGCATGTGTGTTTAGCAAGATAGATCTTAGATCAGGCTATCATCATATTAGAGTTAAGGAGGAGGATATACCTAAGACCGCTTTTAGGGCTAGGTATGGACATTACGAGTATCTGGTAATGCCTTTCGGTGTGACGAATGCTCCTGCCATTTTTATGGATTATATGAACAGAATTTTTCAACCCTTATTTGGATAAATTCGTAGTTGGCTTTATAGATGATAGACTAATTGATTCCAAAAACTAAGGAGGAGCATGCTGAACATCTAAAGGTAGTGCTTCGGTTCTTAAGGATAAACAGTTGTATGCTAAGATGTCCAAGTGTGAGTTCTGGTTAGAGCAAGTAAGTTTCTTGGGTCATGTAATCTCTAAGGGAGGTATAGGTGTAAGATCCTTCTAAGGTAGAGGTCGTGCTTAAGTGGGAGGCTCCTAAGTCCTGTGAGTGAGATTAGAAGTTCCTTGGTTTGGCTGGGTACTATAGAAGATTCATAGAAGGGTTTTCCAAGTTAGCTTTGCCTTTGACCGAGTTGACTAGGAAGGGAGTTGCTTTGTGTGGAATAGTAAGTGTGAGATTAGTTTCCAAACCCTTAAGGAGAAGTTGACTAGTGCACCGGTGTTAGTGTTGCTCGACCTTAGCAAATCTTTTGTAGTATACTGTGATGCCTCTAAGATGGGTTTAGGTGGGGTGTTGATGCAAGAGAGTAAAGTAGTAGCCTATGCTTCTAGGCAATTGAAAACCCATGAGAGAAACTATCCTACCCATGACCTAGAGTTAGCAGCTGTAGTGTTTGTGTTGAAAATTTGGAGACATTATCTGTATGGTTCCCGGTTTGAGGTTTTTAGTGACCATAAGATCCGTAGATATTTGTTGGACCAGAAAGAGCTTAATATAAGACAGAGGAGGTGGTTAGAGTTCCTTAAGGATTATGATTTTGAGTTAAGTTACCATCCCAGTAAGGCCAATGTGGTGGCTGATGCCTTGAGTAGGAAGTCTATCCATGTTAGTTTCCCTAATGATTAAGGAGATGGATCTTTTAACCCAGTTTAGGGATATGAGTTTAGCCTGTGAGATGACCTCTGAGAGTGTGAAGCTAGGAATGACCCGGGTAAGTAATGACTTGTTGAAGAATATTTGTAAAGCCCAGTTAGAGGACCCATTTTTGGTTAGTAGGGCGAGAGGCTATAGAAGGAGGTAATGGTGGAGATTTGTGATAGGTTCTGATGGGGTAGTAGATTTGGAGACCGGTTTGTGTGTGCCTAGTGAACCTACCATTAAGCGTTTAGTGCTAGAGGAAGGTCATAGAAGTAAGCTTAGTTTCCACCCAGGATCAACTAAGATGTATCAGGATTTGAAGAAAGTATTTTGGTGGCCTAGGAGAAGAGAGACATAGAGGAGTTTGTGTGTGCCTGTTAGTATGCCAAAAGTCTAAGGTAGAACATCAAAAGCCTTCAGATTGCTTCAACCCTTAAGTATAACTGAGTGGAAAGTGGGATAGTGTATCCATGGATTTTATAGTTGCCTTGCCTAAGACCGTGAAGGGACTGACTCAATCTTGGGTTATTGTGGATAGGTAACTAAGAGTGCGCATTTCCTTCCCATTAACATTAGGTACCCCTTGGAGAGACTAGCTCAGCTGTACATCAGTGAGATTGTGAGGTTGCATGGCATACCATCTAGCATTGTTTCAGATAGAGATCCCAGGTTTACCTCTAGATTTTGGGAGAGTTTACAGCAGGCTTTGGGGACCCAGCTTAGGCTAGCTCTACTTACCACCCTCAAACTGATGGTCAGACCGAGAGAACCATTCAATCCTTAGAGGATTTGCTTAGAGCTTGTGTGTTAGACCAAGGGGGTAGTTGGGATAGCTTTCTTACCTTTGATAGAGTTCACCTATAACAATAGTTTTCACTCTAGCATAGGTATGTGGCGCCTTATGAGGCATTATATGGTAGAAAGGTGTAGAACTCCTTTATGTTGGTGTGAGCCGGGTGGGAGTCTTGCATTAGGACCTGAGATAGTGCAGCAGACCACCGATAAGGTTAGGATAATCCAGGAGAAGATGAAAGAGTCCTATCCAGGGTTATTCGCTTCAGGTAAAATTCGAGGACGAATTTTCTTTCTAGGAGGGGAGAATTGTAACATCCTGAATTTTACTAGGATAATATTAATTAAATCAAATAAATAAGGAAAAGAAATAATTAAATAGGAAATAAATAATAGGACTACTATTATTATTAGTTTTATTTCGTAAGATAATTTTAATTTAAAAGAGGATAAGGGTGGAGAGTGGGGCCCAGGCCCAATTAGACATTCTAGTAAGGAAGGGTTAACAGATCACCCTAATCCTTATTCGTATGATCTTCAGAGAGCGAAACACTAAGGAGGGGAGAAACTGTGTCTCAAGGGAGAGCTGCTGTGGAGTGAACGCCAAGAATCCAAGAAAAGGACTTCCTTTCTGTGATCAAGCTTCGTTTAAGGTACGGTGGGGGAGAGGGTGCTGCTTGTATATGCATGTAGGGGTTGCTTGGGTAGTAGCCTAGAGTATAATTGTATTGATGTATGTATAACTGAGAATGAATGATATAAACTGTTGATTTATGGTTGATTGGATGTCCAGTGATGATTTATTGGGTGAGATTAAAGATGATATTGAGAATAATGAAAAGGGGAATTAGGGATTTGAGAATTTGGGGATCTTGATGCATTGGTTGTATAATCTGTAAAAGATTGTTGTTTTGGTTGAGTTTCGAATGATATTAATGATTATGAATGATGTTTAATCGAAAGGGATTGATTAGAGATTGATTGGAATGGTTTAGAGATGTTAGAAATCGTGAAATCTGCGTCGCGGGTAATCGATTACCAGGTGTGGTAATCGATTACCATGGTGTTCTGGGCAACCCAGAAATGCTGTTTGCTGATGGTAATCGATTACAGGTTTGTGGTAATCGATTACCAGAGAGTTTGTTTGCAGGTAATCGATTATAGGGGTGCTGTAGTCGATTACCAGAGTGTTTGGTCGCAGGTAATCGATTACAAGGTGGTTGTAATCGATTGCCAGAGACTTTGTTTGCAGGTAATTGATTACTGGAGGTTGGTAATCGATTACCAGAGTGGATTTTGAGAGCCTAAGTGCTCAAGGATGCTTGATATGCTTGATAATGGTTTGGTATGCATATAGTTGGTGATTATGCTATATATTTTGATGATGTTTTGGGAGTGAATATTTTGGTGAATATGCTATATATTTGATGTTATTTGGAATGCATATGTTGGGTGAGTATGCTATGTATTTGGAATGCATATGTTTGGTTAATATGCTATGTAATTGATGTTATGTTGGAATGCATATGGTTGGTTAGTATGCTATGTAATTGTTGTTATTTGGAATGCATATGATTGGTGAATATGCTATATATTTGATGTTAGTTGGAATGCATATGTTGGGGTGAGTATGCTATGTATTTTGGAATGCATATGTTTGGTTAATATGCTATGTAATTGATGTTATGTTGGAATGCATATGGTTGGTTAATATGCTATGTAATTGATGTTATTTGGAATACATATGGTTGGTTAATATGCTATGTAATTGATGTTATTTGGAATGCATATGGTTGGGTTAATATGCTATGTAATTGATGTTAATTGGAATGCATGCGGTTGGTGAACATGCTATGTGAATGATGTTATTTGGAATGCATGTGGTTGGTGAACATGCTATGTAATTGATGTTATTTGGAATGCATGTGGTTGGTGAACATGCGATATAATAAATGATGATGTTACTTGAGTTGTGCGGGCCCATAGAGGGGGTACAACTTAAGAGAGATGCCTTGAGCATGTGTGATGAGACCTGAATTGTGCGGGCCCATAGAGGGGGTACAATTCGGGAGGTGAACTGAGTTGTGCGGGCCCATAGAGGGGGTACAACTCAGGGGATCAAGATGGGGCGTTCGATGCACGAGCCCATAGAGGGGGTGGCAACCTAGGAGTGATTGTACTGGCCCATAGAGGGGGTGCAACCTAGGGGTCGAAGTGTCGTTGTGCGGGCCAAACGAGGGGGTACAACCTATCGGTTTGTGTGGTGATGCCGGTAGACTATCTTGGTAACAACTAGAGTGATTGACGAGGTGCACCCATTGTGTGGAGTTCCAAGTCATGATCTTTGGGTAGATAATGAGATGAGTATTAGTGCATGTGATAGTTGGAATACTCAACGAAGGAATTGAGTTATATAATGATGAGTTTTGGTGCATATAATATATTGGAATACTCAACGATGGAATTGGGTCATATGATTATGTTAATGAGTTTGGATGCATACATGTTGGATGTATATGTGTTATATCTGATGATGATATTGTGTTATTAAATGATGTTGTGAGTATTAATGATGAATGAGTATTGTGTGAGCATGTGACTCCTTTGGTGAATGATGGTATGAGATTATCTGCTGAGATAGATGAATAACTTTTATGCTGATTTATGAATGTTGCTTATTTGATGGATTATTGGATGTTTTGGTATGAGGTATGATGATTGTTGATGTTGTTTATATGTGGGTGGGAGGATAGGGTAGCCTCCTATGTGTATGTATGAGTAGTATACTTTTCCTCACCGTATACTGTGGATATTATTTTTACAGGTGTTGATGAGGACACGATTGGTGTTGAGTTTGATTAAAGGGAATGTGCTCTGATAGCTGTGACATCAGGGTATAATTTTGGGGGGTCTTTATTATGTTTCTAGTTAGGAAGGCTTTTGGTGTAAACATTTTGGGATGTTTTACACGGCAAGTAGGGTGTTCAGTATTTTTATTTTCTTTGGAGATTCCGCTGCATGAGTGTTGGTTATAATTGAGTTTTGTTTCGTTTTAACTAAGTTGTTTTCGAACTAATAAGGTTTTTGGAAAGAGAGTTTTGTGAACCTTTTACCCATCGTGGGACGTTGCCTTTTCCATAATTCAATTTATTAAACGTATAAGAGTATGGGGTAAGAAGGGTGTCACAATATGTGATGATGACATATTGATGTAATGAGCTTATGAGGTATGAGGTGTATGATGATGATTATATATTGATGCATTGAGCATACGATGTGTGTTATGATGAAGATGATATATTGATGCGTTGAGCATATGAGCTATGTGATAGTGATGATATAGATGCATTGAGCACATGAGGTGTGATATGATGATGATTATGCATTGAGCATATGAGATGTGGTACCTGAGATGCACGAACCCAAGAGAGGGGTGTTGTGCAACCTACCGGCCTGCGTGGTGATTAACGGTAGGATTATGCAACCTATAGGCCTGTGTGGTGACTAACGGTAGGGTGCAACTCAGGAGGTGAACTGCAACGGACCCATAGAGGGGGTGCAGAGACCATGATGGGGGACATTCTTGCATGATCCTAGAGTGGGGTGTCGTGCAACCTATCGGCCTGTGTGGTAACTAACGGTAGGGCCATCATTGCGGGGCGGATGTCTTCGCACGAGCCTAGAGTGGGGCGTTGTGTAACCTATTGGCCTGTGTGTGATTAACGGTAGGGCCATCATCGGTAACAACTAGGGAGATTGATGAGGTGCGCCCATTGTACGGAGTTCCAAGTCATGATCCTTGGGATGAGGTTGATGAGGTTTGGTGTGCATGATGATAGATGAACATGCATTGCATTTGATGATGAAATTGAATTATATTATGACGATATGAGTAGTATTGATGACATGAGTATTATGTGTTGAGAATAGAGAATGTGTTTTCTTGGTGATTTGCGAGTGTGATTTATAAATTGGTGATGAGATAATATATTTGCTAATAAAGAGTATAAGACGATATGTGTATGAATATTATTTGATGATGATGAAGATTACATGTGGGTGAGGATAGGGTAGCCTTCTGTGTGCAATGTATGAGTTTGGTATTCTTTTCCTCATTGTGTTTCTATGGCTAATTTTAACAGGTGATGATGATGGCACGTCAGGTTCCGAGTATTGATTGAAGGGAGTGTCGTTCTGATACTTGTGACATCAGGGCTTAGTATTAGGGATTTTATTATATGATTTTCTTTTAGGAAGAGATTAGATAACTGTTTTAAAATGTCTTATGTGGCTAAGAGGGATAATTTAATGTTAACTTCTGAGGTATTGATGTTTTATCTATTTTGGAAACCTTGACTTCCTTTTCTGTTTTAAATAAGTCGACTTTGAAATAAATGATGTTTTAATGAGAGAATGTGAACATTTTACCCAATGCGGGCCGTTATATTTCCTAAATATTCCCATTGCATAATGTATAAGAATTTGGGGTAGAAGGGTGTCACACGCGGGACGTAAATATAGAGGAATAATAAAGAGTTGAGTATTATATTTAGCTAGAATATATGTAAAAGTAATTTAATAATAATTATTAAATTTAGAAAAGTAATTCATTTTAATTAAATATTTTTATAATTTTAACAATTAACAAAAGTAAAACATTTATATAATCAGAACCGAAGTTAATACCGAAAAAATAATTAAAGTATAATTTATAATACCCTGTGGTGATTAATTTATATTCCATAAATTGATTATTATTAAGAATTTTAATATATTTTAAATGCTGAAATTAAATGATTGCTCCTGATTTAATATATTATCAGTGCAAAATTGAAAGAAAACAATAAAAAATAATCAATCTATTGTTAAAATTGAAAAGGTCAATCAAAAAGAATAGGTAAAACAAGTAATCTACATTATAATTTAAAAGTTATCATTTATATTGAATTAGTGATTTTTTTTAGAATCGTCATCCCCAAAGTGTTATATTTTTATTATTAAGTTATAATTTTTCAGATATATTCAGTTTTATGATTTTAATATTACCATCTTTTCATTGATTTTACTATTACCGTCTTCTTGTTATTAAGTATTTACCGCTTATAATTTAAATTAATTATTATATTTAATGTAAAATTTTATCATCGTATGAATTATATTTACCCTTTAAATGTATATACTATAACATTTAATATTGATGAACATTTATGTAAGATTTATTCTCCTGTGGTATATAAAAAATTAGTATAAGAAAAATTAAAAAGGAAATTTCTAATCATAAAATCACAATTCAATTTAAAATTAATATTTTAATTAACTATTTTTAAAAATATTTTTACAACTAAAAACAATAAATATATAGGTAAAACATTATAATTATACAAATTATATTAAAAAATAATTGAAGTATAATTTTTATCCTATTAATTTATATATTAATGAGCTTTCATCACAAATGTTATTTTTGTGTGATATATTCTCATTTTAATAATTTAAATATTAATAAAATCTTATTTACCTATTTAATGTAAATTAAACATTAATATAATATGAAATATTTTCATTCTCAAGTGAATTTTATTGAAATGTATATACTAAATTTATTTAATTAATATTATCAAATTTTATTTAAAGATTTATTTCTCTTGGAGAAAAATATTATAAGAAAGCTTCAAAAGGAAGCTTCTACCAATATAATTAAAATTTAATTTAGAAATTCATTATTTTTATTAGTAATTTTTAAATAGTATTGAAAATTAAAGAAAAAAGTAAAATATTTATAATAAAAGATTTATATTAAAAAGAATTAGAATGTAATTTTACCATATTAATTTAAATACTAATGAGATTTTGAACCGAAATATTAATCCCTATTTGATAAATTATTACGTTATACTTTAAATATTAATAAATTTCATTTATAAATAATCACCCAGTTTATATTTATATTTTACTTTAATATAAATATTATTCACCGAGCAACTTAAACATCAATGCATTTTATGGTAAAATTTCTTCCTTATTTTTAATCTATAATTCAAATATTAAAATGGTTTTTTTTGTAAAATTTTCATTACCGTGTGATTTAATTTTACCCCACAATTTAATTTACACATTATTTGTAAACTTTTAATTCCCGGGTGAATTGCATTTATCTCTTGTACTCTATATAGTAAACTAACAATTAAATATTAATAATTTAGTTAAAGATTTATTACGTTGTGTGTAACATCCCAAAAATTAGGGCCTAGAAAATGTAGTGGAATCCTTTGGCTGTGAATCTGGCCAAGAAAAGGGAGGTTAGAAGTGGGATGAGAACTTGGGAGCTTGAGTGTGAATTTCGACAGAAAATTAGCGAATGTATTAAGAGCTATAAGTTTTAAGATAATTTAGAAGGGGAACCAGGTGTTTAAGTCAAACACAACTGTAAAACAAACTTAGAAGAAATCACACCTTAAGACGGGGAAGATTATAAGGTGTAAAGATGAGAGCGAAGTAGGGGCGTTGAACGAGGGAAATTAGATTTAGGAGGAAGGGATTAGTTAGAGGATTGACGGAAATGAGAGAAGAGATTTGGATGAAAAGAACTAAGTTAGAAGGAGGTTTTACAAAAAGGAACTAAGAATGAGTGGGAGAGAAGTGAGTTAGAATCAAAGAGGAATTAAAATCATGAATTTGGAACCTGATACTCTCGCTGATCAGGCTCGCCTGAGCACGCCTGAGCGAGGATATCAACAATGGGGGGAATTTTCATTCTGGTTTTCTCGCTCAGGCTCGCTCGAGCGAGGACTGAGCGAAAAATCAGAGTGAAATAGGGGATTTCTGTGTGAAATTTCGCTTGGAGTGCGCTCGAGCGAGAAAGGGCTTCTCGCTCAGTCTCGCTTAAGCGCGCACTAAGCGAGAGTGCGCGAGCAGGAATCTTGATACTCTCGCTTAGGCTCGCTTGAGTGCGCCTGAGCGAGAGCGTGATTTCAAGGCACCTTAAAAACACCTTTTTAGGGCTTGTCTTATACTTTCTTCCATCCTTCTTCATTTTAGAGAGAGCGAAACTCCATTGGAACTTGATGAAAGGAGATCAAGGCCAAGGACCTCACCCTCCAACCTTCCTCAATTTCTTCCCTCTTTGTTTGAGCTTCCTTGAAGTGAGTAAAGCTCACACACTCTCACCCAATCTCGTGTGATTACTCCTCCCTGAACCCTACTCCCCCTCTCATTTTCTAAAGCTTGTATGTGGTTATTTATATGTTTGATTTTTGCTTATATTCAATATACGAAGATTGTAAGAATTATGTGCCTAGAAACCTTGATTAGGGCTTTGAGTTAGAGATTATACTTTATCATGGTCTTGATTGTAATGCTTTGATATTATTGTCTATATGATGCACATATTGAGAATAAATAAGACACTTGGGCTTTAGCCCCCAAAGTTAAAAAGAGATAATGAACTTCGGTCCCCGGAGTAAAACTTGGACTTCGGTCCCAAGAGTAATTGGCAGGTAATAACCCCAAGGGAGATGTTCCTTGTAGTCTGAGCTCAGGTCTAGCCCCAGAGATATAGATAAGACCTCATCCTGCCGGGAAATGCAGATCATGCTATTATTAGAGATGTTTTTAGAGATTCAATATGGTAGAGCTTATGTTTATGTAGTAACTTGTGTATATTGCATTGCATCTGCTTGCTTACCTACACTGCATGTTGCATGCTTTACTCATTGAGACTCTAGTCTCACCACAACGTTTTGTGGTCCTGGCCAGGGCAATGAGCGTGAAGATGATCAAGATTTTTTAGTATTTTGATGATTTTAGACCTTTTGTGTACTTAGATGTTTATATTGATGATCAGAAGTATACTTGTACTTTTTTTAGGGAGATAGATGTGTTTGAATTATATTATGTTGTATTAGGTTAGAAATCATGTATTTCTGGATGAGGTTATTTTAAGCCATTGAGTGGCATCTAATTAGGAGATTTGTGATGTATGGACTGACTATGTTTGGGCTTACGTAATCATTGGAATTACTTAAGCAATTCATGATTGTGTATGCAAAGATATCGGTAATGGCGCGGAATAATTTCAAGAATTTGAGAATAGTGTCTCCACGACCATTATTCTTGAATCTAGAAATTAGGACGTTACATTATATATGGTATTAGAGCAGTTCAATCCAATTGGACTGTGGAAGAGTCAGTTGTCTGAATTTAGTTATGATCTTATATGCATTGTATGAAATATAGAGCCTGATCAACTCCATGTTTTGTCCATGTGTATAGAGTTATGGCTGGAGGAAGCAAAGTAGGAGTAGGGCTGCGGGAAACCCCCGGGATGCCTCCATTTCGGCTATCGAAGGGTTGAATCGCGCCCTGAACAGCAGACCACTGTACTCTCTGCCCTTTTGGGAGAGAGCGGTCACACCCCACCTGTAGTCATGCAGCCCCTGCAGCTCCGGTTTCAAACCACCAGATGGACGGGTTTTTGTGTTTCTGGATGTGCCACCCACCAACCTTTGAGGGAGGCACGGACTACTCCTCAGCGGCTACTTGGCTTAGGAAGAACGAAGAGATTCTAGATGCTAAAGGGTTTTCCAATGAACAGTGGGTACGTTTTGCACCCCTGATACTCAAAGGAGAGGCGGAGCTTGGTGGAGGGGCCTTCAAGGCAGGATGGCAGCTCTGGACACCCTATCACTTGGGAGGCCTTCAGGACCCTTTTCTTGGAGAGGTATCTCCATGCACCGCTAGAGGAGAGTGAGAGATGAGTTGTTGCCTGAGGGAAGCTTGGATAGGAGTGTGACGGTTGGGAGGGTTGCCCAACGTTCTGGACGTCAGATTGCTCCTTGCTTGAAGTGTGGAACAACCACAGAGGGTTGTGTCTGTGGGAGGAAGGAATGTGTTACTATTGTACCCAACCAGGACATATGGCGAAGGACTGCCCAAAGAAGAAGAGGAAGGCGGAGACCCGAGCGTCGAGTTCCCAGGAAAACCCTCATTCTTAGGGTCGGCGACACACCGAGACCGATGTGAATGGAAGGTACGCTTCTGATTCAAAAATCCTATCTACGTCATAATTCCTGTGTTGGCCTTGTTTCTTTCTTGATCTCTGTTTGTTTTAGACTTTTGAGATGAAAAAGGCTTTTCTTAATTCCTGGGGTCACTTGCCAGACCCACCTAGAAGTGTCCGGTTATCTTTCTTCTTGTTGAGACTTCCTCCGTCATTCCGGTGAGAGTCTCAAGAGTTAACCTGGGGTGTTCATTTTTATAGCACCCAAAGTCCTCCTTAGGCGTATTGGAGGGGTCACCGATCCCATTATGCGTCCTGGTCCTAATCAGTTGACCCTCCTAACTTATTCCCTTTCAAACAAGAAGAAAGACCCCCTTATTAATCCCTTTGAGCCTCCTTTGTTTGACGATGAGTTGGGGTAACCATGGGGGATAGAGCTCATCATAGGTTTTAATTCCTAACCGAATCTGCGACCTAGGATTCTGGGGAACGTCATCGTTAGTATTAGAGGACCCGAGGGTAGGCAAGAGAGAGAGAGTCAAGAACAACATAAACAGGGGTAAGCACGAAAATCAATAGCTATGACAACTTGGTTAGTAACCTCTCGAGCTAAAGACCCCACAAGGTCGACTTAAGAAACCTCCAATCTTTCATAGGAGGCCAAGAAGAAGTACCCTCGTAGGACTAGGCTGTGCAGGGTGCCGAGAGGTGCACGGAGGTCAGACTTGGAATAGAGAGTGGGGAGGAAGATCAAATAAACTTCCGTAAGATTAGAGACGTCACCAAGAGTGAAACAATTGTTCCACCAAGAAAGGAGAACCTTGGTTCCTAAGGGCTAGCCTGTAAGAGGGTGATGATAGGAGATAAGGAAACCTCGTTGGGTGTAGATTACGGATATAGACCGCGAGAGGGTTGGAGCGTCACGGGACCACCGGGGGATCACACCACTAGATAGTAAGATCGGGGTTGCCCAACAGAAACCCCAATCGATTCCCAATAGACCTTAGACACTGGGAGAGATAGAGTACCCTGGGGGGGCCTGTGTCATAAAAGAGGGTAGGGGTAGGTAGTTAGTCATGATCGAACAGTTAGGTTTGTCCATATGACTCGTTAGATTTATGGGCTCGGATGGAGCGCCACAATCTTCATCTTCAGGATCCTGCATCCTCTGAGAATCCCCGGTAGGAGTTAATCAGAGTTCTCCCCAGTATACTTCCTTGCCACTCAACTACACCTAGAGTGGTCCTGATCCCTCATTCTACCAGTTAGGCGTAAACTCGCCCATACCTAGGAACTTGTACACCATAAGTCTTACTCCCAGTAGAGGATACTGACTCCCTAGCATTAGTCTCTAGAACCCAAATCCCGGCCTTAAGGTTGTCTACCCTTCAACTCTAGGGAGGGTTGGCGAGGGCAGTAACCGCCCGACTTATGTCTGTTCCTTTTAGTACCTCATACAGAGGAGGTGAGACCACTTTGGGTAGTGATCAGGGAGAGCAGACACTGGCCACCATTTCCAAGCACAACCTATTTGTCATTCACCCCATTCCTCAGGCTAGAGGTTGTGGCTTGTGCCTAGCTTCAGCCTGTTTGTCAGTAGGCCTCGATCTCTGTTTTATATAATTTAAATTAAATATGTAATATAGTTAATGTAAAATTTTCATCCTTGGATGAATTATATTACCTTTTATAATCTTTACACAAATTAAACATTTAGATATTAATAAATTTTATATAAAGATTTATTTCACTTTGAAAATTTCAATCAATAAAATACCAATTCAAACGTAAAAAAGTGATTTTTTTTATTGATGGTTTTTGATTTTTTTAACTGAAAACAACAAAACTAAAGTAAATTTTTATAATAAAAAATTTTATTTCTGTATAATACAAACACTTGCTCCTTTGGTTTATTACTAAATTAAATTTGGGTATAAATAAATTTTTAATTTGGAAAAATTGATGATAATTTTTTTTCATTCTATCCGATTGAAATATAAGAACCAATTCCACCTAACAAGTATGAAAACAATAATTTATCAAAGTATTCGAAACAATAGTTTTTACAATAAATACACACAAATTAGTCTTTTTAGTATTAATAAGTTTTTTTTATAAAACTTTCATTTATGATTGATTCTACCCATAAATTAATTATTAATCGATGTTGTTACCTCCTTAATTTATTTTTATATAGAGATTTAAATTAATGTCCTTGGCTTTAGTAAATTTATCAATTAACTTCAATTCATTCTAAATTAGAAAACCACACAATAATATCTAATGGAAATTTAAACCGCTACTCAATTAACGTAAATCAACTAATAGTTACATATATAAATTAAATTAAATTGTTTATAATTTAAACAACGATTTTTCTAATGTGTGTTCTAAGGCACACTTTAACAATCATCAGAATCCACTATTTAATGTCTTTTTTAGTACATTTATTATGTGAGAGAGTAAATAATAATTAGATCGCATTAATTCTGATTTTATAAATTAATTTGATGTCATTTTTAACGACATCCTTTCTTTATTTACTCTCAATCAAAATAACAATGAAACAACCAGAAAAGTAACCTTATGAGTTATGACTTCTCCGTGCAAGGATTGTTCTTGTCTCCGCAGCCGACATCAGCTACGGAACAGCTACGGAATAACTACAGATTTTAATTCCGTAGTTATTCCGTAGCTGTTCCTTAGCTGATGTCGGCTGCAGAGACTGCTGAGACGGGAGACGATCCGGGTCCGAATTCTCCACCACCCCTCCTCCCCTCTCCCACCTCCTCTTCCGCCCACCTCCCCTCCCCTCCCCTCCGCATCAACAGTCTGCCGCCGAATCCTGCTTACTACTCTGACTGTCGCACTATACTAGTACTTACTCTAGGAACGTGTAATAGCTAGTGGACTTTAGGCTCTTTTGGAGTAAAATTATTTTTTATCTATTTCTTCCCGGAGGATTCCATATTATCCATTGTCATATTCTTCTCTCTCCCAACTAAGACCAATTTACAGAGACACCTTTGTCTTTAAATTATATGTAGACCTCCCTCCCAAGGCCATGTTTGTGTTAAATTTTAATGAAGTCTGTAATTTTTTAAACAAGAATAGGAGTCATGTTGTTTAAAATTTAAAACAGGAGGCCACGAAAGATTTTTGAAACTTTGTTTTTAACAACAGAATTCTAGAAAAGATTGGAGGTAATCAACTTCTAAGGTAGACAACAGGATTCGGCGGCAGAAGGAGGGTCGTGGACTGTGGAGGTGGGCGGAAAGAGGAGGTGGGAGAGGGGGAGGAGGGGTGGTGGAGGAGTGAGAAGGTTATTTTTATATATATATATATATATAATTTACCCTATATATCTGATGATGTGCCAGTAATTACATTGAATAGTATTGCATGCATAGTTTATGTTTATTAAATATTATAAGTTAGCAATAATATAATTATGACATAACACTACTATAAATTGAATTAGAATAATATATTAGTATTATAAACTTCGTAATAATACAATTATAAACAGTACACTATTCTATCATATGTTTATTAAGTAGTATGATAATTTTTTTTTATTATTAAGTAGTATGATAATTAGTAATATATATCTTTTAATGCAAACATTTTTAAACTATGTTAGATATACAAAAATATACCTTAGAAATATTAGTAGTATAAAATATATTAATTATATTTACTAATACAAATAACATAAATAAGTAGTGAAATATTTTTTAATACTATAATGTATTTTATAAATTTATTTCAATTTTAATATTATATTTATATTTAATTATAGTATATTATATAAATTTATTTCCATCCTTTTCAAAATAATATAATATTCTTGAATGGAAACCACATCATCTTACAATATTATTTAATATAAATTATGAAACACAAAACTTTCATATGTAATTATAAACTTTCAAAAAATTAACATTATTGGATGAAGCAACATTATTATTAATCTTATTGAATGTATCAATAATAATAAAATATATAATATTATTAAATTAGAAGTAATAAATTAATTATCTAGAAATTTAATAATATAATATTACTAAATGATTTATACAATGTATATGTTACTATAATATTGATGCAATAACTATTATAATATTAGTATAATATAATTTACTATAATATAATATAGTAATATATTAGTAACATAGTTTTTATGCAATTTAATATATAATTTTTCAATATAACTTAACATTACAATGCACCGTTCTATTATTCATTTGGTCATGGAACGATAAGTTCTTATTTGCTAAGAACGCTCAATCAAGGAAATTGAAGTAATACTAGTTGGTAGTAGGAGTATAAATATTTGATGATGGAGTATGAGCATAAAATAATGATAAACGTCATGAACTTAAACTCTTTAATAGGAACCAATACTTTCCACCTTCTAAACCTACATTTTTCATTCATTCACTAAGAACACATTAAACACCATGTGCACCTTCCCAACAATTTTGACTCCAATTCCAACATGGACGGTGTTCCATTCCAACCTTTGAGGGCTTCTGGCCTTTTCAACTCTGCTAGTGATGATGAGACGATGACAACTATGACTATGAAAGATGCGGAAGCCATGCAGAGCTTGTCAGAGAAATCGAAGTTGAAAAGGGAGATCATCAACATCATTGTCAGCGAAAATGGAAATGATCTTGAGCCAAATTCTGGACAAGTTGTCACTTTGTAATCACAACATTTGTGTCGGGTTTGAAGACGAAGAAAATGAAGACTGTCGAGTGTAGGAGTGGCATGGTCATATCATGGTTTACGACAGAAAACATGGGTCTTCACTCGAGTATATATATGGAACTTACTTCCATAGGTTTATGCCCAATCCTCCTTCTTCTACTGGAGGGAATTGATTGATACAAATGATTTCTTTAATGATTGACTTATTTATCACAACAATGCACCATATTATTATCTTAGTATATTGAAATGCACATTTACTTTTAAGTTTATGTTTGATATAATATTAAAAAATTTATATATTAAAGTAAAATAAGTTTTTAGTCTCTCTAAATACACTCTGTTTTGCTTTTAACCCTCCTCCACGAAACACCACTATTAAGGCTGTCCTCATCCTCCTCCTACATAGTTATCCAGAAACGTATGCTCCCAAAAATAATAAAAATATATGAAATCAAATTAAAGTGAGTGTCGATGAAGGAAGGAGAGAGTAGAGTGGGAAGGTGTAAACATTGACTACGACAATTTGAACCCCACGCGGCAGCTTCAAATCCACCCACAGTGGTTTTGTCCCTTCCTTCACTTTCAACATTGTGCTAGCTTAGTTAGCCTTCTGAGTTGTGCTCTCCCTATAGTTTAAGTCCCATCCATGGTGATCTCGTCCCTCCCTACCTTCTGGATTCAATCATCTTCCGTTCTTAAAAACTCTTAATTTAATGTGAAACCCATGCTACACGAGTGCTTGGGGATGATGCATACGTGAAGGAAGAGGAGAACCGTTAGCAAAAAGAAAGGATGAATTTAAAAGATCTCCATTTATAAAGATGTAAAAAATCACTTACGAGGACTAAATTTTTTTTTTTTTTTTGTTCTTTTACAAGGACCTAAAACTGCATCATCGAATTTTATATTGGTATTTGATATGATGAGCTTGGTTATATTAATCATTACGTAGGACCTGTTGGACATTACACTTCTAGAAACTGGGTTTTTTACTCGCGATTATTCAGTGAAGGTTTTCTAAATCCCCCGTTAAAAATAATAATTAGCATTTAGTGACATATGTTTAACACTGGTTGTCAGCCTATGGTAAATAAACAAAATTATCCATAATTTATTTTATTTATATATGGTTTTAACTATTGTTAATCTTCTTGAGTAAATAATTTAAAATGTAAGGAAAATAAATTTTTTTAGTTCTATTAGCATTATTATTACAATTTATTTCGCACTGATATCTTTCAAAAGTGCCCTAATTCATCTTTGATTTGCCACATTGTTTTGTTAGGTGTTTGAATTCCTAATACTTTCAAGCCTCGATACTTCTCGTCCCTTCTTTCTCCAACACTCTTTCCATCCTCCTCGATTCTCTTCCTAGTTAGTCTCCTCGCTCTGGCCTGTTTGCTCTCTACCCGACGAGATTGTAATTTTCCATAAGCTACCTAATCATTTCATTTTTCTTTCAAAAATTCTCAAATAACATTTATGACGAGGCGTTCCGATTAGATTGTTTTTATTTGAAGTGAATGGTTTGTTTATTTATTTGTTTATTTTTCCTTTAGAGGCAAATGTCTATGGTGCAAATCGAGCTCTCAACTTGGAATTATTTCAGAAAATTAAAGTGTGAGGCTAATACGACTAATATGACTTAATGGAGCTTGGAGCTTACTTAGACCATGTTCCAAATTGGGTTTTTGAAGATCATCCTAACTATAATGCATTGTATTTGCTTACTTGTTCTAAAATTCTAATGAATGAGGTACTTTGGCTTTCAATGTCTTTAGTGAATGTGCTTTGGATAATACCGTATGGATTAGTTATATATTTCATCAGGAGAACATGACAACTTGAGTTCCTTATGTTTGAAGTTTTGAACTGTTGGGCAGTCATCATACTACTTTTAGTATCTAATATCCTTGTTAAATCACTGTTTAAGTATATCTTATTCATTTTAATTCATCATCATCTTACCTTTTGGAGAATTTTGATATGAATTTTATTGTTTGAAATAAGATTTCTACTTACTAGAAAGATAGATGGCACCATTCAAATGAAGAGTTATCTTACTAATAAACTATATATTCAACTCGCTCTCAATTAGGACCTAACTATAGGAAAAAGTGGTTGGTTAATCTATGCTAAATTTTATTCCCTTTGAAAGTTGAAATGCTAAAAATTATATGTATGGTTTTATGTTATTGTTTATATTTGGTATGATCTATCTTTGCAATATTGAGGAAAAATTATCAGATTATGTGTTTGGAGAAAA
Organism: Sesbania bispinosa; assembly: GCA_026901365.1. Taxonomy (NCBI): domain Eukaryota; kingdom Viridiplantae; phylum Streptophyta; class Magnoliopsida; order Fabales; family Fabaceae; genus Sesbania; species Sesbania bispinosa. The sequence goes on from QLOH01000177.1 coordinate 1,285,320, forward strand.
TTATTACAATGCACAATTTGAAAGCTCACCAAACTAAATAAAGAGATACTTATAACTGCCTGGAAAGCAAAAAAAGGGAAGTCATTACCTACGGTTTTATCCCAAGTAAGTACGTACTTACCTTTTTTTCCTAGGTCACTGTTGAATTTACCAGGGTTTAAACCCCATTGAATTTCATGCTTTTACCATCGATTCATTAGTCCTAGGTAAAACTCAATTTTTCAATGTTGTCTCAAACCGTAGCTAAAACACTTAATGTGGGATTTAAACCACCCGGTATAAATCCAAAATTAACCCTGCCAAAATTGTTTTTTTCTTATAGTGTTATATGTGTTTACTAAAATACTAACATGGGGTTTCAAATTCACTTTTAAATAAATCAGTTCTATAAACTCAAATTTGCATGCAAATGTTCACGTATTAGTCCACTGTTAATGGGCATTGATGTTAAGAGAAAACCCACTATAGACAGAAGCAGTGTCTGATGGCAAGCCAAGAGCATTTTGCATAATATCATGTTGGGATAATTTCTTAAGCCAAATAGAAATTTTCCTTTAATCAATCGAGAACCGTTGTGCTAGATTACAGAGTTAAGGTTAGTGAAGTGTACCTGTATCCATTGATGGTGACCGAAGGTTGCAGCGGAATAGCCTTTGGTGCAATGATCTTCCTCAGCCAAATCACCCCGGATTCCTCAGATGGGACTGGATGTTTCTCTTTCTGATGGGGAGACAGAGATACGTGTTCTAATTTGGCGTATTGGGGACCATGACCAACTTTACGATTATAAACCTGTCAGGGTTCCCATTAACCCCTAACGGGCCTAATCTGGTTTCCACTTATTGGAGCCCATATCAGTTTTTCCTATTGGCAGTCTAAAGGCTCACTAAAATTAGATCACTTTTATTGAGCCCAACTAATTGTAAATAGCTATATAAATGCTACAAATAATATATATTGCCCATATTAATTATTAGAAATAAAAATTTCTAACAATCTCCCACTTGGGCTTAATATTCATTTAAGCATTTATATCACAAAATTCTTTAGGCGCGCAACCGTATGCTATTTACTTTTAGACTACCCTTAAACAATCTGGTCCATCTCATACAACAACAGGGAACCACCTGCAGCTTTCATCATAACCCAATGTGACTAAACCACAATGATCACCACAATTGTATGTACTCAATGACATAGGATCAAATATGGATAAGTGGCATGGAAATTACATGCAATGTGATCTTAGTCATGTCTATTTCCAACTGGTCCAAACTTTATTCTTTATAGAGATCAATTCAAAATGCAATATAATTGTTGCACTAAATAAGGTAGAGCAGAATGACAAACATCAACTTATTCTTTAGAAAAAAAATATGGAAAACAACCAGAACATATAGTATAAATGGGACTCCCACTTAAACTAAGGTACTATCAGGAATTACACCCATATGAGCAATGTGCTCATGAAAAACTTTAGGCACTAAACCCTTAGTAAGTGGATCAGCTAGCATGAAGTCAGTCCCTATATGTTCTATAGAAATTTGCTTATTCTGAACTCTTTCCTTGACAACCAGAAACTTGATATCAATGAATTTTGACTTGGTTGTACTCCTATTGTTATTGGAATAAAGAACTGCTGAGTTATTGTCACAATAGATTTTCAATGGCCTTTCAATGCCATTGACCACAACGTAAATTAGTGACAAAATTCCGCAGCCATATCCCATGGTTGGACGCCTCAAAACAAGCAATGAACTCCGCAGCCATGGTTGAAGAAGCTATAATAGTCTGGTTAAACAGACTTCCAAGAGATAGCTCCTCCAGCCAACATAAAGATGTATCCTGACGTGGAGCGTTTGCTGTCTTGACACCCAGCAAAATCAGAGTCAGAGTACCCAATGATCTCTAAACTTTCAGACTTCTGATAAGTGAGCATATACCCTTTTGTTCTCTTCAAATAGCGCATTACACGCTTTACTACCTTCCAATGCTGCATCCCGAGATTACTAAGTATCTGCCCAAAACTCCCACCACAAATGCAATATCGGGACGAGTACAAACTTGAGCGTACATTAGACTTCCCACAAGCTGAAGCATAGGGAATCTTTTGCATCTCATTTCTTTCAAGGTCATTATTAGGGCACTGTTTGAGACTAAATTTGTCTCCCTTGGCTTATAGGGGTGTCTCCTGGTTTACTATCTTTCATGCCGAATCTGTCCAAACTTTATCGATATAGCTCTCTTGTGATAATCTTAAGATACCATGAGAACGATCTCTTAATATCTTAATACCTAATACAAAAGAGGCTTCACCAAGATCTTTCATTTCAAAATTCTTTGTCAGAAATCTCTTGGTTTCGTGCAATAAGCCTATATCGCTGCTAGCAAGCAGTATATCATCGACATATAACACCAAGAATATATATTTACTCCCACTGAACTTATGATAAACACAATCATCAACAATATTTGCCTCAAAACCATATGAGGTAATAACTTGATGAAACTTGTGATACCATTGACGAGAAGCTTGTTTGAGACCATAGATGGATTTCTTTAGTTTGCATACCATAGACTTTGAGGTCACCAGACACAAAATTTTCTGGTTGCATCATATAAAATCGTTTCTTCAATGTCACCATTTAGAAACGCAGTCTTAAACATCCATCTGATGGAGCTCTAAATCATAATGAGCTACCAGTGCCATTATTATTCTAAAGAATCCTTTGAAGAAACCGGAGAAAAGGTTTCTTTGTAATCAATGCCTTCCTTTTGAGTGAAACCTTTAGCAACTAAACGAGCCTTATATCTCTCGATATTACCTTTTGAATCCCTCTTGGTTTTAAATATCCATTTACAACCAATAGGTTTCACACCTTCAGGTAATTCAACGAGATCCCAGACATCATTGTCATGCATAGACTTCATCTCATCATTCATGGCATCAATCCACTTTGAGAATTAGAACTGCGCATAGCTTGACAGAAGTTGATTGGATCATCCTCTGTTAAACCAATGCCATCCTCATGTTCTTGAAGAAACACAATATAATCATCTGGAATTGCACTTCTCCTTTCTCTAGTGGATCTCCTTAATGGCACTTCTTGAGGTTGTTGAGCTTGCTCTATGGGTATTTGAGGGAGAACCTCATTGTTGTCTTGTGCTGGGACAATGTTAGGAATAACTCCATCATTGTCATCTATTACTGGGGTAGATACTGGAATAGTAATAGGCACGAGGACTTGATCACTGTCAATGACAGGTTCTTCCTCAAAGACAACATTCCTTATGTTCTCTTCCTTCCCAAACTCAACATCCTCAAGGGATCTCGCATTCCCCGTCTCAAAGAATGATCTTGTAGTGGGATTGTAAAATTTATAGCCCCGAGAGCGTTCAGGATAGCCAACGAAATAACAGCTAACAGTCCTTGATTCCAACTTGCTTCATGCGGCCTATAAGGACGCGCCTCAGCTGGACACCCCAAATGTGTAAAATGCTTAATGCTTGGCCTTTTACCGGTCCATAGCTCATAAGGAGTTTTGTTAACTGCTTTACTTGGTACCCTGTTTAGGATGTAAACTGCAGTCTTTAAGCGCTTCTTCCCCACAATGACTCTGGCAAGGAAGAATGACTAATCATACTTCTCACCATATCCTTAAGAGTCCTGTTTCTACGTTCTGCAACACCGTTCATGCTTGGTTTCCCAGGCATAGTATATTGAGGAACGATGCCACATTCTCGTAGGAAAAGCGCAAAAGGCCCTGGACGTTGTTCACCTGATCCATCATATCTGCCATAATATTCACCTCCACGGTCAGATTTGACGGCCTTAATTTTCTTTCCAAGTTGAAGCTCAACTTCAGCTTTAAAAGTTTGAAAACGTCTAGGGATTGAGACTTCTCATGAATTAAAAATAGGTAGCCCGTACCTTGAATAATCATCTATGAACGTAATGAAATACTGTTGTCCATTCCAAGATGCCGTAGGGAATGGTCCACAAATATCCGTGTGAATTAGTTCCAAAACGTCCTTAGCTCTTTCGGCACCTAATTTTCTAGAGTTTGTTTGTTTACCCTTAATACACTCAACGCAGACCTCAAAGTCCGACAAGTCTAAGGGTCCAAGAATCTCATCCGACACAAGCCTCTGAATTCTCTGTTTAGAGATATGGCCTAAACGCTTATGCCATAAGGTGGATGAGTTCTCATTTAATTTACGTTTCGTACCACGAGAATTAATGTGAAGAATTTCTTTATTGGAACTAACTATATCTAGTAAGTATAGATTATCAATTAAAGAACCAGAACCAACAACATTTGAATTTTGATAGAGACTAAACTGATTATTTCCAAATGAACAAGAAAAACCAAATTTGTCCAAACTAGAAATAGAAATTAAATTCCGCCTAAAAGACGGTACAAACAAAAGTCTCAAATAAATCCAAATGAAATCCAGTTTTTAACTGTAATCTAAATGTTCCAATAGCCTCCACTGTGACCTTGTTGCCATCGCCCACATAGATAAATCTTTCATTATCACTTGGCGGTCGGCTCCAAAGGCAACCCTGCATAGATACACTAATGTGAGTAGTAGCACCAGAATCTACCCACCAAGTATCATTAGGTACAAAAGCTAAATTAACTTCAGAACAAACAAAAGAGAGAAAATTACCTTTCTTTACACGCCAAGAAGCATACTTGGAACACTCTTTCTTCATGTGTCCAGGTTTCTTGCAGAAGAAGCAGGTAGGTGTTTTCTCATCCTTTTAACTTTCTTTTGCTGAAAAGTCCTTTCTGCAGCATCCTTATTGCTCTTTCTCTTTCTATTCTGAGAGTTTGAGGCCAAATGAGCACTTTCAGTCCTCTCTCTCTTTGCTGCCTTTCCTCCTCTTGCACACAATGAGAAATGAGTTCATTCAAGGTCCATTTATCCTTTTGAGTATTATAACTCACCTTGAACTGCCCAAAGTGTGCAGGAAGGGAAATCAAACTAAGTGCACGAGCAAGTCATCAGACAGCTCTAACTTTAGTGCTTTTAGTTTTGGACGCGAGATTAGACATCTCCATAATGTACTCCCTTATGTTTCCGTTGCCTTTGTATCTCATAGAGATTAGCTTGGCAAGCAAACTGCTTGCATCAGCCTTCTCATTACTGGTGAAATACTTTTCAACAGCATCAAGGAAACCTTTAGCACTCTGGCTCTCAGAAATAGAGCCCCGAAAAGCTTCTGGAATGGATCGCTTCATGATCATCAGACACATTCGGTTTGAGCGTTCCCATTTTTCAACCTTATCCTCCTCCGGATTTTCCGAAGTTGGAGTGGGTTTCTCAACCCGAAGTGCCAGATCAAGATCCATGCAGCCAAGAATTATCTCGACTGCTTCCTTCCAGACCTTAAAGTTTGTCCCATTAAGCATGGGGATACAATTAATTTGAGCAGACAAGTTAACAGCACTAGAAATTGCAACTGTAAGAGAATATAGATACAATTAATAATATGTTAAAAAAAAAATATGCAGATAATTTACATGACAGACCCATTACAAGATACCGAGCACAACATTAATTTTTAGTCTTTGGACATACAAATTAATTTGTAAGTGGTACTCTCAATGCAACGATCAAATATTGACAATTAATTCTGTCAAATAATAGCCTTTCTTTGGACCGACTATTATTCACATGAATATAACTTTATAATTGTCACATATTTATCATCACAGGCATGTTATTATTTGGCCAAATGGTGTCTTCCTTTGGGATGAGCACAAATTGCATAAATAATACATACTAACATCTATTGTAATTTTAATTAAACTAATTTCTATAACAGTGACTGCTTTGGCAATATATTATATCAATTAATCTAATTAAAAATTACTAGACAAATTAATTTAAAAAATAGGGTCTTTATATCGGCCAAAATTTGCACTCATAATTGATACAAAAAAAATTCTAGTTTGAACATAAACACATAAAAGTGCAGCATTTTTTTTTTTAAAAAAAAAAATAATACAGATATTAGGTTTACGAATTCAATTTCAAACCCAACGAAACTGAGTGGTGCAGCGGTTCTCTGCCAAGGTAATTACCATCTGGTCGCGGGTTCAACTCCCTCCTCACCCCCGTTTTCTTTTATAGTTTCAAAAAAAAAATATATATATATATATTGATGGATCATAAGTAGGCAATGCACGGTTTTGAACACAAACCATTAAGGATAATTAAAGTCGCGCGTTACCACTAGACCAAGCGGATAGATTGCTCATTATTGACATTTATAATGCTTTTAAAGCGTATTCAATGCAGTTTCCTGGAAAAAAAACGCAGAACAGAAACAGAACAGGGACGCAAAACACAGCCATTAACAACTGTATCCATTGAGAACGTCAACGAACATAATTTGTCTAAAAAAATTTGCATCCTATAGAAAATGGATTCTAAAATGTATCCTTTAGAATTGATTTTCATACAATTATAGGCATGGCATCAATTTGCTATCTGATAAAAGTAATGAAAGGCATATATATATTGATAACCAATAAAACCGTATGTATCAAAAACTGACGGCACACAGGGAAGATTAGCAGGAACGATTGTTCATGCCTATGACTGTATCCATTTCATTTTAATTATTTGATAAACAAAAAACAAAAAAAAAATGAAATTATGCCACGCAGATTTCAAAACAAAAATAACGCAAACCAGACCAATGAATCAGTATACACATACTATCACGTTAATTTTCATAAAACTTAACTCTTGAATACTGGTAGGATGATGATTTATGGCAGACCAATCTCCACACATTGCACAAGCTAGAATTCAAAAGCCATAAACAACATAGTAGGAATCACATGTTATAATAATTAACAACAATACAGGGTGCCAAAACCATAACTTCCACCCTAAAGAACTATTATATATGAAAATTTTCTCAAAACGTAAGTTACAAATAATCTTAGGTCTCCACAGCCCACTTCCAAAACATTGGCTCATCTTCAACTTTGCTTTATTACTTTAACCATGACAGATTACTATATGCAATTCACTTGTACTGCTTTCTGTGGAAAATATTGTATTAATCACTTATTGATCTCCACATATCAAATGAAATAATGTGGATCCTCTTTGAATATCTATGGTTTGGCCAATTAAAGTCGTAGAACAAAAGAAGCTAAGAAACATGAACTACATGTTTCTTCTTTCATGTTAAGGTTACGTTTACACAATTCTGGAAATGCTAGTTTTCCAGAAAAGTTTCTTCTCTTACATTTTAGATAAGCAAAACATGATAAATCTTAGGAAACAATAATGAAGTTGCTCCAATATAATTTAACACAACTTCTAGCCAACTGACGCACAAATGACTTTAAAAAGCATTAACAAGTAAAGTTTAATAAGAATCCTAAAATATAGAGGTCCTATATAAACCTATCTATCTATTCAACCCTTGAGTACATGTTCATGAATCATGAACCATTTAGCAACCAATAACCATGCATATCTCCTTTTGCACTGAGATTTTCTAATATAATGTACTAAGGCCCCACATGGTCAAATTACAAATGTAAGTGGCTTTTTTCATATAAACGTGAAATTATTTATTCTCTTTTCATATATAGAAGAAAGTAAATTATATATCAGATTACAAAGACTTATAGGATTGATTGGTACAATTACATGTTAAAATGGACATAAATGATTAAACACATGAGTACCCATGACATGAGAAGAGACATGAGTCGATCACCCATAGGGCAAGCTTTGACTAAGTCAAAATGAGAGAATTTAGCATTAAACTCCTGCAAGCCATAGAGACAAAATAATCCTTACTATAGGCTAATAAACCATTCCTAATCTGTAAGAAATGATATTTTTCCCTAAAAATAATCCAAACCAAACAAGGGCTTAAACTTTAAGAAAGAGAGAATAAAGGTAAGGATGCCTTTGAAGTGTTCTTGGTTCAGCATAAACAACATAGAAAGCATAAGAATGGAGAAATCATAGAGACAACAAACACAAATCACAAAGAATTGGAGAAGTTGCTTTTCAAAAACGGAAAAAGGAAGTTTGAGGTGTAGTTTAATGAAAAAGGTATCATACATATAAGTAAAAGGAGAAGAGGAGCCTTGCTCCGGTTTGTTAAAATAGATAAGTCCTCCCTAGAGCAAGGATCTAGTAGTATTTGGTTCTCTACATCCGGGTTAGAAATCAAGGTCACCCTACGAAATTGCCCTATAATGGCAGGGGTAAGGTACCTAGAGTTGAAACGATGGACCTTGATAGTGAAGGTTAGGTACGCAATGACTTTTTCCTCATCTCCTAGATTGGAATCAGAATCTATTTCATCTCCCTCCGAGCTATCAATGTTGACTACTGGGGTAAGGGGTCTTTCTCTTACTACCTACAGGAGTTGGGACTTTGGGAGGAGAGGAAGATAGATACAAGGACTCAGTGTCAACACTCTCAGACTCTGTATTACGCTGACAGAAATAGTGTCACTGCTGTTTGAATCAAACATGATCTCAGCGTCACTGCTGTTTGAATCAAACAGGATTGCTCGAGGAATTTCTCCCTTAAGACCAAAAGAAGAAGAAGAAGGGTCTTTCTCTTTACTACCTACATGAGTTGGGACTTTGGGGGATCCGGATTCCCTGCAATTATTTTTTCCGTGCAGTCACCGCAGTCAGCAAATCCGGATCGTCCGGTGGAGATCGGACGGTCCAGATTTTTGAATGCACTGCTGTTGACTGCAGTGAATCCGAATTCGACTTTGGGAGGAGAGGAAGATAGATACAAGGACTCAGTGTCACACTCTCAGACTCTGTATTAACGCTGACAGAAATAGTTCACTGTTGTTTGAATCAAACATGATCTCAGCGTCAGCTGCTATTTGAATCAAACATGATTGCTCGAGGAATTTCTCCCTTAAGACAATAAGAAGAAGAAGAAGAAGAAGAAGAAGAAGAAGAAGAAGAAGAATAATAAGAAGAAGAAGAAGAAGAAGAAGAAAGAAGGAAGAAGAAGAAGAAGAAAGGGTAAGAAGAAGAAGGGTACGGGACTTTGGGAGTAGAGGCAGATAGCATACCAGAGGACTCATGTGTCAACACATCTCAGACTCTGTATTAACGCTGACAGAAACGGTGTCACTGCTGTTTGAATGAATCAAACATGATCTCAGCGTTCACTGTTGGTTTGAATCAAACATGAATTGCGCGAGGAATTTCTCCTTAAGACCAGAATGAAGAAGAGAAGAAGAAAAGAAGAAGAAGAAAGAAGAAGAACGAAGAAGAAGAAGAAGAAGCAATCCAAGAAGAAGAAGAAGTAGAAGAAGAAGAAGAAGAAGAAGAAGGGTAAGGGTCTTTCTCTTACTACTACCCAGGAGTTGGGACTTTGGGAGGAGAGGAAGATAGATGTCAACACTCTCAGACTCTGTATTAACGCTGACAGAAACAGTGTCACTGCTGTTTGAATCAAACATGATTGCTCGAGGAATTTCTTCCCTTAAGACCAAAAGAAGAAGGAGGAGGAGGAGAAAATAACTAAAACTAGCTTTCACACAGACAAGCAGGGAAAAGGAAAGAGGTACGGATTCAACAGTATAAGCGAAAAGGAAAGGGAAAAAGTTTTTTCCACACCGTAACAGTAACCACCCACGGCACACCCTTTTTTTTATTTGCGTGAACAGTAATTTTTTGTGTGAACAGTAATCGATTTTTTTTTCGTGAACAGTGACATTTTTTTTACGACCAATCTGATTTTTTTTTTGAAAAAAATATTTTATCTATAATTAACCATATTGACAACATAGATAACCACCAAATTATATAGCATTAACCATAATTACAAGTGAGGCAAAAAGGTGGTTAAGTGTGAGTTAGTAGACAAAAATGGTTAAATGTGAGATAATATGTGGGTAAATGAGTTGCTCAAGTGGTTAACATTTAATCACTTCGAATAATTATAAGTGAGACAAAAGGTGGTTAACTATGAGTTAATATGTGGTTAAATAAGTTGCTCAAGTGGTTAATATTGATATCAGTTCAGATAACTTCAAATGACAAACCTTTAACTTTATTTTCAAGTGAACAGGTGGTTAATACCATATAAGTTGGTAGTTAACTGTGTTATTAATCTGGTGAATAATTTGTTTTTAAGTGAACATGTGGTTAATACCATATAGTTGGTGGTTAACTGTGTTATTAATCTGGTTAATGGTTAATACCATATAAGTTGGTGGTTAACTGTGTTATTAATCTGGTGAATAATTTGTTTTCAAGTGAACATGTGGTTAATACCATATGAGTTGGTGGTTAACTGTGTTATTAATCTGGTTAATAATTATAACTGAGGCAAAAAGTGGTTAATTGTGAGTTATTATGTGGTTAAATAAGTTGCTCAATTGGTTAATATTGATATCAGTTCAGATAACTTCAAATGACAAATAACTTTGTTTTCAAGTGAACAGGTGGTTAATACCATATAAGTTGGTGGTTAACTATGTTATTAATCTGGTTAATAATTATAAGTGAGGCAAAAGGTGGTTAACTATGAGTTAGTACGTGGTTAAATAAGTTGCTCAAGTGGTTAATATTGATATCAGTTCAAATAACTGTTCAAAATGACAAACCTTTAATTTTGATTTCAAGTGAGCATGTGGTTAATATCATATAAGTTGGTGGTTAATTAGGTTATTAATCTGGTTAACCGACAATAATTTTTTTTTAAAAAAAGTAGATATTGTTCACATTTAAAAAAAAAGTACTGTTCAAACATGTGATTAATACTATATAAATTGGTGGTTAACTAGGTTATTAATCTGGTTAACCAATAATAATTTTTTTTAGGAAATAAAAGATCAGACTTTTGTAAAAAAAATATTAAAAATAAATTAAGTACGGTTCACATATAAAAAAAAAAGAAAAAAAAAAGAGAAAAGTGAGGTGTGTGAGGTGGTTTACTGTACTGGTGTGGGAAAATCGGGATTGAAAGGAAAGAGGTACATGGTAAGTGGGGAGCACGATAATAGCGAAAAGCTTCCCTTTGATGTTTCGTCTTCTAAATTTGAAAAAGTAGGTTACGAGACGAAAAGGCGCCATGGTGTCATGACCGAGAAACGCGTCATCTCCACTGTCCGGTTGTAACGTTTTAGCAACGATCGCGATCTATTCAGGTGAAGGGCACCTGTTGAGTAGGCGCATTGGGAGTAGGATATAATCATTAATGCATTGGAAATAAGGTGAATAGCTCGTTTGTTTTAAATTCTGATTGAACAAAATCATGGTTTTATAAAATTGATTTTTAAATCATTTTCGTTAATGTATTTCGTAAAGTGTGCATCATTCATCTCAACCATTCATTTTTAGAATTAATTTTACTCAACTGTAAACCAAACGGACCAGAAATCATTGATAAAGGAGTACACGCGCCTCTGCAATAAATAAATTATGAAATAACACATTAAGTAATTAAGAGTTATAAATTGAAGTACACGATTTATTTTCGGACATTCATTTATTAAAGTATACTATCTATTTGCGGCCATTCATTAATACTTTGTTTGGTAGTATTAGAGAAATATGGAAGAGAGAAATAGGGAAGAGAGAAGTAGGAAAGAGAGAAATAGGAAAGAGATAGAGGAGAACCTTTAGGTTGTTTGGTTGTGATCGAAATAAGTGTGAAATGAGAGAGAATATATTTTTAAATTGTTTGGTGTGAGAAATATGTGTAAAATGGAAGAGAAAATCGATGAAATTTAAGAGGTAGTAAGCATTTCTCTCCTATTCTCTACAAATTGGAGAGAAATACAAAGTTAGTGGACCCACAACTTTTTGGCATTTCTCTCCTACTTCCCCTCCTCCACCAAACAAGAGAAGTTGTCAACTTCTCTCCCACTTCTCTCCCCCCCTCCCTATTTCTCCCCTACTTCTATGCAACCAAACAAAGGCTAAGAGTTATTAGCGTTTACTCGTGCGTATAAATACCCACTAGTCAGGTACACGTGCGTTGTTCGGGGCGGGGAAATGAAGGAAATGATAAAGAGTTGAGTATTTAATTTAGCTAAGAATACATGTAAAATTAATTATAATAATATTAATGAATAATATTAAAAAGTAAAAAATATTTAAACAATAATTATTATAATAAAATTCATTCTAAAGACGTTTTAATAACAAATATACTTGAAACGTTGATAATTTAGTAAACATTTATTGATAAAACATGTTCATACATAACAATAAAGGTCTGGAAATTTTAAGTGAAATCACTGTATCAAAAATTATAAACAGTCACTGAAAGAAGTTTCCTGGAAAACCTAAAAAAATGTGGAAATGTCATAAAGAATATTAGTATATGATATTCATTGATTGAACACAATTGAAATAAGTATGATTTGATTAACAATAATGATGACAAATAATAATAATTTGTAATTAAAAGATTTGAGGAGCAACCTAATTTAAATTTTAGAAGACTTATATGAAATATGTGTTCCATCATCAGTTATGAGTAATTTCAATCATCCTCTTTGTCACTCTGCATACTGCAAAATATAATTGCCCATGAGAGAAGACAGACTTTGGCAAATAAATTCTGGTATGTTTCAAAGATTGACCTTGACTTTTATTAACGATAGAAAATTGCCTTTTCTGAAACTTAAAAGAAATTATATTATCTGAAGGAATCCATGACAGTCTTGGAATGAATACTTTGTGCCCCACATTTACTCCATAAATTACTTTTGCTTTCAATACATAGGTACCTAACTGAGTAATAATGTGCCTAGTACAATTGCAGAGTCTTGAACACTAATCAACGTTTCTCAATACCATTATTGGTGTACTAATTTTTAACTTTAAGACATGATTTGTAAGCCCAGATGAATTAATTGTATTAAATAATCCTGGAGTGCGAACACTATCTATACATAGGCTATCAAAAGTGATCGTTGTATATGAACAATGTCATCACTTAGAAATTCCCAAGTCTTATTCCAAACAAATTCCGGAGTAGAAAGCTGATTTAATAGCAATAATGTTGGGAATAGCCTTCTCAAATATGTGGCAGAGCCCCAATGACTTAATTAAGAATATATGTAAAAATAATTATAACAATAATCATTAAATTAAAATAAAAAAATACTTAAACAATAATGATTATAATAAATTTCATTTTAAAGAATTCTTAATAGGAAATGTTAAATGTACTTGAAGAGTTCATGATTCAATATATATTTTTTAATAAAATTTGTTCATATAGATAAGAATTGATCCTCTAATATGAAATGAAATCACTACATAAAAAATTGTAAGCAATCACTCAAAGAAGTTTTTTGAAAAATTTGCATTAAATAGATGCTTAAATAAAATAAGACTAACAATCTCAAATACTCTAATGCTAAAAAGGAGCTTATCAATATAATTCAGATAGAAATAAAGTTATGCAATAGAAAAACAAAATAATAAAATCAAGCTCCCAGACATTTCTCTTCACAACTTAAGATCATAATAAAAAAAAGGAAATTGATATATCATATAAAAGTCATTTCTATGTAAAATACTTTTACAAATACGGGAAAATATTGTATTAACCCACTTATAATTGAAGTACTAATTTCCCGCTTATAATTGAATTTGTTTGGAATGAAGAAGGGCCAACAAAAATTTCTTCTATTATTGAGAATGATGTATCACTTGCCCTTCTAGTGTCATCTTAATGAATTGAAGTTTTATTAAAAAATTATACGCTTTGTATAATAAATATTAATAAGTTTCTATATAAAAATCAATATGCTATATTTAAAATATTTTTTTACGGTATGATATATTTTTATATTTTGATTATTGTTTTTTTTACACATGTTATTTTTATACATAATTGCCTTTTGAAATTAGGATCATCCGATTTTTGTATTTAAACATATAAAAATCAGTCTATCTAAATTGTGATAAGAAATACGACACATATAAGAGTACATCATAATTCAGAAGGTTTTAATTCACAGGTATCTCTTCTACCCACACAAATTCAAATTAATAAAGCTAATTTAGCAACATCATCAACACGATTTGCTGACCTGCCAACCTGAGAAATAGAAGAAAATGAACCTATTAGAGAAATAAAAATAGGAGTGGAGGAAAAACAATTTTAGTCAATAAAGAACAATTTGAATTAAAATATGTATCAAATTGAGGCTATAACTAAGAATAATATTCAATCAAATTGAAACAAACATATTATAAAAATAATAAAAAAGCTTTCAAGGCAATGTGATATATAAAGCAAAGATTAAAGGCAATGTATAACAGATACTTGAAGGTAGTTCCATTACTTCATCAATAAAATTCAGGTTATCTTCCTAAACAATGCAAAGAGTAAAGAGTGTGAAAACTACAACACACATATTAGCACTAACTTCAGAAAAAACTGCACCCCTAAATTAATTACATGAAACTATGCCACAACTACTTAACAACCTCATATGTCAGCATACCTCTTATCATAATTCTCGTAGCCATGCATGTCCACAACAAATTCTAACTATTGATCCTCCTATAACTTTTAGTATGTAACAGAATATCTTAATTGAAGATTAGTTATAATCTTATAGACAATTTAGGAATCCAATAAAATAATAGCACATATAATGTTTGACAATCTTGGAAAACACAGGTGCATATACATATGAATAAACAAAACAAATTAAGACAAAAAAAACAAATTTAATCAGAAGATACTTGGTATGTACTCATTTATTCTTGAACAGGCAAATTAAGATGTACCACTGCTCTAAATCAGAGGCATTGGAAAAGAAAATCATAACAGATAAAGAAAAAAAAATAAGAAATAGTAATTGCAAGGTTCTTAAGTTTGGTAGTCTACTTAAAAAATGAATTAATAAACCTTAAAATGACAAAAAAATATGCATTGTGTATATTGAAGGGTAAAAAGCCAAGAAACCTGCCTATAAGCACTTGCAGTATGTTCCAACCAACCTGCCTTTCTTATTACACATGTCAGTTATTTCCTTTTTGCATCTTTCTCCTTCTCATCTCCAAAAATAATAAAAGGGACAAAATAAATTAAATTAAGAATCCCAAGTCCCAAACTACATAGAGATTTATGGAACAATACAAAAAATCCTCAACAAAAGATTCACTTTGAACACATTTTTTTCACTACCATAAAACAAAAAGAAAAACACAGATAACCCATGCTTTCATCTGATTTCTCATGCCCAGGAATGGATAATAGGGTGAAGGTTTCTTCAAAATCCATCTCAAAATAAAACAAAAAACATGAATCGATATTATCCAAAAAAAACATTAAGTTATTATTTGAAAGCAAAAAACATTGAGTTATTATCCAAAAAATGTAGACCACTCACCTTAGTATAATTATTTGAAAGATAAATACATGAATCAGTGATAAATTGTCAATTCGAAAACATGCGTCGCATTGAACTTCACAAATATGATTTTCACAAATATGAAAGAAAGGAATTCCACAGGTAACAAAGTCCCGACTTATGGATGGCACATTGTAATCAACTTTGAAGGTCACCTCCTGTTCCAATAACATATCAATATCAAAAAGACCACACCATGCCTCATCAGAATGATACAAACCCAGAGCATCCAATCAGATCAGAGTATCAACTCTATTTTACGCACCTTCCCTATGCAGAGCTTCCTTAGAAACTCTACTTTCCCATGCAAATGGCTCATCAACATCGTCTCTACATGCCTAGCCAAATTTGCAAAAATACAAAAACAGAACACCAATGCAATTAGAACAGAGAAATTTTTATTCAAAATACTACAACTCAGCACACAATTTTAAAATTTTCTTTCAATATACATGGCTCTTGTTCGCAATCCCGTTTCCAATTGGAGGAGGAAAAACAAAAAACAGTCAAATGAATAAAATTACCAGTCTAGGAGCCATTAAAGAAGATAAAGTGATGGTTTTTTCAGGCATGGGACCAGGCTTGGAGCTGGCCACAGCCACAATGACCAAGCAATCCCCTGAAGGAACAACCTTCACCCTTCCCCTGTACCATCCCGTGGCTCCAGTTGTTGTTGATGCCATTTCAACAATTAAGGTACAATCTGCAACAAAGTCAAAGCAGCAACAAATACAATTCAGCAACATTCAAAGGAATTCAATGCCATAAAACAACAACAAACTAAACTTTCGGGACATGATGTTATATCTATTATCATGCACAATGAAAGAGATGATTGTTTTCCATTTAACCAATATTGTTACCTGAGGAATTCCTTTGTTTCATGTATTCCTCTCCTTTTTAGATTCAATGGCAACATTTTTTTTCCCAACCAACAGTCATGTTGTCTTACGAACTTGTCATTATTCTTTTTCTTCCTTTTGAGGAATAGAAACATTAAAGTATTAAAATTAAATGAATAGTATAAACCGTCAATTGTAAAAAATGGATATAGAGCAAGTATGGAAAGTACATATGAATCAGGATCAGAAAAATTAGAGAGTTAAAGAAAGTGGTAAACATTAAGTAACCAAGCTTCAAAAGTGAATTAAAGAGTTTAAAAATCAAAACTAATGAGAAATAAGAGAAATCTAGATAATTCAAATTGAGAAATCAAGGAAACATGGACACTTGTCATGATTCACAATCATAAACAATAACCTTTCAAAAAAAGGCAAAAGAAAATAGTATAAAGTATATTCGGATTCCATGAGAGAAGATAAAGACATGACAGAGAAAGAACTAAAAGTAATTAGTTAATTGATTCATGAGATTTTAAAATAACACACGATACATTGTAGAATCATGCTTGAAAAAAAAAAGTAAAGGAATTGGTAGAATCCAAAAGAGATGAGAAGGGGAAGGAATACAACATGATTTTTCATTAGTGAATCAACTTATCAAGACAATCAATTGACAACACAGAAAGGTTGACAAATGCAAAATCTCTTAGGAAACACTTATTCAACCACACGGAATAAATCAGAACACAACAATATGCGAAAAATAAGAAAAAGGGAAAAAATAAACAAAATAACACAGGACATAAAGAAGAGTAAAAAAAGGGGAAAAAGCAATACCCATTCAAAAACTGTAATAATTAAAAAAATGAAAAAAAAACTACACATGTACCTGGGACTTCGAGGAACTAAATATCTGCAACGATAAAAATACACATAACTTGTACCCAAGCAAAAACATATATGATTATGTAATTATCATCAACCAAAAAATTACAAAACCTTCAAAAATCATAATACAAATATAGAATCAAATTGGATTAAGATTCAAATTTAGAACACTTGTCTATATTCAAATGAAATCAGCTTTAGAATCAAACAAATATAGAAAAACTAACTTTCTATATTAAAATAAAATCAGATTTAGGATCAGAACAAATTTATACACAGAAATTAAAAACAAACCTATCTATAGTCAAATCAAATTATTGATTTCAATTTATTATAATACAAATTTAGAAGCAAATCAAATTAAGAACACCTATCTATATTCAAATGAATTCAACTTTAGAATCAAATCATATTTAGACAACCTATCTATCTATATTAAAATAAATTTAGATTTATACACAAATTAAAAGCAAACCAATATATTAAAATTAAATCATTGATTTCAATTTATTATAATTAATACAAATTTAGGAAATAAACAAATTCATAACACCTATCTATATTCAAATGAAATCAGCTTTAGAGAACCTATCTATCTATATTCAAATCAAATTAGATTTGGAATCAGAACATGTTTAGGGTTTCCATAATTAAAGGGAAAGAACTCACCTTCCCCTTCAATGTATAATTGGCTACAAACTCATCCAAATTAGGGTTGAACCAATAAATTCACCTACCCCATTCCATATGTAATTTGCATATATTTGCTAGAGATAGAAATTCATAAAAATTTATAAGCAAAAAATCAGTTGAAAATTAAAATCTGTCTCTCACCCCTCCTTCCCCTGGTCCCCCCACTCTATTTTGACATATATTGCTAATCTCAAACAATAAAAAACACAAAGACATAAAAGAGCTCAATATCATACTGCATAACTGATTGGAAGGTCATTTTTCTAAATTCAAAATCCGAAACTATTTTATTCCAAAAATTATGAAGAACAATGTTAAGCAGAAGACTTACTCAAATGTGATGCTCAACGCTAAGCAGAAGACTTGGCGATCAAGGTCGAAATGTCCAAAACACAGATTGTTTGATCTATGGAAGTAAGAAGATGAAATAGTAAGCAGAAGACTGAAAACGCTTATCAAATGCAGAATAAACATAAAAAATGAAGAAGAAAAAAAGGGGGATGGAAAACCCTATTCTTACCACAATCAATAACCCAAACCCGCACGAAGATCACAATCGCAGCCACAACCTTGGTTAGCAGCGACGATAGCAGCGGGACGAAGCAAAAGATGGAGAAGATGCGTGTAGGTCAATCCCATCCACAGTCGCGGTGAGCATCAAACAAAAACAGCAAAACAAAACAATAGAAGGAGAAGAGGCGTGCAGAAGGAAAAGGGAAAAGCAAAACGTTTTTGAGCTTCTCTTGCTCTAGCAGAATTCTTCGCATTAGAGAAAGGGGAAAGTGAAGGGGCTTTTCGTTTTTCTATTGCCCTAGCAAAGCTCCCTCATCTCTCTCGCATTGCATGTCTTAGGTGTGATAATATGAAGTCGTGTATACTAATTGAAGAAGAGCCCCTTCACTTACTTTTTAAAATATGGGGAAAAAGTGTCTGTATTAACTATTTGTTCAATTTTTCAATTCATTCCCATTTCCCAATCCCACTACCCAGTAATTCAAAATTTAAAAAACTCATATTTTAATTTTTAAAAAATGATTAAATATGTTATTACTCTTTATTGGGGGAAAGTGTATCTGCAATTACTCTTTATTCCATTTACCAATCCATTTACGTTTTTCCAAACTATTAATTACAATAATTCAAAATTTGAATTCTGATAGTTTAGTTAAAAAATAATTGAAAATAAATTGAAAAAAATAGTAATTTACATATTTACCCCTTGTTTTGGCTCCAAGATTTGCCTCACACTTCCCTCCTTTTAGATATAATAAAGATAGGAAATTTAAAAGGTTGATAATGTTAATCGGCCCCCTCTAAGTACATGGTTCTTAAGCCTCGCGCACTACTCTACAAGTAGGCTTAGGCTTGAGGGACGTGTACTATCATTATGGTCGGTACAACCGGAGTATCTAAATTCTGCAAGCCTTGCACACTACTGTACGAGTAGGCTTAGGCTTGACGGGTTGTTTACTATCATGGGATAATAGGCCGAGTATGAAGATCGGATTAAGGCCCATAGGGACGACTTGCCTCACAAGTAGCACCCCGATAATTTAGGGGTAGAGGGGGATAGTGGCCAAGGAGGACCTAGGTAGTGGGTCATCAGCAGTTAGAAGGAAAAATGAGTATAAAAGGCAGAGAAGACTGAGGAGATAGACAAGTTCACAATTCTGGAGGAAGAGCTGAGTTAGTTGCTTTTGGGATTAATCCGACCTTTCCTACCGAGAACAATTGCCTTGTGTCTTTTTCAATAGGAAAGAAATATCAAGGTGAAGTATGGTGTGATGTTATTTCTATGGATGCATGTCATCTTCTTCTGGGGAGACCCTGATAATATGATCGTCGTGCCTCAAATACTTACTCCTTTGTGAAAGATGGAGTGAAGATCAGGTTAACACCTCTGCCGCCCAGTGAATTCAACCAAGGCAAGAAGGAGACAAAGTCATTGGTGTCTTTGGTCGCCAAGGAACAATTCAAGGTGACGAAAGAGGAAGCACAAGCCATGCGCCTCATACTACTACTTGAATCAACTCAGGATACTATCCTTCCACCAGAGATTGAACAATTGCTCGCTAAATATCCAGACGTGATACCAAAAGAGATTCCGCATGGACTTCCTCCAATGCGAGACATCCAACATGCCATCGACTTCATTCCCCGAGCTATAATTCCTAACAAACCAGTTTATAGGACGAGCCCACAGGAGCATGCTGAGATCCAACGTCAAGTTGAAGAGCTGTTGAAGAAAGGATTGATTGTTGTTCCAGCTATTTTAGTACCGAAGAAGGATGGAATTTGGCGAATGTGTGTTGATAGTCGAGTCATTAACAAGATCACCATCAAGTATTGATTTCCGATCCCAAAACTCGATGATCTGCTTGATCAGTTAAATGGAGTTGCAATCTTTTCTAAGATTGATCTTCGAGCGGATATCATCAGATCAGAATTAGGCCAGGAGATGAATGGAAGACTGCTCTCAAAACCATATGTGGCCTATACGAGTGGACTGTGGTGCCCTTCTGGTTATCAAATACCCCTAGCACATTCATACGCCTGATGAATCAGGTACTTCGACCTTTCATTGGTAAATTTATTGTTGTTTACTTTAACGACTTTTTGATCTACAGCAAAGGCAAGAGCACCTCTAACAATTGCTACAGAATCTCCGTAAACAAAAACTCTATGCCAACCTGAAGAAATGCTCTTTCTTGACTAATAAAGTTATTTTTCTTGGGTACATCATTACTGCTGAAGGCATTCGAGTTGACCCAAGAAAAATTGAAGCTATTAACAGCTGGCTCATTTCAAGATCTACCCATGATGTGAGGAGTTTCCATGGATTAGCTTCCTTCTACAGGAGGTTCATCAGGAACTTTAGCTCCATTGCTGCCCCACTCACAGATTACATCAAAAGAGACAAGTTCCAATGGACAGAGCAAGCTCAGAAAGGTTTTGAGGAGCTGAAGAAACGTTTGACGGTAGCACCTGTGCTAACTCTTCCAAACTTTGACCAAGTATTCGAAGTCAATTGTGACGCTTCCAACACTGGGATTAGTGTTGTTCTAAGTCAATAGGGACATCCCATAGCCTTTTTCAGTGAGAAATTAAATGATGGAAAAATCAAGTACTCCACTTATGACTAGGAGTTCTACGCCATTGTTCATGCACTACAACATTGGAGTCATTACTTGTTAAATAAAGAGTTTAATCTCTACTCCGATCATGAAGCCCCCAAACACTTGAACTCTCAACAAAAAATCAGTCGCAGACATGCTTCTTGGATTGAGTTCCTACAGCCTTATCCATTCCTACTCAAACATAAGGTGGGAGTTTAAAATGCAGTAGTTGATGCCTTGTGTCGTCATCATGCCCTATTTTCAACTTTTCAAACCAAAGTTGTTGGATTTGAAATTATAAAGGGTTGTATCAGAATGATCCTGATTTTCATAACATCTGGAATTCTACGGATGTTCAACCTTCCCAGCAATACCATAGGAATGAAGGATTCTTATTCAGAGGAAAAGTACTGTGCATTCCTAAATTTCATTGAGAGAAGCAATTATTTGGGAAGCTCACGATGGGGGATTAGCAGGTCACTTTGTGCTAGACAAAACTGTGACTTTAGTCAAAGAAAATTTCTATTGGCCAAAGCTTGAAAAAGATGTTAATAAGCATATTCAAAGATACAAAATATGCCACTTGGCCAAAACCAAAATCCAGAATACATGTTTATATTTACCTTTGCCAGTTCCAAAAGCACCTCGGGAAGATGTTAGCATGGACTTTGTCCTTGGACTTCTATAATGGTAGTCGTAGATATATTCTTGAAGATGGCTCATTTCATTCCCTGCCAGAAGACCAATGATGATGTTCAAGTTAAAGACCTATACCTAGAGATTGTTCGTATTCATGGGATTCAAAAGACTATTACTTATGACCGAGATGTCAAGTTTCTGAGCCATTTATGGAGAACATTGTGGAAGAAGATGGGAACCAAGCTACAATTTAGTAGTTCTTGTCATCCCCAGACAGACAGACAAACTAGGGTAATTAGCAGGCTTTTGGGAAAATTTACTTCGGAGCTTTGTTGGGAAGAATTTAAAGCAGTAGGATCTCATCCTTTCATAGGTTGAGTTCACCTATAACAACTCTACCAATCAAGTTACTTGGAAATGTCCATTTGAGGTGGTCTATGGCAATCGCCCACTTAGTCCACTAGACTTGACACCTTCATCTAATAATAGACAGTATAGTGCAGAAGCAGAACAAAGAGCCAAGGAAATGAAAAAGCTGCATGAACAAGTCCGTGAAATGATTAAGAAGAAAAATTCAAGGTACAAAGCTCAATGTGATAAGCACTGAAGATTGAAAACTTTTAAAGTCGGAGACTTGGTATAGATTCACTTGGGAATGGAACGATTTCCGAATCAACCAAATGCCAAGTTATCTCCCAGAGCTGATGGTCCATTCAAAGTTGTGCAAAAGGTCAATGATATTTCTTACAAAGTAGAGCTGCTAGGTTCCTATGGAGTTTCTGTCACTTTTAACGTTGCACCATACTTTGACGATGAAGCAGTGCTTGACTCAAGGTTGAGTCCTTTCCAACCCGGGGAGGATGATACAATGCATGATACAGAGATGCTAAACAAAGCCGAATGTATCCGGATAAAAATAGAGTGTGTTTTCAGTGCAAGTCAAATATGATGGGCTAGTATAGTTTTTCGCTGCACCTTAAATCCGTCTGACTTATGTGCAAACTACCAAATGTGTTTCTCTTATAAATTGAGTTCATGTAGTGTGCTATAATCATAAAATACAATTGAGTGTTTTAATACAAAGTGAGAGTTTTCTTTCTTTTCTTTATAAGCTTCTGAACCAGATACATCTCGAAATGAAGAGAGGTACTAAGAGAGGAAAAGTAGATGTAAATAAATGATGTGATAAAAAAGGATTTATGAGAGATATAGAAAAAAGATGAAAAATGAAATGGAAAAGAAGTTTTTTTATAAAGAAGTAAAAGGAGAATAGAAAGAAATGAAAGGTCATGAGTGGAAGGTGAAATGTTGTAGGTTATCATCTTTATTTTTAGTAGGTTGTAAAATAACATTTCAATGTACTAAATGTTTTTTACTGTTCATGTTACCTTAATATGAAGCTTGTTTTTCCGATGTAATAGTGCTAAGTATTTAGTGCAAATAACAAAAAAATAAGAGGAAACAAATTTTAATATTTTCTTAATTATTGTTATTTAATTAATACATGATACGTTGTGAAAAAGTTTATGAATATGAAAGAATCAATATTAAAAATTATTATTTTTATTAATGTGAAAGAATTCTCCTTATGATAGAATTCCCATTCTCTTTGTAATTAACTAGTGTGGAGCCCGTGCATACGCACGGGTCACCATGTATTTAGGTGTCATATCTAGTATTTAAGCCAAGGTATGTTGTAGTTGAATCGTAGCTGGAGTGAAGAATTATGTGTGGCGGATTCGTAGGAGATTGTATAGAGGTTTTGTGTTGGGAACCTGATTGGTTGGTGTGGAATGAAGTTTAAACGTTTAAACATTTTTTACCAGTCCATTCACACAATTGGGCTAACCTTAGCCCAAATCATAGGCAACGAATGCACAAACAAAACTAAGCCTCGAATTACAATTAGTTATGTCATTGGAAGGAGTATTACTAACTCTTTGTGCAAAAATTTTAGATCATAACTTGGTCTGTTTTTCATTTCCAATAAAACCACAGGTTCAACCGGATTTACATATTATGTGCACACAAGAACCAATCCTGAACGTAGCCTAGTATTGGGCCCTAAGACAGAATTGACATACACACACACACACAAATAACAAAAGGCTTGCTTCTAAAAACCCTCTCCGGGTGCAATACAGCTGCCTAGGCAGGTTCAGACATATTTACATAATAATATCACACAACAAAATAACACACGTGCTTCTTTAGCAGGGCCAGCTGACATATTCTATATAAGGACTACTCCTACTACTAACTACCGAGGATGGCTCATTACACAAAACATTTCATTCAACCCATTGCATGTGCTCCCATGCGAAGCCTTTCAAGCCTATGTGCATCCTCCAAAAAAGTTCAAGCACTTTCATTCTTTCTCCAACTTTGGAGCCCTGAATTTTCCTCTCTTTGGGCGTTCAGGAGGAGCCTCTGCAGTTTTCTCACCTTCCCTCTTAGTGTCATGCCCTCCTTCTTTTGGTGTGGATGAAGACGGGCCACAAGAATCAGGAGAGACATCGAGAACAGTGACCACTGAGTGGGCCTCCGGAGTCACATTAACATCACAACTCTTGCCCTCAGGTTGGCCAATTTTGCTAAATGCAGGAACAAATTTCAACTGTTCCATTGCCATTTACAAAGGAAGAAAAAGTCAATAGGTAACATTGATCCCAGTAATTAATATTGAATAATTTTCAAGTATGAATTGTGTTAACTTAAGAACATACTACCTTTAATGGAGTATCATCATCAACATCAACTTTAAAATCAGCAATGACAGAGGCGCCTGTACAAACTCTTTGACCCTATATGAATCGTCCAAGCTAAACAACCTATCGTCTGTCTTCTCGACTCTTAATAGAACTTCTGTTCCCACCAGGTCTGAAATTTCAGTTGGATAATCACCACGAAGCAGGAGCCTCATCTGCAATGGTGAAAACCTATCACATTTGGTCCTAACGTTCACGACGCCTAAAATGGTGGAGGAAACATATACGTATATGTTATTGAAAAATTCTGAGCTCCCTACCTTACTATCAGCGAGCAGTTCACGGAAAGAATTATTCAAGAGGGTATAACCATCAGAGTCAAATAAGATGACCTGGATTGGATCGCAGTCGTCGGTCATAATCAACTTGAGCTTAAACTTGTTGCATGATAACTACGATTTATTAGCTAATGTAGGAGGTAAGAGTGGTAAAATCATTCCGTCAAAACAAAATTTCTTCTTAACACCGAACCTTGGAGTCAACTCGGACACAAAGGTGTTACCTTCATAACAAAAAGGCAAACCATGTTCGACGGACACAACTTTCATGCAAGTACAGGACATATAGCCCCATGATGAATCCTGCACGATCTCCATAATTGTTCCAAGAACAACTAAAAAACGCTCCTACAGTGGTTAAGTTAATTGGAATTTATAGCAGCTAGTAAATCGCTGTGACAGAGGACGAAACATAAGGCGGTATATCAACGTGTCAAGTAGCTTTCCTAAAGCTTGAAAATATAGTAGGCATTACCTCTCGTGTCTCAACCATCTCTCCCATTGTCTTCCTTGGGTACATTTTGAGGAACTCCTCCCGCAACCAAATCGGCCGACTCCTTTCTGATATGGTCCCAATACACACATCTGTTTCCACCTCATGCACAGCGAGCCTAAAACAATAAGATCAGTTAGCATCCATGGAGGCCAACGAACAGTAAGCAACAAAACCAAATTAATAGCACAAACCCATTTTTGAAGTCTATAGCCTCTGGCCATTCCGGGTTCCAAAGAATCTTCGAAGCATTCATAACATTTTGGATTCCGACTTGGCCTGCACAAATTGGTTATGGTTAGAAAGGTTAGACGACTTATAACAAAACTCATAAACTCCTAAGCACTAAATGTAGTAGCACGAAAGAAAAAATTTCAGGCCGAACCTTTATAGCAGTTCACCCTTGCCAATTGAATAATCACCACAGGGAGGCCAATGCTCGTATTAGAGAGGAAGCCGGAGATTGCATCAATCATATCTCCAAATATAGCACAACGGATGTTACCCCTGAAAGGATAACAAGGACCATTTCAAGGTTATTACAATGAAACACAAAAAGAGAAGAACATTACATACATAATGGCTGCAAAGATAAAATAACAGATATAAGGTTGGACTCACGTTTCATCACACAAATCTAACAACATAAGCCTAGCTTGGCGTCCTTCCTTGTTAAGGGTCATTTCCTTAGATATTGCCATTAATATGCCCATGAAATCTGCAAATAACACAATCCATATTAGAGGATGCTTATCAAGAATTTATTGAGATGGTGAAATTTACATTAAGCTCACCAATGAGTAAATCAGAACGGCCATTAGTTTTCTCTATTTCACTGGTCTTAAGCAGATTCAGTCCCAAGCAAGGAATAGAAAAATAAGTTGTTGCAACCATTTTCGTGCTAGCGTTGAACGTTATCTTGAATTCATGGTGGGAAGCGCGAAATTTGCCACTGTTCCGACTTAAGCCGAAGTTACTCACAGCTCCTTCCAAAACAGACTGCGAGAACTTACTCATGAGATGTCTTTGAACCGTTGCCTCAATCGTCACACCCTGAATAAATAAAGAAACTGAGTTAGTTTCAGAATAACTAGATAAGAATCCCAGGAAAATGAAAAGCAGAGTTAAGGAGAAAGTAAGCTTGTCACTATCCACGCTATAGGAACACCTTCTCATAAACTAAAACCATCTGAGTTGCATAAGGATCATTTGGAGTAGAGACGGAGCACATGTTCCACACCCGCACCACCTTCACCCTCAGCCTCCAATTCTCCCTACGTCCACACAAGATGTTTATCAGATGGAAACCTCTAGGAACAATAGCCATGATCACTCATTTAAGGGAATTTCGCTTAGATGTATTCGAAGCAGGGACACGAAGAAACAGAGAGAGATGATGGAATGGTTGTTCCCTATTTATAGATTTCGCATCTGTAACACACTGGGTTAACTCCCTCCAAAACAAATGGTGCATAAGGATTTAAATTTAAATTTCAAACAGATTACCAATAACCTTAATTAGGCGCACAAATAAGATACCATTCAAATCTTCCAGAACCTTCTGACCATGCGAACCCAGAATTTTCATTTACCATCCTTTAAATTTAATGACATATGTGGAAAAAAATTCGTACACAGAGACATTCTCAGATATTAATAATAAAGAAATTTGTTAAATATTAATTTGACGTTGGCGGTCAAAATAAAACCATAATAAACAGCTGGAACGAGTGATGAACAGTGACAGTGGATTATCACACGAATTACCAACTATTAGCCTTCACCAAATAATAAAGTCTTGTTCACAAACGCCTATGATCTTTGCTTTAATGCGGGAAAACCATAAGCTAGTCTCACATTCTCTGATGATTATATTTTAAACTTTAATTCCTCTAGGACACATCATTGCCTTAAACAATATAATATTGCCTTAATGACACTGTTTATCAATGAATAGTAATCAAAATAATATTAATTATTTGTTGATTTGTAAAGGTTTAGATATTATTTTTATTTTTATTATTTATTTCCAATTTGTGACATTTCAATTTATAGGTATAAAACATCACTCGCATAAAAATTATATATTAAAAAATCTCAAATAATAATAATAATAATTAATAAGACACAAATGAATTGATATTTTGTAATTCATTATTGTTATTTAATTTAAAAATGCGTAATTATGCATGCATTATTAAAATCAAAATTGATAAAATTAACAATAAGTAATATGTATTTAACTACTTTAATAAAGGAGAAAACAAATTGTAACATTTTCTTAATAATTGGCATAATAGAATTTAAATTGAAATTGTTAAACTTAATGATATGGAATTAATGTTAGATTCAAGTTAATTTTATATATAGATATAGATAGATGTGTTTTTATGCCTTACATTAGGAATATATATATATATATATATATATATATATATATAGTAACTCAAAATGTTAGTATAATTGTTCACCTACTAGTTTGGATTTGTGCCCGCCGGATACTGTGGAAAAATTGGCTTGGCTGCTTCTAAGACTAATTAACAAGACAGATGCAATGTGTTTGGAAACGCGTGCAAGCAGTATTTTGTGCTAGCCACATACTCACAAATATTGTAAAATTACCAAAGGAGCTATAAGGTGTTCAAGTTCAAGTGCCAGTAGTGCCAAATGTAGCCCACGCCAAAGCATCGTAACTGACTACACCTCCCAAGGAGGGCACAAAATTCAATGACACCTCCTCTTTCTTATCCTCCATTACCATGCTGTGGTCATTTTCTTGTCTGATTTAATCCGCTTGCGCACACCAAGTCATCACTCATTCACTCTCTATGACGTATGACCCATATCAATAAAGCTAAATTTATTTTCCCTATTTTCATTTTAGAAAAAAAAAAAATTATCATAACGTTCTACTATCCTACTTACTATTCTATATAAATCCTAAGAAGTCCATGCTCTCGAGTCACCTTGCATTGCATTTCTATAGAGTAATATTAGACAAATAAAAGTGATGGACCTCGGAACCTATGGCTATCCCCCAGCAGGAGTAAAAAAGATTGACTCTAACTATGATGTGCCAGAAGGAGTAGACATTCGGGGAAGATACGATGCAGAGTTTGCAAAAATTCTCACAAAAGATGCTTTGAAATTCGTTGCTGACTTGCAACGTGAGTTCAGAAACCATATCAAGTATGCATTAGAGTGCAGAAGAGAAGCAAAAAAGAGGTACAATGAAGGAGCTCTACCAGGGTTTGATCCAGCAACTAGGTACATAAGAGAAGGGAATTGGGTGTGTGCACCTGTTCCTCCAGCTGTTTCTGATAGGAAAGTTGAGATCACTGGCCCTGTGGAGAGAAAGATGATCATCAATGCTCTCAACTCAGGAGCTAAAGTCTTTATGGTTAGTACTAATTATCATATATATGCAATACACCTCTATGTTCTTGTTTAACAAGTTATATAAAAAAGTAAGTATCCTGTTATCAATCAATTAAAAGTTGATTTTTTCTTTTCGTTGTAATTTTGAAGGCTGATTTTGAAGATGCACTCTCTCCAAGCTGGGAGAATCTGATGAGAGGCCAGGTGAACTTGAAGGATGCTGTGGCTGGGACTATAACTTTTCATGACAAAGCTAGAAACAGGGCTTACAAACTCAATGATCAGATAGCGAAGCTTTTTGTGCGACCAAGAGGTTGGCACTTACCCGAGGCTCATATTCTGATTGATGGTGAACCTGCAACAGGTTGCCTTGTTGATTTTGGCCTCTACTTCTATCACAATCACTCAACATTCCAGCGTACTCAAGGTGCTGGCTTTGGCCCTTTCTTCTATCTTCCCAAAATGGAGCATTCAAGGTAATAATCAATAAGCACTATGTATATATATGCAGTCATAAGAGAAAATTGGTTTTGTAGCTATATATATGTGTAATAATACAAGAACCTTGTGATTAACAGGGAAGCTAAGATATGGAACAATGTGTTTGAGAGGGCAGAGAAGATGGCAGGCATTGAAAGAGGAAGCATCAGGGCCACTGTTCTGATTGAAACACTTCCTGCAGTGTTTCAAATGGATGAAATTCTGTATGAACTCAGGGACCATTCCGTGGGACTGAACTGTGGGCGTTGGGATTACATTTTCAGTTATGTTAAGACCTTCCAGGCTCACCCAAATCGCTTGTTACCAGATAGGGTCCAAGTTGGCATGACTCAACACTTCATGAAGAGTTACTCTGATCTTCTCATCACGACATGCCATAGGCGTGGTGTGCATGCTATGGGAGGAATGGTATGTAAAGTAACTATTTTTTTACTACTTGTCATGCAATTTAAGTGTGTGTTTAGAGTAAACCAAATACACATAAATTTCTTAACAAATGGTAAGGTGTCAAGTTAACTAAATTTAGGAAAAAGCAAGAGATGTTTCATGTTTGTACAAAAAGACTCTGACTTCAAGTTGTTCAACAGGCAGCACAGATTCCAATTAGAGATGATCCTGTGGCTAATGAGGCAGCATTTGAACTTGTAAGGAAGGACAAGCTTAGAGAAGTGAAAGCAGGACATGATGGGACTTGGGCTGCACACCCTGGTCTAATTCCAGCTTGTATGGAGGTTTTTAACAACAACATGGGCGATGCTGCTAATCAGATAGGGACAATGAAACGTGATGATGCTGCACACATAACTGAAGAAGATCTCTTGCAGATACCTAGAGGAGCCCGTACTATGGAAGGTCTTCGCTTGAATACTCGTGTGGGGATTCAGTATGTGGCAGCATGGCTCACTGGAACTGGTTCAGTGCCTCTTTACAACCTCATGGAAGATGCTGCTACTGCTGAGATTAGCAGGGTGCAGAACTGGCAGTGGTTAAAGTATGGAGTGGAATTGGATGGTGATGGACTTGGAGTTAAAGTGAACAGAGAACTATTTGGTAGAGTTATTGAAGAGGAGATGGCTAGGATTGAAAATGAGGTGGGGAAAGAGAAGTTCAAGAAGGGAATGTACAAGGAGGCTTGCAAGATCTTTACCAGGCAATGTACATCCCCAACATTAGATGATTTTCTGACTCTGGATGCCTATAATCATATAGTCATTCATCACCCCAGGGAAACATCAAAACTTTGAACTTTGAATTGGTTCATTATGGCTGCTAGTTGGTTGTTTTGGATTCTGTCTTATCTTGTGCAACCTAGTCGCTCTTTGTCTTTCCATCGCCAAATAGCTAGTTTAAGGAAGAACCTAGGTTCACTATTATGCATAAAAAGAAAATAATAAAGTTTGTGATTGTAGCTATTTTGATTTGAATGATACAATTTATGATTTATGTTTACTAGCAATGAAAATAAAATTATACAAGTAATTTAAAATGTATGATTTTGTTGCTAATAAATAAATTTATGATTATATATAATTAATGTTCTTAAATGAATTTTTATCATGTAGTGCAATACATCCTTGTGTCCTTTATTATAGGATAAATAAACTTTAACATCTCAAAAGAGATTTGTTTCACCGGAGGGAAAAGAGAAAGAAAGTAAAAAATACGATGAATCACCAAATGGAAAAATAAGATAAAGATAGAGAGAAAAAATGGAGGTGTAGTAAAAAAAAATGTAAGATGAAGAGAAGTCTATAAATATTATGATTTTTTTATTATAAATAAGGGTGTCGATCATATGTAATATACTAAAGAGTTTAAAGGAGGAAAAAATTTATTTATTAAATAACTTGATACATATAAGAGAATATATATATATATGTATGTGTGTGTGGAGCGTATTAGGTGAGAGGAATATTTATGGTGAGAGATGAGAGGGTTAAAATATAACCGTTGAATTAATTTAATTGCTATGATTAAATTAATTAATTAAGAGTCTCTCGTGCTCCCCTCACAAGGATAAAATTCCAATTTACACTGACACTCTTCAACGGTCGTCGCAACCACCTGAAACCACCGGGGAACAAGGTTATTATTGCTCTCAATCCCTGTCGAACCATCCTCAAGCAAGCCTTCCCTTCACACGGACCACCGTGGCAAAACTCTCAAAGGTATCATCGCTCTCAAGCGCTTCCTTTAATGTCACTCGCTCACCGATCCACACCTCTCGATCTCAATCCCCATATGAACATGTAGTTGAGGCTATCTCTATTTTAAATTTATTATGTGAATAACGTCAAAGGTTTTAGTAGTTAATTAATTTAAAGTATTTCATTTCTATTGACTTCTCTTTGATGTTTTCTTATGACCCTTTCAGAAGTAGAAGTTCAGAGTAGCATCATGAACCAACTAATGTCGTAAGGAAAGAAATTCCCCCCTCTATATTTCTCTATCAAGCATCCTTTTAGTTTAATATTGAAAATAAATATTTTTTACCTTTTATTTACATATTCCTTTTGTATTTGGCGTACAAACAGGCTTTAGAACTTTTTTGGCCAGAGGACTTAATAGTTAATAAGATTGTAAGGAATGTTGAGAAAAGAATTCTTAATTTTACTTTTATACCAAGAAAATAAGCATTTGAACTATGAAAATATAGCTTCAGTTTCATTATCAACTATGTGCTTTTTTTGTTGGTTTATCTATTTTTATAGATTCCATTTAATTCATAACAAGTGAACTTGTAAAGGACCGCCTATCTTAACATCCCTTGCAGAATATTGGTATGTGCATAGTTATTCACCAAAATTGGTTCCTTCATTTTAATAACTAATTTATTTCAACTTGTTTGTACCGAGCTTGCAAAGACTAAGAGTATCTTCTGTTCCAAGTTTTTCTTTTGCATTATCTTCTTTATATTGAAATTTACAATTGAATTAACATTTTTATCTGCATGTATCAATGAGCTATCCCTATGTATTCTCATTTAAGTCCATGCCATCTAGGACTGTGCATGGGGCAATTTTTTTAAAACCCAAACCACTTCCAAATATAAACCAGTTATATGAGTCAAATTTTTAATGTTAAACCAGTTTGGCTTCCCAAACCAGTTTAGATTTTAATTGAACCAGTTTCGAACTGGTTTTAAACCAGTTTAAAACCGAACTGGTTTTAAACCGGTTTTGAAAATCAGTTTTATGGAGAAACCCACTTTTAAACCAATTTAATTAAAAAATAATTTTACCAGTTTGCAATAATAATCATAAAAAACAGATCTAGCTTAATTCTTTTCTCACGTAAAAAAATAGTTTGCAATAAGAATTAAGGTAAACAAATCTAGCTCGATTAAGAAAAGAATTAAGGTCCGCATAAAATGGATGCAACAGATCTAGCTTTGAACTGAAAGGAACACATTAAATTAAAATGTCAAACACAATGGAAAGGACAAGTAAAGCTAGCTAATAGTAATCCAACAGGAATATGAAACAAATAATGTCAAGAAAAAATTGCAAAAGGATCATCGTGAAAACTGTAAAATCGGAGAATTGAGACAAACAAAACCGGGTCAAAACCGGGTACCCATACTGATTTAATGGGTTAAAAAACTGAACTGAGTGTTTTTAATTAAAATAGGCTGGCTCAGAAACTAATTTTAATGAGGTGAGTTTTTCTTGGTGTGGTATGGGTTTGGAATTGGGCTGGTTTAGGATACCGGTTTTTTTGCACAGGCCTAATGCCATCTGTATGATATTTGTGAGTGGTCAAGGAGATTGTGGTCTTGCTCGCCATTAAACCATTTGCTGATAGACTATAATTTCAATCATATAGTAGACATCATAACAAATTTTCTGGTCTCAGCAGATGACGGTGCCATTTATCAACTTGTTGCAACATGTTATGGGATTTTAGCATAGCACATGTGATTACAACAATAAAAGACCTTGGTATGCCTACTGGTGCAATAATAAGAGAGTTGTTGTATGGTGTGCAGTAGCAAATTTCCAGCTCCAAAGCAAGTCAATGAGCTCAACTCTGGTTGCAGCCCCTCCCCCTAGTTTTGCAAAATTAAATTTGGATGGAAGCTTTAGTCATATGACTGGAATAATGGGAACAGGGGGTGTGTTAAGAGACTTCCGCAGTGCATGGCTTTGGAAGCTGAACTGCTAGCTCTCAAGATTGGTATTAATCTTGCTTGGGGTACGAATTATAGATGTTTGCTGTGCGAGACAGATTCATTAGAGGTGGTGCATCTTTTGCAGAATATAATGGTCAACGGGCGCATGACCAATTTAGACAGATTCATTAGAAGCTCTTACTGTTGATAGTTTTGTTTAGTTTTGTTTTTCCTTTTGCTGGTTTTTTTCTTTTCCCATGTAACAAAAAAAAATCAAACATAGATCATATTTGAATTGGGTTGTAAACAACTTAAATTTATAAAATGAGATTCTCAATTCTCGTTCTACCTCTTTTTTTGTCTTTTAACTCATTTTGCTTGTACAAACTGAAATATCAAAAGTGGAATTTGTTAATTGTGTTGGTATGATTGGAAATTAGCACCATAATACTCATTGTATGTCTATTGATTAATTTAGTACATGGATATTTTTTTGCATCAGAACCTGTATTCTATGCCTAAAGAAACTGAACCAAATACGCATTAGATCACAAATCAAGAAGGTAGTTCCAGAATCTACCCAGAAAACTGAACCGAATGCTCATTAAACCAGAAATAAAAAGATAATACCAGAATCATTCCGGAAAATTACACTAAAAAGGACATTAGTTAAACCAAAAAATAAAATGAAGGTAACACCAGAATCTGTCCAGAATGTAATTAAACCAAATGTACATTAATTAAACCAGAAATAAAAATTTGTAACACCAGAATCTGTCCAGCATATCAATATAACAGCCAAGTCTGTTTATGAAAAGAAAAAATAACATGAGAAGATCATAATAATTTATTGGACAGTAAACATAATTTATTAGGCATCAAATGAGATTTCTTACCAAAATTATGGAGATGCTTTTTGGAGACAGTTGCGACTATCATGATATGCATGTTGCCCACATGTTTTGCAAAGCCTTGTCCTTTTTTGTTGTTGTTCAACAGCCTTTTCCTTGCCACCTTTGATTCGTTTACCGCTTCCTTTTGTCTTTAAAAATTGTGGTGGAAAAATTTCCACTTCTGTAGGGATATTGGAGCCAATAAAGATCTGTAAGTCATCTATTTTTGTTTGTTCAAAATCCCCTTCAAACTTAGCCAACTGATTTTCAATGTCAATGGTTCCATTTATCATAACAAACAATTTTTCTTTACATTGTCCAGCCTTTTCCATGCACCTTAAAAAGTTGTCCCATGCATCTTAAATGAGTTTGCTCTTATTTTCTACTTTAGAACACCTTTCCAAGACATCGTCAGCAATATCAAAAATAGGTTTTCTATTTGCCAACTTAGTCCACCTATTCATAATGTAATTGCTTGGTATTTCATTTAAACCCTTCCCCTTTAGAACACAAAGTATGTGTCTACAAGGTATGTCTTGAGATTGCAACATGTTGCATGAACAATTTGCATTATGATCGGAAGGATTATAAACAACTTCTCATATTTTACCATTAGCTTGACTGTTATCAGTTAATGCAAAATTTCCATAACATGTTCCTCCTTCTTATTTTCAACTCCACAATCTAAACATGCAATCCACAACTCATTCTGAAATATATAAAAATTCTCATGAGTATAAATATTTCTTCCATGCTTCTCTAACCCGCGATCCAACTTCAATTTTGGCATAAAATGAAGTGAATCATTATCAGCAAGCAACTCCTTTTGTCTCTATGATTCTATTGCAGAATCAAATCTCATCCAAAATTCAACCAAGCTAACATGAGGATTCAAAAAGTTACCGTAAAAAGAATTCTCACTTTCTGATCTTGAGGTTGTTCTCAATACCTCGGCCAAAAAGATTTCCTTAAAGTAAGTCGGGATCCACATGCTTCGAATATCATACATATGTAAGAGCCAATCATTCTTTTCTAATTTGAACCTAATTATTATAGATTTCCATGTTTCTTCAAAATCATCTGGTGACTCTGAACTCCAAACACATGACTTGAAATCACTGCCTATGGTGGTTCACCCCAGTAAATGATTAAAGGAACATGTAGGGAATTGGTTTAGTTGGGGTTGAGGAAATGAATAAATGTTGTAAACCCTTTCTATTCTTTTCCTTATTTGTTGAAGGTCAAAGTAATGAGTTTGACTGTGGATACCTACTTCATGAACTGGATATATGTAAATGTTTGATTGTATAATGGAAACCAAATGGAACTTTGGTCCAAAGAAGAAAAAGGGGGTCTTGTACCCAAGAGGAATGAAAATGTTAAAATGTGAATGTGAATGTTAATTAAAACAAAAGGTTAAATGGCCACAAGGGAGACGTTCCTTGAATGCTATTGAGCTCAATCCATGTCAGAGGATTAAGTGTTAAGACCCCACTGATGTTGGGTAATACACCAAGAGGTTGAATGTGAAGTTTGATGATTAAATTTTTATGAGTTGAATTTTATGGATTTTCCGTTGTACATATATGTATTGCCTGTACACTTGCACTTTTGCACGATCGCGCTCACTGGGGCTTTAGTCTCACCACACGTTTTGTGGATTTATTTAGATGTGCAGGGTTCTCAGTCAGGGAATTGATTGAAGAATGGCAAGATGATTGATGGGTCAAGTGACCCCTTTTTATTATATTTGGATTCTTCCTTTTGTATAGGAATTTAGTGTATTCTTTTGGATGGGATATCCTAGTACATGTGATGCCCTTGGGGATGTCATAGTTGTCCAGGACACATGTACAAGGGTATCCTCTTATGCCTGTAGGAGTTTTATTGAGTTGTATTTAGCCTTGTTGGCACACTTGATGATTGTACCAATGTATTAATATTGAGTTTAAATATTGTTGGATTACTTAAGCTATGTTGTATGGTTTATTGATATTCATAATGCGCGAAATAATTTCAGTAATTCGGGAATGTGCTCCTAACAAGAACTATTCCTGGAATTCAGAATTAGGACGTTACAGTTCCAATCATCTCATTAGGATAGAAGTGGTGTCAACAACAAGTTTAAGTATAAGGCTAGCTCTATGGCTACAAGGTAAGTAGGGATAGTGAAAACATTTTGGTCCTTGACTACTAGCTACCAAAATCGAAATTAAAGGTGAAGTTAGGATAAATTCTCCAACCATTTTCAAAATACTTATAGCATTTTAAAGCAATAGGAAAAATAGTAATATCTATAATAAGTACAGATGGGGGAGATAATGAAAATGAAGGAATAGGATTCAGGGCCACAACCCAAGAATTTTTGGGTTGGAACCAGATTACATCCACTTAATCACAAATAAACAACATTAGGGAGTTAGGGGTACTCCCACACTCAATGGAAGCTAGATTTCCCCTAGCTTTCCATGAAAATCAAATCCTCCTACACCCTAAGCAAATCAACAATCTTTATCATCTTTCACTAAGAAATCTACTTAGGTCGATCCCTCAAACTGATTTTTATGTTCACTAGGCTCTAAAGGTGACACACTCCCAGGTGCCTAGGCTAGGGAGTTCGATTTTAGGAGATAGGTCTGTGTTATCCATCCTTCCGAACAGATGGTTGACACTAACCTTGCTAGGGAAACATTCTAAACTTCTTGACCAAGGCATCCTATTCAAGTTACAAACCATAATCCTGCATACAACGCACACAATATAGGGGTGATCAGTCCCTATAAGGGGTACGACGTACTAAAGGATTACAAGAAGTCACTGGCAATTAACCTAACCACAGTCCAATGGGATTGAACTGCTCTGATACCATAATGTAACGCCTAATTTCTTATTTCAAAAATAATGCCTATTGGAAGCACTATTTCCAAATCCGTGAAATGATTCCGCGCATTATTGATATCCATACACGTTACAGTACAATGCTTAGGTAATCCAACAGTTACTTAAGTGGAAAATACACAAGTCAATACCAATAAAATCTACATAGACTGTTGCCAACAAAGGCTCAATGTACATAACCCATAAATAGGCATAATGGGATAAGATGATATATATGTCCTAGAATAATTAATAATATCTCTGAGAGCCCCACATGTAATACCCTATCCCATCAAAGCAAAGAATATTATGCCTATACAAAATATCATCACTCAAAAGAGTTGGCCACCATAAGGCCCAACCTATAGTTCCCATCTCCCGGTCAAGCATCAGGACGGGAACCCTGCACATCTGAATATAAATTCCCACATCATAGGGTGAGACTAACCTCCCAGTGAGCATGGTAAAAGCATGCAGTGTAGGGATTCAGGCAAATGAAGTGGAACACATATGCATCATACTTAATCCCATCAAGAACATAAATACATGAAAGCAAGTAAGGAAAGCAAGTAGAACATGACTGTGATGTGTTTTTACCTGACACTTGGGGTCATTTCTCTAGCTGTGACTGTGATTGAGCGCTAGGCCATGTGACCAAGGACCGTCGTCCAGGGCCACCTATGATTAAGTTTATTATCAATCAATAGACAATGCTTATTTTGATTTTAACTTGATCCCCCCATCTCCCTCAGGGCCGAGAGGTTAATGTGGTTACCTTATTCCTGCTTATACATGATTGCCCGAAGACCTATGACGGTCCAAAGACCCTGTGATAGTCCGAAGACTCTGTGATAGTATGAAGACTATGTGACATATTCTTTGAGGGCCATTGGCCTATGAATGCTTGAAGGTATCGTTACTATCTTTATCAATGAGCTTGAATGACATAATATGCACAAATGCTAGTCCATAGAGATTTACAACCTAAAACATTAAGTATGACCTAGGGTTTTAGGGCATTTCCACCTACCATTCAAGCAACCAATACAAATCCAAAGAATCGACCAATAACACTCACAATCAAGTGAATAAGCAAGGGGAGAGAAGATTAGGGATTATACGATAGAGGAATCAAAATGGAAGTGAGTGGGTGACCATACTCACCTTAAAGCGAGGGAATAGGGAAGATGGAGGGGTGGGGATGTTGATTCCAAGCTCCTTGAGGATGATCTCCAAGGAAGGTGGTAGCTTTTCTTCCTCCAAGCTCCAAAGGCACTTTCTCTCTCTAGAAATCTCCTTCTCTCTCTAAAAGTGAAGAGAAAAGAAGAAAGTAAAGTGAAAAACCCTAAAAATGTGTTTTTAAGGTTCCCTGATATCACACTCTGGCTTAGGGCGCGCTCAAGTGAGCCTGAGCGAGAGTATCAGGATTCTAGCTCGCACGCTCTCGCTCAGCGCACCCTTGAGCGAGACTGAGCGAGAAACCTTTCTCGCTCGAGTGCGCTCCGAGCGAGCCCAAGCTGAATTTCACACAGAAACCCCTTATTTTCACTCCATTTCTCGCTCAGTCCTCGCTCGAGCGAGTCTAAGTGAGAAAACCAGAATGAAAAATCTCCCTATTGCTGATATCCTCGTTCAGGTGCACTCAAGCGATCCTGAGCGAGGGTATCAAGTTCCAGAATCCTGATTTTAATTCCTCTCTGCTTCTAACTCAATTCTCTCCCACTCCTTCCTAATTCCTTTCTATATAACCTCCTTCTAACTTAGTTCCTTTCATCCGAATCTCTACCCTCATTTTCGTTAATCCTCTAACTAATCCCTTCCTCCTAATCCAATTCCCTCATTCAACTCCCCTACTCTCGGTCTCATCTTTATACCTATAATCTTCTCCGTTTTAACCGATTTCCTAACCCTTGTCCTATTTCCCCTTTTAAAACCCCTAAGCCCCATTTTACTTCTAACTTCCCTTCTTGCGGCGGGATTCACAGCCTAAGGCTTCCACGGTATTTTCTAGATTCTAATTTCCAAGATGTTACACTTACATGTCCCAACTTAGAAAGTATGTCCACAATCCTTCCCACATCATAAGTGCAGAATCAGTACAATTAAGGGAAGATCTGACAGTTCCCATGAGACCTGCACAAATTATTGACCGAAGTGTCAAAACCTTGAGGAACAAGACCATTCCGCAAGTGAAGGTGATTTGGGCAGGTCAGTCACCCGAGGAGGCCACATGGGAGAAATAGGATGAGGTCAGAGGTCAATATCCAGAGCTATTTTGATTGAGGTAAATCCTATAACACTTTAACTAATCAATTTTGAGGACAAAATTAATTTAAGGAGGATAGAAATGTATCATCTTAAAATCCTAATTAATGTCACAAATCAAATAAGTGAGGATAGAGGTTAATACACTAGGAATGGAGGGGGAGTAGGGAGTAAGAGTGAAGAAAGGAAGAATTTGGGATCAAATAGTCTTGCTTAAGCGAGGATGGCCTCGCTTGAGCGAGCGTAATAGATAAAGGGGGGATTTGAGTTCTGTCTCCCTCGCTCGAGCGAGCAAGCGCTCGCTCAAGCGAGGGACATGGCAGTTTGGAGGGGAGTCTCTGCGTTGAGCCTCGCTCAGTCGAGACTTGGCTCGCTCGAGCGAGAACCCCTACAGCATCAGGGGTGCTCTCTCACTCAAGCGAGGAGGTCTCTCGCTTGAGTGAGGCAAAGTCAGAGAGGGGGAATTCCTTCATGCGTAGGCTCGCTCAAGCGAGGGTTTGCTCGCTTTAGTGAGAACGCGCATCTTAGGAGCGAACGTAGAGAGAGAAAGAAGAAGAAGGAGAAGGAGAGACTTGATTGGAGGCTTCCTCATCATCCTAGGAGCTTGGAATCATCTTCCCCATCCCTCCATCCTCCCTATTTTTCTCCATTGAGGTGAGTATGGTCCACCCACTCACTCTCATTTTGTATGAAGTTCCATGAATGCTCACTATTCTTACTTCCCTTGCTTACATTTCTTGTTTGTGGCTGATTAGAGATGATTTTAGGGTTGTGTTGGATTGATTGGTGGTTTGCCCTTGCGGCTCAAACCCTAGGATAGGAAATTTGGTAATTTTGGTGAAATGATTGCATATTGATGATGGGAATTTGGAAAAGTATGTAATCATGTAAATATTCATGTTCATGAACCTATGGTTATCTCTCATGCTATTAATCCATTTATGTTCAAGAAGAAAATGACTTGGGTCTTTAGACCTCATGCTAAATATAAGAAAATTGGGTCTTTGGACCTCATGTTTAAGAGGAAATTAATGTATGAGTTTGAATCTATCACAGTTAAGGGGTAAGGTCCCAGTGGCCTTCAGGGACGACGGTCCCTGTTAGCCTGAGCTCAGTCTAGCCTTCACAGATAAGCAAAAAAGACCCCTTGGGTGTTTGGTTAAACACTTCATGTTTATCATGCATTAATGTATTGGACATTAGTTATACTTGTTGTTTCCATTGATTCCATATGGCTTGTTGCATCTCTTTTGCTTGTCATCCCCCACACTGCATGCTTATTCACACTCATTGGGACTCTAGTCTCACTATATGATGTGGTTTGTGTTTAGATACGCAGGGTTCCAGGCCGGATGCTTGACCGGGGAGGAGATGTTGGGTTTGGGCGGGTTATGTGGCTCAAACTATTGTTTTAGATATTTGTTGTATAGGCTAGACTCTATTCTTTTGGAATGGGATATTTTAGTACATGTGAAGCCCTAGTGGCCTTTTCTATTATGTCCGGACACATGTAATAATTGTATCCCATTTTAGCCTATAGTTTCATCTTGTATATTGACCAGAGCCTCTGTTGGAAGTTAAATGACTTTTTTATGCAATGATTGAATTGTGATTAGCTTAAGTAACTGTTGGATTAGCTAAGTGATGGTAATGTGTTTGAGTGCAATATCGATAATGCACAAAATAATTTCGTAAATTCGGGAATTGCGTTCCAACGGACGTGATTCTTGAATTAAGGAATTAGGACGTTACATTGAGTTCTTGGAAAATCTTGGCTTTGACTTTGAAATTTGTCTGACTTCTGCTTCTAAAAATCTTCTAAGTCTTCCATATAAAAATCTCTTAAATTTGAGATACTCCTATACAACTACTCTTTCAAATTGTTCTTATGCATCAAGACTGGAAATACAATTTTATTTCGAACTCAAAAAATGATATTTGCAAATAACTTAGAAAAATTTTTAAATTTCATTACACTACCTCAATAGGATTTTCCACTACTTAAAAAGCTTATTACACCAGGTATTCTTTTACCCCCAGCATCTTCAGGCTTAAACAACCTATTGCTCAACCAAAACTAATCCACCCCAATTAGCGTGGGAGATTCTCAACCAATACCAACTCTCACTGGTTAGCTTGTGAGATACACAACCTATTATCAAATGAAGTGTTTGTTTATGGATGACTCTCAATAAGACTCAAAAAGTGGATCTTTGTAACATCCCAAGTTTTAATCATATTTCCTAACCCGCCAGCACTCTTTGCAGCGCGCAGATTCAACAACGGGCAGCATGTTGGAGATCAGAAGTCAAAATTCGGGGTGCTTGTCCCTTCAGCCCCGAGTGGTGTGGCAGGGACATTAACCCTTCAGATGGACCGTTCTAGATAACAATTGGCTGAAAAACCTTGAGTGTTGCCGTTAGGGGTACCATTTTGGGTGTCGGAGCTGATCGATAACCTTGGTAGGTGTTTGATGTTTATTTTAAAGGATAGAAGCTTGGGGTAAGCCCGATAAGTTTCCTAGCGGTGTGAGGGAATTCTCAATTGAGTAGAAATATATAGTTGCACTACATGTCCTCTCACGTCTTCTCACTAGGTTAGTAGAGCGGAGCTACAGTCGTATGCTAAAGAAAATATGATCGTGTTAGGTCAGGAACCTTAAGGCGCGTTTTAGCCGGGTAGAGATTACGGAGGACACGTGTCACCGGATAGGGAGACTCTAGTAGGTGGAGAGTAGGAACACTAGATTGGCATGGAATCATAAGGGATTCATGAGGGTGAAGTAGAGAGATTGAGGGTAATTGGAGAAAATTTTGAGGACAAAATTTATTTAAGGGGGGTAGAATTGTAACGTCCCAGAAGTTAGGATCTAGAGAATATCGTGAAAGCCTTAGGTTGTAATTCATGCCAACAAAAGGAAATTAGAAGTAGAATGAGACTTAGGGATTTGAGGGTCGATTAAAAGGAGAGATAGGGCAGTTATTGATAATCATGAGTTTTAAGGGGAGTTTAGTAGGGAAACCCGGTATTTAGCCCAACACAATTCTAGATGAAACTTAGGAGGGATCACACCCTGAGGTTGAGAGACCAGCAAGGTGTGAATACTGGAAAAGAGAGTAGAGACTTTGAACGAGGGAATAGATTGGGATGGGTGGGATAAAGTTTAGAAAGTTGACTGGATTGAGAGGAAAGGAGGTTATAAGATTAGAGAAACTGGGTTAGCTAGGGTACTAGGCTTTAAGAAAATGATTAAGAAAGGGTGAGAAGAATTGTGAAAGGAAAGCATAAAAGTGAGAGATCAGGATTCTAAGTCCTGATGTTCTCGCTCAAGCGAGAAGGGCTCGCTTGGGCGAGAATATCAGTAAATGTGGGGAACTTTGGAATTTGATATTCTCGCTTGAGCAAAGAGGCTCTCGCTCAAACGAAAAGCAGGGGTTAGAAAGTGGACTCTCTGGAAGATTTTCACTTGAGCGAGAAAGGCTTCGCTCAAGCGAGAATAATCCAGATAGTGGGTGCTCTCTGGAGGATTTTCGCTTGAGCGAGAAGGGTCTCGCTCAAGCGAGAATCATCCAGAGAGGGGGTGCTCTCTGGAGTATTCTCGCTCAAGCAAGGAGCCTCTCGCTTGAGCGAGAACGCGAAACCAGTACACTCTCAGCACTCTTGATGCTTGAGCGAGAATGCGCGAGACCCGTTTTTAAGTAGCTTTAGTTAGGGCTTTAGCCCTCATTTTCTCACATCATTCTTCACCTTTTAGAGAGAGAAACACAGAGAGAGAAAGAGAGAAGGAAGAAGGAAGAAGGAAAAGCAAGGAGCTTGGTTTGAAGCCTCAAGTCTTTAGAGAAGCCTTGGATCATCATTCTCCACCCCTCAATCACCTTATTTCTCCATCTCTTGAGGTGAGTGTGGTCACCCACTCACTTTCATCTTCATTGCCCTATTGAATATTCCCCATTCTTCTCTCTGCTTGCTTATTTACCTTGTTTATGAGTGTAATTGGTTGATTCTTGGGCTTGTATTGGTTGTTTGAATGGTATGTGTGGATAT
Source organism: Sesbania bispinosa (assembly GCA_026901365.1). Lineage (NCBI taxonomy): Eukaryota > Viridiplantae > Streptophyta > Magnoliopsida > Fabales > Fabaceae > Sesbania > Sesbania bispinosa. The sequence continues at coordinate 1,328,521 of QLOH01000177.1, forward strand.
TCTCAAACCCTAGAATATACCTAGGTCTTTATGTTACCATTTCCATGGATTAGTTATTGAACGCATCATGTCATTCATACTCATGGATATATTTGTAATACCTCCAAGCATTTATGGGCCAATAGCCATCAAAGAATGTCATAGAGTCTTCGGACTATCATAGTCTTCGGACTATCACAGGGTCTTCAAACAACCATAAGCCCTTGGGCAATCAGTTATAACAAGACGAGGTAACCACATCGAACTCTCGGCTAAGAGGGAGATGGGGGGTCCTCAAGCTAAAAATGAAAACATGCATTGTTTATTGAGTAATAATAAAACTTAATCATAGGTGGCCTTGGACGACAGTCCTTGGTCACATGGTCGAGCGCTCAATCACAGTCACAGCTAGAGAAAAGACCCCGAGTGTCGGGTAAAAATACATCACAGTCATGTTTGCATAATTTCATAGTCATTATTCATGTATTGGGATTGTTGAGTATGTTGACTGTTGCATCTCATTTGTATGCTACCCTACACCGCATGCTTTATCACATTCACTGGGACGTAAGTCTCACCACACGTTTTGTGGAACATTTTAGCGATGCAGGATGTCTAGCTGGAGCATGGAAAGGTAGACTTGAGCCTAGGGGATGAATGATTTCCCCCAGAAGTTATATGAGCTAGAGTAGCTAGACTTCTGGTATAGGAAGGAGGATAGTAATTGAGTTAGCTATTCTTGTTGTACTGTCACCAGTTAATGGAAATTATTTGTATAACTGTATATTTGGAAAGTTCCCCTTTAGTGAACATTGGTTACGTAAGCTTTGCATGTGTTGTATGTTTACGATATCAGTAATGTCACGAAAATAATTTCAGGAATTTTGAAAGGTGCTTCCAACGAGCATTATTCCTAGGTTTCCGGAATTAGGATGTTACAATGATTCTTTGGCATCCTAATTAATGCTTTTTTCTTTTAATTTCTAGTCATCCTACATTCACTTTTATTTTTACAATAAATGAACGTAAATTTTTTTTAATTAATTTTTTAATTCACTCCATGTTACGTAGTTATGACCCTTGTTTAAAAAAAGAATGTACAATTAGTTCTCCTTAACATGATTCAACAACCCACATGGATCTTGGTATTAGATGTTCACAATTCAATTTATATTCCTTGTTGCACTTGCACAACTATTTACAAATCCCATTGTTTACAAGTTGCATGGAGTTATTTTCCTTTAGAACCTTACAAAACTACTCATCCATTTTTGTCTTCATCTCGTAGTTTCACATGAATTAAGTGATGGTTCTCCCCTAGTGTTAAGCACAAAAATATAAATGTGCAAACCTCCATTTTATGATAGGGAACTAATTTGCTATTCTAACACACTCCAATCATAATGGTCCATTTAACTGGTTTGGGATTTATTCCATCACATGTAAATAAATAAACTATCCATTTACATGGAAAGTAAATGTTGAACAACTTGAAAATCCATCACATGTAAATAAATAAACTATCCATTTACATGGAAAGTAAATGTTGAACAACTTGAAAAACATGGGTTGCACATCATCTCTTCAGCACCATATGACATTAAAATTATTCAAGTAAGCTCTAAGTATTTCCTAGACAGATTACATCTATAATACTACATGGGAAGAGTTTTTTGAACACTATTCATTCAACTTTTAATTTTTTTCCAGTCAACCACATTATGGGCCTTTGACCATAAGTATTGGGCTTTTATTTTTAACTGTTTATTTAGCATTGTTCATTCAAGTTTTAATTTTTTTTTAGTCAACCATATTATGGGCCTTTTAACCATAAGTATTGGGTTTTTATTTTTAACTTTTGATTGGGATTGTGTTCTATTTATCTATAATTTTTCGATCAAAAAGGTTAAAAAAAAATCTATAATTTTACAATTGTCTTGATTTTTTATTATTATCTATTGAGTGAGTTTTTTTTCTATTATGTGGGGTAAAAATTATTGGTGAGATATAGTCTAGCCTTTAGTAGGTGTATAAGATATATATATTTGTGAGATATAGTCTAGCCTTTATAATTTTACAATTGTCTTGATTTTTTGCAATTATCTATTGAGTGAGTTTATTTTCTACTATGTGGGGTAAATATTGGTGTTGAGGTATAGTTTAGCCTTTAGTAGGTATATAAGATATATAAAACGTTATTTGTTTTTTATTATATTTTTGTGAAATTAAAAAAATAAAAAATAATTTAAATATTTATGTTTTATAATATTTAATAATATTTTATTTATTATTATGCTCTACAACTAATTATGAGAAATATTTTGTAATAGTATTGAGTTTGTGTATCTATCCATACTTCTACAATTTAACAAGAGCACGATTCACCTTTTTTAGGTAAATTAAAAATATAGGGTGAGGAGATGGTGCTTCAGTCCAAGGCAGGGAAAACCTTCGGGCTCAAGGAGCACTTATAAAGGTACTTACATTTACCTCACTCGAAGAGCATCCACAATGGAGCAACTACATTTTGGTGCTTCCAATGGGACCCACATGTACACATCACTCATTTTTACTCTTCCCAATATAAGCACCTCCAAGCACTTTATTTCTACAATGGAGCAACTCTCTTTGGGTGCTTCCAATACACACAAATTATTTTTTTAATATTTGTTGGTTGATTTTCAGGTTGCTAGCTAAAGCAACCTTGCCCAGGAAGCATTCCAAATACAATTACTTCCAATGGGCCCTGACCAGCAAGCAACGTTGCTTGGCTGGTATGGTTGCTTCATGAGCAACCGATAATGATGCTCTAAGGGGATGAGTGAGGGTTCGAACTTGTGACCTGTCAAGTACGAGACAAGTGTAATTCTATTTTTTTAACTTTAATCGTGAGTTGGTTTGCTTTTTACTATTAATTGGACAAAAATATTTTAATGTGTTGGGTTGATTTAAAATAAAAAGTATTTTGATGTGATTTTTTTAACATTAATGGTGAGTTGGTTTGATTTTACTATTGATTTGCCTTTGACCATCACTATTGGGTTTTCATTTGTTGAGTTTTGGCTGAAATTGTATGCTATTTATCCATAATTTTATAATTGTCTTGGGTTTTTTACTACGTGAGTTTTTTTCCTACCATGTGGGATCACTATTGTTTATGAGGTATATATAATTTAATCCTTAGTAGGTATATAAGATATATAAGACATAATTTGTTTTTGCTTATATTTTTATGAAATAAAAATAATTTAAATGGTTTATGTTTTATAATATTTAATAAATTATTCATTAATTATTATGCTCTACAACTAATTATAAGAAATATTTTTTAATAGTTTAGAGTTTATGTATCTATAATTATACAATTGAACAAAACAAGATCATGGTTCACTTTTTTTTATTCACAAGTGCAATTCTATTTTCTTAAACATTAATGGTGAGTTGTTTTCTTTTTATTATCATATCTTTCATCTTCTCTTTTCATTTAAAATATATAAAATTCTACTTTGAGATGTGGGAAATGCAAGGAAGAGACATATAGAAAAAATGAAGAGAAAATATGAAAGATATGATAATTGATGTGATGGGAGAAAAGAGAGATAATTAGACAAAGAAAAAAATGAGGGGCGAAAGAATTTTATATATTCTAGAATTAAAATAGCAAATATCATATATATTAAATAAAAAATTTTGAAAATTTAAAAATACAACAAATAAAATAATTTCAAAAAATTAGATTTTAAAATATTTAATAAATTGGTTTACCAAAAACAAATATTTTAGCAATAAATTATCCACATGTATTTGTTTAACATTCATTTCTATTTTTCTCTTTAAATTTTAAAATTAAATTATTGTTATTAAATATAAAAAAAATTAAAATATATCTTCAAAACTATTTTAATTCATCTATCTATACTTCGATAATGCAACAAGATACACTTTAACATTTTTATTATTCATTGATGCACTCTGTTGTTTTTTGCTTCATTGGGCCAATTTGTATTGGTTTGACCATAAAGTTTTCGGTCATCATATTAGTCTACGTTGCAATAGTATATACTCACGTATTATTACAATTATTTTGTGTGAAGGTATTATTACAATTTACATTATGATCAGAAAGAGTTGAACATGAGACAGAGGAGGTGGTTAGAGTTTCTTAAGGATTATGATTTTGAGTTAAGTTACCATCCTGGTAAGGCTAATGTAGTGGTTGATGCTTTAAGTAGGAAATCTATCCATGTTAGTTCCCTAATGATTAAGGAGATGGATCTTTTAACTCAGTTTAGGGATTTGAGTTTAGCTTGTGAAGTAACTTCTGTTAGGGTGAGGTTAGGGATGACTAGAGTAAGTAATGATCTATTGAAGGATATTAGCAAGGCCCAATTAGAGGACCCATTTTTGGTAAATAGGCGAGAGGCTATAGAATGAGGTAATGGTGGAGAGTTTGTGATAGGTACCAATGGGGTAGTGAGATTTGGAGACCGAGTGTGTGTGCCTAGTGAACCTACTATTAAGCGTTTAGTACTAGAAGAAGGGCATAGGAGTAAGCTTAGTTTCCACCCAGGATCGACTAAGATGTATCAAGACTTGAAGAAAGTGTTTTGGTGGCCTAGGATGAAAAGGGACATAGAGGAGTTTGTGAGTGCTTGTTTAGTGTGCCAAAAGTCTAAGGTAGAACATCAAAAGCCTTCAGGATTGCTTCAACCCTTAAGTATACCTGAGTGGAAGTGGGATAGTATATCCATGGATTTCGTAGTTGCCTTACCTAGGACCACGAAGGGACATGACTCAATCTGGGTCATTGTTGATAGGTTAACTAAGAGTGCCAATTTCCTTCCCATCAATGTTAAGTATTCTTTAGAGAAGTTGACTTAGTTGTACATCAGTGAGATTGTGAGATTGCATGGCATACCATCTAGTATAATCTTAGATAGAGATCCCATGTTTACCTCTAGATTTTGGGAGAGTTTACAGCAGGCCTTGGGGACCCAGCTTAGGCTTAGCTCAGCTTATCACCCTCAGATTGATGGTCAGACCGAGAGAACCATCCAATCATTAGAGGATTTGCTTAGAGCATGTGTGTTAGACCAAGGGGGTAGTTGGGATAGCTTTTTACCTTTGATAGAGTTCACCTATAACAATAGCTTTCACTCTAGCATAGGTATGGCGCCTTATGCATTGTATGGTAGGAGGTGTAGAACCCCTTTGTGTTGGTGTGAGCCGGGTGAGAGTCTTGCATTAGGACCTGAGATAGTGCAACAGACCACTGATAGGGTTAGGATAATCCAGGAGAGGATGAGGACAGCTCAGAGTAGGCAGAAGAGCTATGCTGATAAGAGAAGAAAGGAGTTAGAGTTCAAAGAAGGGGATCATGTATTCCTGAAAGTCACTCCGTGGACTGGGGTTGGTAGAGCATTAAAGTCTAGAAAGCTTGCACTTCGATTTATTGGTCCTTACCAAATCCTTAAAAAGTCGGCAATGTTGCCTACCAAATCGCTTTGCCTCCACACTTGTCTAATCTTCATATTGTTTTCCACGTTTCTCAACTCCGGAAATACGTTCATGATCCTTCGCATGTGATTGAGTCGGATCATCTTGAGGTTAAGGAAAACCTAACAGTGGAAACCATGCCGGTGAGAGTTGAGGATCGGAGGGTGAAACAACTTCGAGGTAAAGAGATTCCTTTAGTTAAGGTGATCTGGGGAGGACCTACACCCGAGAGTGCCACTTGGGAACTCGAAGAGAAGATGAAGGAGTCTTATCCAGAATTGTTCGCTTCATGTAAAATTCGAAGACGAATTTTCTTTTTAGGAGGGGAGAGTTGTAACATCCTAAATTTTATTAGGATAAATATTAATTAAATTAAAGAGATTAATTAAGAAAATAATTAATTTAATGGGAAATAAATAATAGGAGTGTCATTATTATTAGTTTTGTTTCGTAAAGGTAATTTTAATTGAAAATAGAATAAGGGGGTGAGAGTAGGCCCAAGCCCAATTAGTATTTCTGTAAGGAGGGGGTAACAGAGCACCCTAATCCTTATTCGTATCATTCGTCAGTAAGCGAAAAGCTAAGGAGGGGAGAAACGGAGTCTCAAGAGAGAGTTGCTGTGGAGTGAACGCCAAGAATTCAAGAAAAGACTTCCTTGTTGTGATCAAGCTTCACTTAAGGTATGGTGGAGGAGAGGGTATTGCCTGTATATGCATGTGGGGGACGTTTGGGTAGTAACCTAAGATTTAAATTCGTATTAATAATTGATATATTGAGTATGGATGATGAAAACTGTAGATTGATGATTGATTGTATGATTCTTGATGAATTTTGATGGAATGAATGAAATAATATGAATAGAAAAAAAAGGGGATTAATAAGGGTTTGATGAATTGGGGTTTTGATGGGAAACCTTGTAAAACTGTTAAAGATGGATACTTTGGTGGGGTTTGATGAATATAAACGTATATAAATGATGTTTTGATGAAAAGGATTGATTAGAGATTGAATAGAGAGGTTTGGAATTGGTGGAGATCGCAAGAACTGCGATCTGCGTCGCGGGTAATCGATTACCAGGAGTGGTAATCGATTACCAGAGGGTTCTGGGCAACCAAGAGGGTTGTTTGCTCGCAGGTAATCGATTACAGAAGTTTGGTAATCGATTACCAGAGAGCTTGCTTGCAGGTAATCGATTACAAGAGGGTTGTAATCTATTACCAGAGACCTTGTTTGCGGGTAATCGATTACCATAGTGGATTTTGAGATCCTAACTGTTTGATGATGATTGATGTGTTTGAGAGTACTTTATAATGAGTTTTGTGTTGATGATTAATGATCTTTGATGAGGATTGCGATGCTTATGATGATGAATAATTATGATATTTGATGATGAGTGTGATGATGTATTATGATGATATTTGATGATGAGTGTGATGATGTATAATGTGATGATTGACGATGTTTGATGTTGTTTATGATGACTGTGATGATGATGTAAATGATGATAGTGTGTATCACTTATGATGATGATGTAAATGATGATAATGTGTATCGCTTATGATGATGATGTTATTGATGATAGTGCATGTCACTTATGATGATGATGTGAATGATGATAAGTGTAGATCACTTTATTTTGATGATGTTTAATGATGAGCATATTGGTGAATGATGATGATGATAAGTGTATATCACTTTATAGTGATGATGTTTGATGATGAGCATGTTAATGCATGATAATGATGATTTATGATGATGGTGTATGTCACATTTGATGATGATGTTATCTAAGTTGTGCGGGCCCATACAGGGGGTACAACTTAGGAATGATAATGATGATTTATGATGATGGTGTATATCACCTTTTGATGATGATGTTATCTAAGTTGTCCGGGCCCATAGAGGGGGTACAACTTAGGAGAGATGCATTGAGCATATGTGATGAGACCTGAATTGTGCGGGCCCATAGAGGGGGTACAATTCGGGAGGTGAACTGAGTTGTGCGGGCCCATAGAGGGGCACAACTCAGGGGATCAAGATGGGGCGTTCGATGCACGGGCCCACAGAGGGGGTGCAACCTAGGAGTGATTGTACGGGCCCATAGAGGGGGTACAACCTAGGGTCGAATGTCGTTGTGCGGGCCCATAGAGGGGGTACAACCTATCGGATAGTGTTTGGTAACACCGGTAGACCACCTTGGTACTAACTAGAGTGATTGACGAGGTGCGCCCATTGTGTGGAGTTCCAAGTCATGATCTTTGGGTAGATGATGAGAGGAGTATTGATGTTGATGATAATGATAATGAGTATGATGATATATGAATGATGTATGATGATAATGAGTATGATAATATATGAATGATGTATGATGATTATGAATGATGTTATGATGATAATGAGTATGATGATATATGAATGATGTTATGATGATAATGAGTATGATGATATATGATGTTACGACGATAATGAGTATGATGATATATGAATGAGATTATGATGATGATGATGAGCTTGGTGAATGTATAATGGATAGATTTATGTGTTGTGAATAGGAATGATGACATGACATGTATATGTTGATATAGATGATTGATTATGTTGAGTTTTAGATGAATGTTATTGATTGGTGATTTTAATATATTGATGGTATGATGTATGATGTTGTGGGTGAGGATGGGTATTCTCTATGTGTGTGTATGGGTAGTATTCCTTTTCCTCACTGTATTCTGTGGATATATTTTACAGGTGTTGATGAGGACACAACTGGTGTCGATTATGAATAAAAGGGTATGCTCTGATAGATGTGACATCAGGGTGTGCTTGGGGGTTTTACCATATTCCTAGATTAGGAGTATCTTTATGAACTTCTGGATGCCTTGTATGGCAGGAGATTATAATTGTTTTTATTTATAAGGAGTTTTCCGCTGTTTATAATTGATTTATATTTGGAGTTTGAGTTGATTTAATAAAGTTTTTTTTCAAACTATGAGATTTATCATAAGAGTGATTGTGAACCTTTTTACTTAACGTGGGACTTTCCCTTTTCTAAACTGCAATTTCTGCAATATATAAGAGTATGGGGTAGAAGGGTGTCACACTTCCTCCGAGGGAGAAGCCATCTTGCTTTTTTTTGCTCCACTCAAGTTTCTGAATGTCTGACTGATGGAAGTTACTGTTTTATATTACTACTTTCCTCAACTGTAGAGTCTAAGCTCGACCTAGGTAGCATAGCCACGGTTAAGGAATTCCAGGATGTTTTTCCTAGTGAGGTGACCACCTTACCTCCAGACCGAGAGACTGAGTTCTCCATAGACCTTGTACCAGGTACTAGACCTATTTCAAAGGCCCCCTATAGGATGTCTCCCCTCGAGATGGGTGAACTCAAGAAACAATTAGAGGAGTTAATAGAGAAACAATTCATCAGGCCTAGTGTATCACCTTGGGGAGCACCAGTGCTCCTGGTTAAGAAGAAAAATGGTAGCATGAGGTTGTGCGTAGATTATAGGCAGCTGAACAAGGTGACAATTAAGAATAAATATCCTTTGCCTAGGATAGATGACCTTTTAGATCATCTTAGAGGGGCAGCAGTGTTTTCCAAAATAACTTAAGATCAGGCTACCATCAGATAAAAATTAGGAGTGAGGACATCCCCAAGACTGCTTTTAGGACTAGGTATGGGCATTATGAGTATCTGGTGATGCCTATTGGCTTAACCAATGCTCCAGCTGTATTCATGGACTACATGAATCGAATTTTCAGACCCTATTTGGATAAGTTTGTAGTCGTTTTTATAGACAACATTCTTATTTATTCCCAAACCTTAGAAGAACATGAGCAACATCTTAGGGTGGTTTTGGAAGTGTTGAGAGAGAAGAAACTGTTTGCTAACCCTGAGAAATGTGAGTTTTGGTTGGATAAAGTTCACTTCCTAGGGCATGTTATATCTAGTGAAGGTGTGTCAGTGGACCCTAGTAAGATAGAGGTGGTGATTGGTTGGGAGAGGCCCAAGTCAGTCACTAAGGTTAGGAGTTCTTAGGATTAGCTGGGTATTATCGCAGATTCATTAGAGGTTTTTCTCAGTTGGCCTTACCTCTCACCCGGCTGACCCGTAAGGGCCATGCTTTTGTTTGGGATGAGAAGTGTGAGAAGAGTTTCAAGGAACTCAAGGAGAAGCTGACCACCACCCCGATATTGGTATTGCCGGATTTGTCCAAATCCTTTGAAGTGTATAATGACGCTTCAGGAAAGGGGTTAGGTTATGTTTTGATGCAGGATAAGAGAGTAGTGGCTTATACCTCTAGACAACTTAGACCCATGAGGAAAACTACCCAACCCATGACTTAGAGTTAGCTGCAGTAGTGTTTGCTCTTAAGGTGTGGAGGCACTACCTGTATGGGTGCAGTTTGAGGTCTTTAGTGACCATAAGAGCCTTAAGTACCTTTTTGATCAGAAAGAACTTAACATGAGGCAGAGAAGGTGGATGGAATTTTTAAAGGACTATGATTTTGAGCTTAAGTACCACCCAGGCAAGGCCAATGTAGTGACCGACGCCTTAAGTAGAAAATCCTTGCATGCGTCATCCATGATGGCGCATGAGTTAGAGTTGTTAGAGAAGTTTAGGGATTTGAAGCTTGAGGGGAATTATGAGGGAGATAGTATGAGACTCTACAGGCTAGAGGTGGTCAATGACTTAAGGACAAGGATTAGAGAGGCTCAGGTCTCAGACTTAGAACTCCAGTCCCGGAAGGGACGACCAGGGTTTTCCGAATCAGGAGATGGGATGATTCTCTTCCAAGGGGGAGTCTGTATCCCTAAGGGGGGTAGCATCAGAGAGGAGATTTTAGAGGAGGCTCATAAGAGCAAGTTCACGGTGCATCCTGGTATTACCAAGATGTACCACGACTTGAGGAGCATGTTTTGGTGGGATGGAATGAAGAGAGAGATAGCTTAGTTTGTTTCTAGTGCCTGTATGCCAACAGGGATTAAATAGAACCCAAAGGGCCCTCAGGTATGCTCCAACCATTAGAAATTCCCGAGTGGAAATGGGAAGCCATATCCATGGACTTCGTGATGGGACTACCGAGAGTCCCAACAGGCTTTGATGCCATTTGGGTGATAGTGGACCGGCTGACCAAGTCAGCCCATTTCTTACCAATCAGAGCAACTTACCCTTTGACCAAATTAGCATACTTATACATCAAGGAGATTGTGAAGCTCCATGGTGTACCTTCCAGCATAGTGTCAGATAGAGATCCCAGGTTTACCTCTAGATTTTGGAATGCCTTACATCAAGCCTTCGGTACTAAGCTGAAGTTTAGCACCGCTTACCATCCTCAGACTGATGGATAGTCTGAGAGAACAATCCAGACCTTAGAAGACATGCTTAGATCCCGTGTTTTGGAAGAAAAGGGTAGTTGGGATAAGTATTTACCACTCATATAATTTGCCAACAACAACAGTTTTCATAACAGTATAGGTATGGCACCCTATGAGGCTTTGTATGGTAGGAAGTGTAACTCACCTCTATGTTGGTGTGAGGTTGGATAGAAAAGCTTGTTAGGACCAGAGTTAGTGCAAGAGACCACAGAGAAGATTAAGAGAATTAGGGAGAAGTTGGTAACTGCCCAAAGCCGGGAGAAGAGTTATGCTGATAAGAGACGGAAGGACCTAGAGTTTGAGGAAGGTGACCATGTTTTTGAAAGTTACTCCCATCACTAGCATAGGAAGATCCATTAAGGCCAAGAAGTTGAATCCCCGTTTTGTCGGTCCTTTTCAAATATTGCAAAGGATTGGTCCCCTTGCATACATAATAGCCCTTCCACCCCATTTGGCCAACATCCATGATGTATTCCATGTCTCACAGCTCAGAAAATACCTTCATGACCCTTCTCACATCATAAGTTCAGAATCAGTACAATTAAGGGAGGATTTGACCATTCCCACGAGGCCTACACAGATTATTGACCGAAGCGTCAAAACCTTGAGGAATAAAGCCATTCCGTTAGTGAAGGTGTTTTGGGAGGGTCAGACACCCGAGGAAGAAACTTGGGAAAAAGAGGAGGATCTCTGATCTCAGTTTCCAGAGTTATTCGTTTGAGGTAAGGAATTTCAATTTCCACATTCTCTTCTTAAGTCAACTATCTTTAGTCAATTTTGGGGACAAAATTTTTTGGGGGTGGGTAGAATTGTAACATCCCGCTATTTAAGACCTTAATTCATGGGAAATTTATAACATGAATAGAATGAAGTAAGGAATAGATGAAGGAAAAGCTTAAGAGGCAAAAATCAGAGTTTCACACATCAGGATTTTCGCTCAAGCGAGTAGGTCTCGCTCAAGCGAATTATGCAGCAAAAACTGTAGGATTTTAGATCTGCAAGTCTCGCTCAAGCGAATTATGCAGCAAAAACTGTAGGATTTTAGATCTGCAAGTCTCGCTCAAGCGAGAAACAGGGCACAAAATGTGTTGCTCTCTAGATGATTTTCGCTCAAGCGAGCAGTTCTCGCTTAAGCGAAAATATTCCAGAGAGAGTGTATTTTCGTGGGCTTTCCATCTCGCCTGAGCGAGCGAGAAGACGGTTACAGCGTTTTTAAAATATGAACACAGACGGTTTCCACTCAGTTTCTCTTCCATTTCTTCGTCTTTTCAGAGAGAGAAAGAGAGGTTCTAGTGAGAGAATGTGCCGGTGAAAGTCAAGAACGATTTCTACGCTTCACGATCAAGTCTTTCATCAATCTTTCCTCCTTCAACGCCAATTACTCTTCTTCGTTCTTCGTTTTCTCGACGCTCAGGTGGGTGTGACTCTCACTTGTTTGTCTTGATTGATGCCATAGCATGACCCCTACTCTTATTTCCCTTTCCTTCATGGAATAATGATGTATGTATGAGATGAACTTAGGAAATATGAATGTATTGATGATTGGGTGTATTGGTTTGCAAAACCATAAGGTAGAAGACTTGAATGATTATGTATTATGAACCTTGAGTATGTTATCATGAATCATGGGCCCTTGGACATCACAGACATGAACTATGAGTTAAGATATCACAGGGCTTATAGCCATCACAGAGCCTCCGGGCTATCACAGGGTCATTGACCGTCACAGGCCTTCGGGCAATTTACTTAAGAAAGACGGGGTAACTACATCGAACTCATGGCCAAGAGGGAGATGGGGTCCCCAATCACAAATGAAATATGATTTAAATATTATTTAAGACTTAATCATAGGTAGCCCTGGACGACGGTCCTTGGTTACATGGTCGAGCGCTCATCACAGTCACGTTACAGAGAAAAGACCCCGGGTGTCGGGTAACAACACCTCACAGTCATGCATTGCATAATAAACATTGTTTCAATAATGATAAATTATGTGTAATTCATTTATTCATGATGCTCCAGATAGATATGTGTAATTGTGATGATTCTTGATTGTTTCCCTACACCGCACACACTTGTTACGCTCACTGGGACGTTGGTCTCACCCCATTCCATGGAAATATATTTCAGATGTGCAAGATACTCCACATCGAGCAGTAAAGGACTCATGGGTAGAGATAGTTTTATATTTTGCTATGTTGAAGTACTTAATGTTGCTTAGAACCATTACTACTATTGATTAGGCTGTTCTTAGGGAATTATCAGGTTACTATTTTGTATTGCATTGGTACCTTGGAGACAGACTGGTTTAGATACTCTTGTTTTATGTATGTAATGTTTGGAGCTTTAGTAATTGTTGGGTTACTCAAGCGATTGTGTTGTATGCCGATACACGAAATGAACGCAATGATTTCACGAATTTGGAAATAGTGCTCCCAACAGGCATTATTTCTGAATTTAGAAATTAGGACGTTACAAATCTCATGTAAGCGGCCCCACTTGACACTCATATAAGTGATTTCATCAAAGTGTATGTTGCATTTCGTACATCGGCAATAAGGGATATGAAATTCATTAAAAGCCTTATAAGCTTATCCTCTCCAAAATGCAGTCTAGCACACCATAGGAATGGACAAAATAAATAGTGTTAGCAGAACTAACAAGTGACTTGTTCTTACCCATTGAACCTTCTTCATGGGATCTCCAATCACAAAGGTTGGGTTACCATAACTGTTAATTTCAAATTGGCTTAGCTTTCAAGTCCCATTCCCCTCGATATTTTACTCACTAGCTTCTTGCTTTGTGAGGAATTGGTCAAATTTATTTTTTACCACACGTTGATTAGGAATATAATTCCCACCATTTAGTAGCTACTTTAATAAATATTAATGTATACGTATACGTCTCAATTTTCAATTATAATTTGAATTTACTCTTGCTACTTCCATACAGCAATCACCATATATAGATATGGAAGACACATGTTTCTTTCCATAAAGGAATATATGCTAAGAGATTTCTTAGTCAACCATTTTCAGTTTCACATCTTACCAAGTTGAGAATAATCTTGGTCACCATCATAGATGAAACTATACAGGTCTACTTGGACTATCAAGCGACATCTCCTCCATTGAGGGTAAAAATAAATTCATTTTTGAATTTATTTTTATCTAGTCAAACCCAAACGCCATCACTATATACTTCTAATATAGTGACATATCCACTATATATAAATCATAATCATAATTTATGGTACCTCTCAAATCATTTTTGAGTTTTACGAACATAGCAAATAAAATTATTTCCATAAATTAATCAAAGTAATACACTCCCAATAATTTGGGTTTACTCAAATTGGATAACAAAATATCTCTATTTTTCCTTTTAAATGTGAATATCACAATATGGTAATGAATTCATTGTCAATACTATGGCTTTCAAAAGCTAGAAACAATTACAATAAATACAGTCAATGAGAATAATTACTAGTAATAGCCTTTGCATTTAAATTGTCAACGTGATAAATGATTTTGACAATTGTTGAACATAAAGAATTCAAATGGTACTAAATTAGTAATTAAAATATATCAAATGATAAACTTAAAAACTATTACAAAATAAAAGTATCAAATATGTCTTTAATTTCAGCAATAAAAGAGAATTAATAGTCATAAAACCGGTAGCATATATATATATTAAAGTTAGAAAAAGAAAAACCAAATTAAACTATTCAATTTCTACAACAATATTTTCCCTGCCTTGGATTGGTGCATCTTCCTTCATCCTAAATTTTCATTACCAAAAAAAAATATAGGCCATATAGAAGACAATCTAAAGGCGCAGAAACCGCATTTTAACATTACAAAAAAAATGGACATAGTTTTTAACTTTTATTTTATATACAAGACTTGGTCAAGCATGTGTAGCACCATGAAACACCAATAGTATACTTTCACACACAATTTTTTTTTATTTAACTAACTCTCAACAACACAATCTCTTCCTCATTATTCACAACAAACTTAAAAAAAATCTCTTCACTTAACAGGATAAAATCAAAACAATTCATCTCAAGTTCTCAGATTTTTTTATTCAATCCCAATTTTTCAAGTGCAATAATAAATAATATTGTAAAATCAAACTCAATAACCACTCAAACCAGCAAAAAAACGGGAGAGCAAGCACAAAAAAAAATATCAGCAGAACAATATTAATGTCAAAACGACAAATAATCACATGAAAGCGCATCAACCAGCAAACAAGACATCATAGCCACAAGCTGACCTATTCTTGATATTCAGGCATCTCCATCTCAATATAAGGACACAATTTATTTTCACCAACGAGACTTGAAGTTCAAAGTGCAGTAAAAAGGCTAAACATCTATCATTTTCACCTATATATCATATGATTTGCCTACACAATTAATGTTGCCATAAATCAAATAAATTCAATGCACTACAACAATTTGCCATGAAAGGAACTTATATGGTTCTTGTTAAAATAACGGAGCAAAGAAGAAAAGGGCAAAGCATGATAAAATCAGTAAGAAGTGAAAATGCAGGAGGAACCTGTCAACCCCGCGATGCTCCAGTTCAAGATCAATTTTCCGCTAATCCATGCCTCGCTCGACGAGCAAAACTTCCTGGGTTTGGCGTCCCCAAATGGATTCACCTTCAGTTTTGGTTTCCGCGACGGAGCAATAGGTGACGCCCGCGAATGAATCCTTAAAAAAAATCCTTGAAATTGTAGGAAAAATATGAGTAAATAATATCAACACATAGCCTGAGACGTGTGAAATCACATTGTCCTTAAGGATTTATTCGCTAGGAGCGAAAATCCCCCAGGATATAACAGGCTCTTTTCGGAGAATTCCGAGGCATCAGAACTGCAAGAAATTATCATTTGCTCAACCCAGGGATAACCTCAGATAAGTTTGGTGATTGAGATGATGAGAGTGGAGGCTAGACTAAAAACTGTGTAACTCAGAAACTTTTCCACTATCCCTTTTAAAATATTGCTATAACAAATAATTAATATAATAACGTTAAAACTAATTACTCTACATTTGTAACAGTACCATAATTATAGTAACGTTATAATAATAATTAATTAGATTTAAAATCAAAACGTTTAGCCCACAATTAAAGTTATAAATTAATCAGTAACTTAATTTTATTATTCCTCACTTAGGCAATCTGGTACTTGACTCTTTAAAACTTTTGAAATAGACACAAAATATTCAACACTTTCATCTTCTAAACATTGACTTTCTCATTCATTCACTAAGAATCCACACCAAACACCATGTGCACCTACCCTAACAACTCTGACTCCATCTCCGACTCTAACATGGACAATGTTCCAATCCAAACCATCGAGTACTTCCTCTTCAACTCTGTCAGTGATGATGACGACGATGAGTATTATGTGGAAAGATATGGAAGCAATGCGGAGGTGTTCCGAGAAGAATCAAAGTTGGAAAGAGAGATCATCAACATCATGCTCAGTGGAAATGATGATGATCTCAAGCCGAATTCTGGCCAAGTTGTCATTGTTTGTAATCACAGCGTTTGTGTCGGGTTTGAAGATGAAGAGAATGAAGAGTGTCGAGTATGGGAGTGGCATGGCCATATCATGGTTTACGACAGAGAATATGGCTCCTCGCTTGAGTATATATATGGAACTTACTTTCAGAGGTTTATATCCAATCCTCCTCCTTCTTCTAGAGGGAATTAATTGAAACCAATGATTGATTACTTCAATGATTGACTTCTTTATCACAACATCAATGCACCTCAATTATTATCCTATGATATTGAAAAATTAACATGTTTTAAGTTTAAGGTTAACGAGTTTGCTATGTTGATAATTACTTGTGATTTGTTGGACATTGCACAAGTATGTTTTATTGTGTTTGTTGAAGTTTTTTAACATCTGTAATCAATAAAATCTTTAAAGGTCAATTTTTTTATAGGAAGTGTTTAATCTCATGCAATGAAATCTTTTTAAATTATTAAACAAGTTAAATTTTTTTGCTGAGCAAATGCTACCTACAAAAGCATATAATGGTATTAATTGGATCAATATGATCAGCCTAGTTGTAGAGGTATAGGTAGTTTGCTGCTAGGTCAAAAATTATACACAAAAAAGTATAGTGGTATTATTTAGAATTTATTGTGTTATCTTATGTATACATGTAATAGTTGGTAATGATCATATAGTTGTAAATAAAAATAAAGAGCACAGTGATGTCATTCATATATATATATATATATATATATTATATATAATTAATAATAATAAAAACTTCAAAACCCTATTTTTTAAAAAAAGTATAAGTTTAATTTTCTCCAAAAAAATGTTCCTTAAAATCTTCATACTAAAAATTTTATTTATTTTATTTTTTATTTTAGTGTTGTTGAAACACGTAAAATGATTAATATTGTGTAAGAATCACTTTACTCAATCATTTTCATTAATTTGAAAGTAGATGCACGTGTTAATATATTTCAATAATAACATTTATCACTTTATTTTTATATTAATTACTATGAACTTTAAATACTATTATATTAAAAATCACTTTAGCTAGAGATTTGTATATATGGAAACTTTTCATGCACTAATTACTCTAGAACTTGTAGTGAAATAAGTATCATGATCAAAAGGGAACAAGATCTCCACTAGTCCAATGCAAAAGTACAACGTACAATTGTCCATAGTAATCCACATGTGAATATGAAATACCACTTTAATGAGACTAAAGTCCTAGTGATCAATATAATGGTTTTTAAAAGAATTTAGGAAAACAACTGCTTGATTAGCCGTAAGATTATTTACAAAAAATTATCCACTCGAAAACTATGCAATCACATTCACACAACAAATATTTAATGATATATGCTTTGAATAACTTCACGCTATGGAAATGGAAATAGGAGAAAAAGGTAAGTAAATATATATTCACCATAATGTAAGTATCCCATTTCATCTCATAATTTAGTCATTAATTACATGATCTTCTATTCATATAATTCATTTTCTCTTGACATCTTTAGGACAAATTTGAGCTCACAACCTTTCAAGGAGTGTCACCCCTTGTAGATCACTTCATGGGGGACCTCTAATCCTAGACCCTGTCTTAGGCGTAAGTTTTGTATATTATAACATGAATCGTTTACCAAATACGCATTCACATAAGAAGCATTTGAAGTCATTCTTTAATGGACTTAAAATTCATGATTTTTAATTTCACGAATAATGGTTTATTCCATGATCTAAACAACATTCAGACGTACCTTATGGTTATAGTAGCATTCAAACCATCTGACCTAGATAAATGTACCAAAGTCATAACAAAATTTCCTGTAGTATATCTTACAATTCATATTTGCATTCAAGGAAAGATTTAAATTTGATATGGAATCAACCTAATGGAAAATAATCACACATACAAATAGCTTTAATATGATTAGAATAATTAAGACACAAAGAAAATAAATAAGTTACATGCAGAACCATAAAAATGGAATTACATTCTATATATATTTTCTCTCTAATAAATAGTGGTGTAAGTTTTCTTTTGGCTTTAGATAGCGTCATCTTTTAATTCCAATAAAACTCACGTGTATTATTGCAATAAACACTCATAAACTATTCAATTCATTTGAGCAATACATTTTCTTTTGACTTTAGATAACATTTCCAATTTGATTCCATTAAGATAACGCACGTGTGTTGCAATGAATAGTTTTGTGAGTTTATTAGACATAAATGTCTTCATAGCTGATAAATACACTTCTTAAAAATTAGTCATCCCTCAAATTTAACATTTAAATATTTTATTTATGCTTAATTAATAAGTAATAAGAATATTTTGTGAATTTAGGTTCATATTGGGCTTAGTTGCATTTTTCAGCATAATTAGAAAATTACACTTTTTATATTTCAAGCATAACTTGAGTTATGGGCATATAAACATTATGAAATTTATATTATAGGAAAGCTGGAAGAAAGACCTACAACTTTATTGTTAAACCCAAAAGTTAAACCTAATGTTTAGTGGGTAGAAATTGGCTTATAACTCGGAATAGTCATCATGTTCGATAACCTTAACAACATCCAGAGATTGGCCATAACTTGGGCTACATATATCCTTAAAAACAACTTCCATGGATTCCCTCATCTGAATGATGAAATTCTTGGTGCAAGTGGGACACAAGTTGTTGAATGATAGATATGAAAATAAATCATGTACGAATAATTCAAAGTAATGGACAAAAGTGATACATAATTGATCAATAATTCAATTTATAGACAAAACATGCTGAATCATGGCTAAAAAATTAACATAGGAATGATATTTTTTCACTTCCTATAAATATGAGAGCTTGCTAGATGGTAAATCATCCAAGTTGTAGAATTACTAAGTCTTTCATTTACTTTTATTTATCTTTCTTGTAAAGTCTTCATGAAAGGATAAGTTTGTATTAAATTCAAGAATTCAAGCTTATTTTCATCTTGGTTCTAAGGTTTGATCATTTACATGCATATTGAATTATATCTGCTTTATTTTTCTATTTGCTTCAAGTTCATATTTCTTTGATCAAAGCTTTATTGATTAACATGTTTTGGTTGTGAAATTTGTGATTGAAGTATGATGTACTCTTGATTGGTTAATCATAATGCAACAAATGAAGAAAATAGAGTATGTGATTAAATTAAAGGTTTTCATTTAGTTATTTACTTTAACTGGGTTCTGACAATAAAATTGATTTAGAGGTAACAAAAGATTGGGTGGTTATTTAATCTTGCTAATCTTAATTAATTGAATTTTAGGAGTTACTTCAATAGAGGATCTGAGGATCATTGTAGGGGTTCCATATAATCCTAAATTGATAGATTTAATCTTTTGTATGCATGCTTTCAATAATCAATGATTAACCATGAAATGGTCTCTGAATTTGATTTTATCTTAAATTGATTCAACGTTTGCTATTATTTTCATCTTTGTTTCTTCAGTTTATTGTGATCAACCAAACCCCCAAGAAGGATTAGATTGAGTGGATCTTCAATGTTCGACCCAGTTTGTACCTTTTCACTACAAGTAGTTTGTAAATTGGTTAATTATATTTGTAATTTTGTGCAGATTTGACAATTGACAATAACTCATTCATTTATCCAAAAGAGTTGTTCTATATTTTTTCTTTCTAATAAAACTAACTAATAAGTTAAATCCATTCCATATTTAACTAAAACTCTCAATTTATGTATTTAAATTATTCCTTACTACAAAACAAAGTTATGGAACCCATTTCTAAAAAAGAGTGAATCATTTGGTTTTCTCTTTGGAGGTAGTGCAACGACAATATATATATATATATATATATGTGCATTTATAAACTTATATGGATTACCTACTTAAATAATGATATAGAACTTGTCTTTCAAAACCTTTCATGAGTTCCCTTATTGTTGACACAAATCAGCCACCACCTTACTCATTTTATAGGTAACTACTATGTGGTGAGGACAAGTGCATATATAGATATTAAGATAGACTCTTTTGGTGGTCATATTTTAATAACAATAAAACCCTAATGAATAATAAAAAATTTGCAAAGATTTTTTAGACTCTATTTGGATTTAATTAGTTTACTTAAGTGTATAATGAATGAATTAAGAATGATCTTAAGAATCATTCTTAATTTTATTCATGAAATAAAAAACCACCCAAGCCTCCTTCTTCGATAACTATGTTCAAGAATCATCATCAATCTATGAAGAAGGAATACATAACAAGTGGAGAAATAATTTCAAGTCTTAAGAACATCTCAAGATCAAACCATACAAGACACACTATACTCAAGTAGTCAAGTCTCCATAGAAAAAAAAGAAGTGATCTCTATGAATCTAAGATAAAAAAAATCTCATAAGAGTTAAATAATCAAGACTCAAGAATTTCAGTCTATTCTTCAGAATGAAAGAGTGCAAGACAAAAATGATTTTTTTAAGAAGAAATAAGATAGGAATGAAAATGTTAAGAAGGAACAAGTTAAGAAAGCTCCAGCTAAAAATGAAGTCATAAGAATAAGGATGAAAAAAAACAAATATTGAGCTAGTTAAGTATGTATGAACAAAAGCTACAAAAATAATCGTTGAAGTCTCCAATGGTTAAAAAATGGATAAATATCTTGAATACTTTATAAAAAGACCCTTAGGACTGAAGAACATGGAGGAACACGATCAAACAGAGCCAAAACTCTACAAAACTTGAAACGATCATCAAAATCTATCTAGTTACTTCATAAACTAGAACCACTAGTTCTACGGTTTTCATTTCTTATAACAATTAATGGTTATCTTTCTAGCTTGTAAATCTTACTGTGAATTCACATTGTATGTGATTTTTTATTAGAAAATTAACCATCAACTTCCTTTAATTTAAACCCATAAACACTCAACCTAGCTAGAATGAGTTTGTAGCATAAGCATGACTAGCTGCAAGCTTGGCGAAGCCGATAAAAAAAAACTTAAAAGCCTAAAGAGACTCTTGAAGGATAATACTTTGTTTGTAACATACCTGGAGAGACAGATTGAAAAATACTCATATCTTTGAGAAAGTTGGTGGAAAACTCTCTTACTATGAGGACTAGAGGTAGCCCATAATTGGTTGGGTGAATCATGATAAACTCTTTAGTATTCTTCTTTACTCTTGTTTTATATATGCTTATCTTTGATTGAATCAATTTTTCTTATTCTTAATTTTTTTCTTAAGAACAATATCTTTCTCAAGAAGGATTCTTAAGAATATTTCTTAAACAAATTTACCTTTCTGATCTTATAGTTCTTAAGGTTGCATTATGTTTCTATATTAATATTGTAAATACATTTAATAACATTTAAAGAAATTACCCTTAAAGTTAACTTCCTTCGATGTATTATTTGTTGGTTATTCTTAAGAACCATTCTCAATATCAAGTATTCTTGAGAAAGAGATCAGAAAGAGATCAACCATTCTCAATATTTAACCGGCTAGATCATGCCTTAAGGTTCCCGACCTAATCCGATCATCTCTTCCATAGCGTACGATTGTAATTCTGCTCTACCGATCTAGTGATAAGACTTGAATGGACATGTAGCACAGCTATCTAGTTCTACTTAATTGAAAATTCCCTCACACCGCTAGGAACTTAGCGGCTTATTACCATCCTCTACCCTTTAAATATACACCGACCTCTACCAAGATTGTCAGATCAATTCCGACACCCAAAACGGTACCCCTAATGGCAACAATTAAGGGTTCTACTAGACTGTTATCTTGAGCAGTCCCTCGGAAGGGTCACTATCCTTGTCAATCCACTCAGAGACAGAAAGGACAAGCACCCTGAACTCTGGCTTCTGCTCCCCAATATGCTGCCTGTTGTTGAATCTGTGCGCTGCAAGGATTGTCATCGGGTTGGAAAATCACCATCGGAATAAGGCTAGTGGCAGACAGAATCGGTTACGTGCTTCTTGCACCGTACTGGTGCTGGCAGAAACTGTGCGTGCGGTACTCGTGATATGATGTTGGTATGCGTGGCTGAACGTGGAGAGACAAAGTGAACACTCTTCTCTAGCGAGTAGCGGGCCTGGCAAACGGTGAGGTACTCTGCTAAGTCCTCACACCAGGGTCCTAGAGACCCTTCTTTCCCTTCTCAATAACTCCAACCTTTCCTCGGTTACCCTGCCTCCCCTGAGGTCTCTAGACCTATTGGAAACTGGTTGAGGTTTCTGCCGCGCACTTTGATCCCCCTAACTCTGTGGTACCTCATATCCTGAGTGTATCCTATCCGATTTTCTCTTCATCTATCTCTCCCCATATTCGGGTCTCCAATTTGTACCTCTCTCTATACTTTCTACCTCTTAGTCCTATGAGGTTCTTCTTCTTAGCATCCCATGGAACCTCGAAGTCCTCCTAAATTGGCCCTATAAAATCCTTAACCTAATAGGAAGGGTTTACTAAACCAAATATCGTAATAGATCATCTTCGTTACTTACCCCGATCCTTGGCATCCTGAATTCTCTCTTATCCACTCTTGGTTCCTCTAATCCTATTAATGATGACTTCTGATACCTAAACCACAAGTTTGGTTCTGAACTGTACTTTATTTCCCGTCCACTGCCCGAAGCCACAACTATACGATGAAGACATGAAAGGGTTTGAACAAGAAAGTCCCCTTCCTCGACCGAAAGTGAGGAACTAAAGGGATTAACTGATTGGGATCGACATGCCTAATGGGGTCTGTGACTCCATCAAACTTTCCCAGAGGAAAACTTAGGTTACAAGAAAAGAGGACAACTCAGGTCGAAACCAGAGACCCTTCTCGGAATGACTAGAAGAGCGCCACAAGGAAGAAGGAAAACACGAAGGAAAGAAGGAAGAAGAAAAGAATGAAATAATGAAATGGTAAGCATTCAGGTAGTCCATATATGGGTTGTAAAGAAACTGAATTGGTTGTGTATGTAACCTTTGGATGAATTGACATGGTGAGAAACTTCAAAAACAAAAGAAGGCTCTCATTCATAAACCGAAACATGAATTTAAAATAATGAAAACCAAACAGTTACTCGAAAATAAGGAAACATAGAATAAGAAAGTATACTATCATTATAACAGGCATATAAAAAAACCAAATTAATTAGTATGATCCTTTAAGATTTCAAATTCATTTCTCAAATCTAAAGTTCTTCCTTATAGATAATCAAATATGGGTGAAAAGTCAATCGTATAAACCCCTTGAATATCTATGGAAACCGAACCTCAAATGTTAAAATTTGGCTAGAAGAGAAAAATAATATTGTCTAAAGAGAGGATTAAATAATTATCTTAGCATAGATATGGTAATAAACTTGAGAAGCTAAATTGGCAGAGGAACATAGATAAAGTTTAGAAAGTAAATCATCTAGCCCAAATTAAGTCCGCCAAGAAGGCTACAAACTTAGTGCTTAAAAAAATGCCAAAGTTCAACTTACCAAGACCAAAATCTCAAAACAAGATGAAAAAGGCCATAGATCAAAAGTGTATCTTTCCTTAACTGTTCAAATCATTTCATTAGGATAGGAGAAGAAACGTCAACAAGTTTTCCAACAATTTCCAAAAATCAATATGCATTTTAAAGTAGTAGGAAAAATAGTAATATCTGTAATAATACGAATCAAGGAAATGGAGGAGGAATGAAAACGAGGAATAAAGATTCAATACAAACACAAACAAAAAAAATAGGGAGTTAGGGCCTCTCCCGACTCAATGGAAGCTAGTCTCCCCTAGCCTTCCATGAGAAATAAATCCACCTACACCCTAAGCAAAACAACAAACTCCCTCACCTCTCACTAGGCAGTCCACTTAGGTTCATTTCTTCTAAATGATTCTTACGTTAACTAGGCTACAAAGGTGACACATTCCTAGGTGCTTGGGCTAGGGGTCCGGTTCTAGGGGATGGGTTTGTGCTATTCTTCCTCCCTAACAGGTGGTTGGCACTAACCTTGCTAGGGAATGTTCTAGACTCCCCTAACCAAGGTTTCCTAGTCACATTACTAACCATAATCCTACGTACAACATACATTATATAGGGGTGATCAGTCCTTAAAAGGTGTATGACGTACGAAAGGATTAAAAGAAGTCATAGGCAACTATCTTAACCACAATCCAATTGGATTGAACTGCTCTGATACCATAATGTAACGTCCTAATTTCTGAATTTAAGAATAATGCTCGTTGGAAGCACTATTTCCTAAATGCATGAAATTATTTCGCGCATTACCGATATCAACATGCAAAACACATAACAATCGCTTAGGTAATCCAACAGTTACTTAAGCTCAACATCAATAAATCATTAAATACATCCAGTCACATGCCAACATAGGCTCAAATCAACATACAATATAAATCTACAGGCTTAACGAGATACAATCATACGTGCGCCCTGACATGATAGAAAAGGCCCTAAGCCCCACATATATCAAAACATCCCATCAAGAGAATACAGTCAAAACCTATACAAAATAATTCCTAAATCAATGGCTTGGGCCACAACGGGACCAAACATAAACTCGTGTCCCCAGCCAAGCGTCCAGTCTGGAACCCTGCATATCTAAACATAAATCACAACATATAATGAGACTAAAGTCCCAGTGAGTGTGATAAGACATGCAGAGTGGGGATATCAAGTAGATGAAATGCAACAATCAGTATGTAAGTCAACTGAGGCATTAAGCATGAATATCATAGAATGCACCAATACATGAAAGTTGTGAAGTATTTAACCCAACACCCAAGGGGTCTTTCCACTTATTTGTGAAGGCTAGACTGAGCTCAAGTTAACAGGGTTCGTCGTCCCTGAAGGCCACTGGGACCTTACCTCTTAACTGTGATAGATTCATACATTAATTTCCTCTTTTAAACATAAAGTCCAAGGACCCAAATCTTGTCTTTAAACATGAAGTTCAAGGACCCAAACCCTTATATTTAACATGAGGTCTAAAGACCCAAATCATTTTCCTCTTGAACATGAATGGATTAAGGACGTGAGAAATAACAATAATTTCATGAGCATGAGCATTTGCATGAATGTATAACTCCCCCGAGGTCTCAACATCAATATACAACTATTACAACAAAAATCCTAAATCTTCTGACCTAGGGTTTAAGCCATGAAAGCATACAATCAATCAATCCAGCCATCAACCCTAGATTCATCTCTAATCAACCACAATCAAACAATATAAGCAAGGGAAGTGAGAATAGGGAGCATACATGGGTATTCATTCAAAATGAAAGTGAGTGGGTGAACCACATTCACCTCTAATGGAGGAAATAGGAAGAATGGAGGGATGTGGATGAAGATACAAGCTCCTTGAACGGTGTGGGTGGCTTCAAACCACGCTTCTCCCTTCAATTTCCCCCCTTCTCTCTAGCTTCTTTCTCTAGAAAGAGAGAAATGAGGGCCAAAAGCCCTAGCTCTCTGTTTTAATAACCGAATCTGTGCGTCCTTGTTCAAACGAGGATACGCTCGCTTAAACGAGCAACACAAAACATTGCTGAAAACCCTCCCTCTCTTAAGCGAGGATCCGCTCGCTTGAGCGAGCCCAAAGTCAGAGAACATCCCCTCTCTCTCGCTCAAGCAAGGATCCACTCGCTTGAGCACGCCCCAACTTAGAGAGCACCCCTGATGCTGTAGGGGTTCTCACTCGAGCGAGCCTCTACTCAGAGAGCACCCCTGATGCTGTAGGGGTTCTCGCTTGAGCGAGTCTCAACTCAGAAACTCCCCCTCCTCTCTGCCTTATCCTTCGCTTAAGTGAGCCCTTGCTCGCTTGAGCGAGCCTACCTGAACTCAAATCCTTCCTTTCTTCACTCCTACTCCCTTCTCCTCTCTATTCCTAGTGTATTAACCTCCTTCTTGTTAGTGCAAAACCCTCTGAGATTTGGTTTTAATGACAACAAACCTTTTGATCAAGATCAACATTTTTTGTTCTTGAAGTTACTGATGTTTTATATGTGAGATCTTAGAAATACATGAATCTTATAAGGCAACCTCAGACTGAGACTGGTATGAATCCTCAAACTGAAAATGAAGATAAAGGTCAGATTGAGATTGAGCAAACAATACAAGCCTTTCCTGAGACTCAGAAAGATCAGAATCCTAATGTTAAGAAGCATCAAACTTCATAATTATTTATGAAGAATGGGCAAAGCTTAGAATGTTCTATATGCTGAAGATAATTTCAGAAGAAGGCCTTAGACAAATCCTTTATCAGAAAGCTTTCAAAAGCTCAGAATGGTTGAATCTAAAGATAGCCTGAGTTGAGAATGGTGCACATCAGAATGCAGTCTTAGTTATAGTCAGAAAGGGTCTTTATTAAAAACGCCAATCATCAAGCTGAGTCTAAGCATCCTACAATGAATAAATCTGAGTTGATTCAACATAAAGATTGTCTCTATGGTTTGAAACTGCTACATTGCTTGTGGATTTAAGATTTACAAAAGAGTACAATCAAAAGGAAAGGATGAAACAAGACTCAATTAACTCAGATTACAAGGTCAGACTGAGACAGACTTAGACTCAGATTGCAAGGTCATACTAAGACAGACTCAGATTGTAAGGTCAGACTGAGACAGACCCAGACTCAGATTATAAGGTCAGACTTAGTTTAAGGAAGTATGAAGCTGAGCACAAGACAAAGCAAGAGTCAAGCTAAGACTGACCAAGCTCAGACTCATAGGCGAGACTGAGACTCAGACTCATCAACTAAGACTGAGACTCAGAGTAAGATTGAGACTCATACTGAGACTGAGACTCAGAACCAGCAGCAAGTCAACGCAAGTACACTGACATACTGAACCACTGTGCTGACACGCTGAACCATTGCAGCGTAGGAAAGTACAGCTAACAGCTAGTTTTCTGAAGAATATAAAAGGAAGCCTCATTTATGCTGAGGATGGTGAGACACCGGCTGCACAAGCTGAAAAATCCAAGTCTCAGTGAATCTCAACTCTCATACTTGATTTTCTATCTGTATCCAATCATCTCTTTCATCTATTTCTGGTTGTAACTCAAAAGAGTGATTGTACCTAGCTAAGCTCACTGTGTATCCGTACTTTGTACATAGTCTAAGCTAGACCAAATCAATCTCATCAAATCTCACCCAGTCTCAGCTAAGTCAGGAGGTACCTGAGCTTAGTGTGAGTAACCGTGAGCCTGAAGAGGCAGAGGAAAGAATACTTGAATCTCAGCTAAGTCAGGAGGTACCCGAGCTTAGTATGAGTAACTGTGAGCCTGGAGAGGCAGAGGAAAGAATACTTGTAATTGACAGTTGTCATAGTGGAAAATCTCACAAGGTTGTGAGGACTTGATGTAGCCCAAGGTTGTGGGTGAACCAGTATAAATATGAGTGTGCTTTATCTATCTCTTATTATCTGTCTCTACATAACTCAGACCAGTCTCTGCATACCTCATATCAGTCTCTGCATAACTCAGACCTGTCTCTGCATACCTCAGATGAGTCTCTGCATAACTCAGATCAATCTCTGCATAACTCACATCTGATTATATAACTCTGTTTATCTGAGACTGGACTTAATGAATCAATCTGAGATTCTAAGATAATCCTTAAGAGTTAAGCTCAGATTGAGTTAAGATTCGATCTGAGTTAAGCTTAACCTTTTGCTGAGCTAAGCTTTCTTAATCTTAACCTTTTGTTGAGTTAAGATTCAATCTGAGTTCCAAGTCCCAGACTTGAGATTCACGTCATATTGAATCTGAGTTTTTTAGGTACAATATTTTCAAGTCTCTATTCAACTCCCTTTCTAGAGACGTTCAACCAACTTCAGTTGGTATCAGAGCTCGGCCTCTTGGGGTTGAGCACACCTAGGTGTGAAGAGGAAAGATCCTTGAAGAATCAATGGCTAGACCAAATGCAAGAATGTTCATTCCTGAAGGAGCATCCATCAACAGGCCTCCTCCCTTTGATGGAACGGATTATCACTACTGGAAGGACATGATGAGACTGTTCATAGAATCCCAACATGTTGATCTCTAGGAAATCATTGAGTTAGGGTCCTTATATGCCTTATATTACTGACTGATGATCTTGGTTTGAGAACAGCTAAGCCTAGGGAATCCTGGACTGATGCTGAGAAAAGTAGATACGTCCTCAACTCAAGGGCCAAATATATGTTGACATGCGCACTGAGTAGAAGTGAGTATGACAAGGTAGTCGGATATGCCTCAGCCAAAGAAATATGGGAGGTACTTAAGATTGAGCATGAAGAAACTACAAATCTGTGTTTGATGGTTGATAACGAATCCTCAGATGAAGAGGTATATGACTCAGACTCAGAACCATCATAAAACGAGCTTAAGTTTGCTTTTGAAAATCTTCTTTATGATTCAAATATTCTAGCTTCAAAAAGTTCCTTGATGAAATCTTAACTAAACAAAGCTTTAGAAAAGATTATATTGCTTGAGAAAGAAAATGAGGATTTGAATCAAAAGAATCTAAGTCTCATGTAGTCTCACATGAAACTATCTGAGACAGTCAAGAGTCAGACTCAAGCTCAGTCTAAGCTGGAATCAAAGAGATTGTTTGATGAAAATAAAAATTCAAACATCAAAACAAATTTTGATAGATGACCTAGCAAAATTTGTAAACGGCACAAAAAACCTTGAGAGACTCATTGGATCTCAAAAGGGAGTTTTTGATAAAGCTGGGTTAGGCTATGAAAAATATGCAAATGAAGTTCGTATAAGAGTTTTTTTATTCCAGAAACCAAAGAAAGATGTTCATATTGTAGCAAGTTTGGCCATAAGACCTCAGACTGCTACCCAAGACAAATAGCAGTCAGAAAGAAGGTGCCTCTCCTCCTTCCCTGTTTCTAGGTTCTCCCCAAAACTGTCACATTAATTCACCATCTCAAAGCCCTTTCTGTGGCCATCTTCCATTATTTAACCAAAATCCCATAGTCGTCACGGGAAAGACGAATTCACCATATTGATTCATCTTATAGAGAAATTTTTCTGATAATATGTATCCCGATATCAAAATTTTCTGTTATTGACCCAATGGTCATATCAAACTAAATCTATGCCACAATGGTCATATATCAAACCCCAGTTCTGATTTTCCTTCTCGTCCAACAAATCAGTCCTCTTTATTAGCCATTGATGTGTTTGTAATATAGTAATGGTTGAGACTTGAGAGTATCGAGGCAATGAGGTCATATTATGAATTAAAAGTAAGAGCATTCATAAACACACATTTAAGAAAACTGTGAATATATATTTGCAACTGCTCCTTGTAACACATAACACAAAAGAGAAGGTGGAAGCCAATAAAAACCACTTCTTCTTTGTACTTTCTCATGACAAGCAATAATGGAAAGGGTCCTGTTAGCATTTCTCTAATGGAAATAGAGTTATAGTGGAAAGAGGGTAGGAAGGGCACATGATGGTTTTAATTCCAGAAATTAATCTCAGCCATTTAATTTAATTTTTTTAATTTAATTACTGTATTTTAACCCTATCATCTCTCACAATAAAACATCACTCTCACTTAATATGTCTCATATATATATATATATATATATAATTGTATCAATAACTTTAAATTTAGTCCAATTTTAATTTATTACGAATGTTGTAATATATTTTCAAACTGTCCAAAATTTAATGATGCAAGAATATAAAAACTGTATATATAAAAAGATTTAGTGCGTAGAAACTGTGTTAAAATTAAAAAAGTTCTTTTTTTAGGGTAAAAATTTTAAAAGTTCAATTAAAAATTAAAAAATAATGATAAAATTAGTTTAATTGAGTGAGGCGGCTGGTGTATGTCGGCAAAAAAAAATATCACGAATATATTTAAAGCTCGTTAATAAGCCCACTCACAGAAAACGCGTCAACGAAGTCTCACAAGGCGGCTGGCTTCTCTTTGTGTTGCAGGCTTCCTCGTTCATTCTCCTTCGATTTCTGTGTCGCCGGTAAGGCCATCCGAAGCCTCTGAACACTATCGAGGCCGCAGCCACCATCTAGGGTTTTGTTTCTCCTTCTTCCCCATTTTATCTGTTTGATTGTTTGTCGTGTTTGTTTTCTCTCTCTTGGCTTATTGTTTACCCAAATTGACATAACTCGCGATTGATTGCATTGAGGAAGAAGTAAACAAAATTATAAGTGATTCTTTTTCCAGTTCTTTTGTTTTATTCTGGTTGTTGATTAGGGTTGTGTGAATCGTTGAAAAGCGCGAATTTGGGTGTTAGGGTTTGAAAATTTGGTACTTTTTTCGGGGTTAGGGTTTGAAATACATCTTTTCCTCAATTCTTGATTACTGATTGAGAAGACTTGTGCTTGTCAATCCCATGGCGGCAGGGCGAAAGAGTACTTTGAGGAGCAGGGAATCTTACAATATAATTCCATCAAGGAATTTGATCACTGTAAGAATGTTTCTGCTGGCGTGGAAGTGGATGGTTTTCTTGGTGGAAAAGAGGAGAGAGAGGAAGGTGAGATCTTTGTTGAACATGGGGAATATGCACATGACCCAGGGTTTCAAGCTGTTGATGGGAAGGAAACTTTGCCACCGCCAGAGAAGAGGAGAAAAATTTCTCCAATTGTGTGGGAGCTGGGAGAGAAGGAAGGAAGAAACTCTTCAAAAAGTAGGGTCAGACAGGTTACTGCAGTGTCCCAATTCCATCCATCCCTACCAAACATTCCTGGTGCCCATGGTGTCTTAAGTGGTTCTTCACCAAATTCCTCTTGTGTGTTGCCTCAAGAACATTCGCAGGACTGTAACCAATATGTGGATGGAAAAAAAGATGTGCAAGGATGGAACATCACTATGTCAAGATGGGCTTGTGATGGTCTTTCACCAACAGGCACTGATGATAAATACAAGCAAGTCACAGGAACCTCAAGTTCTGAAGTTGATGAATCCCAAAGAGAATGTCCAGAGAGCACAATTACTAGATCATCAGGATCAGGAAGCAGCAGAAATTGTTCCCTGGGACTTTCTACTGAAGATACTGATTTTGACTCCAGTGATGATGTTGAGGAAAGTGATTCGCCATCTTCTCATAGAGATGGTGGTTCAATGTATCCGCAGAGAAATATAAACATGCTTCAGAGCTGCAGAAGTGTACACGATTTTGAAATGATTAAAAAAATAAACGAAGGAACTTATGGTGTTGTCTATAAAGCCAAGGATAAGAAGACTGGAGAAATAGTAGCATTGAAAAAGGTGAAGATGAACATAGAGAGGGATGGTTTTCCAATGTCATCCTTAAGGGAAATAAACATTCTATTGTCTTTCAATCATCCCTTTATTGTGGATGTTAAGGAAGTAGTTGTGGATAATTATGATGGAACTTTCATGGTAATGGAGTACATGGAGCATGACTTGAAGGGACTTATGGAGCTTAAAAAACAACCTTTTAGTATAGGTGAAGTAAAATATATGGTGCTTCAACTTCTTGAAGGTGTCAAGTATCTTCATGATAATTGGATTCTCCATAGGGACTTGAAGACATCAAATATTCTACTAAACAACAAAGGAGAGCTGAAAATATGTGACTTTGGGTTGTCAAGGCAGTATGGAAGCCCATTGAAGCCATATACTCCTGTTGTGGTTACACTGTGGTATAGGTAAGTAGCATTATAATATTGTTAGTTTAGTTTTCATTTATGTTATATTTGTTGATATCTTTGGTTTGTAGAACTCATGAATGGTGTGTTGTTTTCTGTGCAGAGCACCTGAACTTTTATTAGGTGCTAAAAATACTCAACAGCAATTGACATGTGGTCGGTGGGTTGCATAATGGCTGAATTAGTTGCCAAGGAGCCTCTGTTCAGGGGTAAAACCGAAATTGAACAACTTCATAAGGTTATTATTGTTGAAGTCACTTATATTACTTTTTTTTCACACCAACTATTTGGTGTGATTGAGAGCTATGCTTCCTAGTTACACTTTATTTGTCAACTGTGCAGATTTTTCAAACCCTGGGTACACCAGATGAGAAAATTTGGCCAGGATTATCTAAATTACCGGGGTCTAAAACAAATTTTGTTAAGCAACCGTAAGCTTACCTTCTCTCTGCATTTTTAATTAGAATTCTATACTATGGATGATAATAATTTTATAATTTGTCAAATCTTTGACTAGAAGTTATTGATATCTCAGGTATAATATGCTAAGGAAGAAGTTTCCAGCTGCATCTTTCACTGGTTCACCAGTTTTATCTGAGTTGGGCTTTGACTTGATGAAGAAGCTTCTAACTTACGACCCTGAAAAGGTACATATTATTCATGGATTAAATTTGGATTGTTTTTCGGTGACTTGATATGTAATTTTGAAATTGGTTTTTTTTTCTTGCAGAGGATAACTGCAGAAGATGCTCTCCTTCATGATTGGTTCCGTGAAGCTCCACTTCCCAAATCTGATTTCAAGCCTGTTTTTTCTTGGCAGTGATAGGACAGGTACTTATGCTGGATACATGAAATACCAATGACAATGTTAATCTGTACTGTCATTGTTTCCAACTTTGTCTTTAAGTTAATAATCATATATTGCAAAGGACAAAGTAATGGACTCCATTAGGCTTTTGTTTGTTAGAATCCGCAGATTAATGTGTAGCGAACTGAGTAGGTATGGCATTCTACCTGGTTTTATTTTTTGGATTGAAATTTCATGTAATCTTCTCTGCCAGAGAAAAAAGATGTACATATATTTCAGGATGCAAGTAATAGATGATGAGTTTTTGCTATGGTATGTTCTTGTCCTGCGTTATTTACTTCCAACTTTCCTTTTGGCTGTGCACTTGCAACATTCTTTTGGCTTTGCCGTCCAATTGGGGTTTTCAAGTTTTGTTGCTGCTATTTTTCTACACTTAATTTTTTACTCCAGGAATTGCTCCTAAAAACTTCTGATGCATTGAATCACCAAGTATTGGTAGCTGTTGGATATGTAGAGAAATAAATCAATAGCAGGGAAATTTCATTTGCAACTTGGTCAACAGGTAATTGTGTTCATTACTAAATTTTAAAGTTGGTCCTAACTTAAAACTAAATTGTGTGCAAGAAAAAAATTGCCTAGCTTCCATGTACATCCTCATTTTCTGCAATGCTTTGTCCCGCATACTGAAATGGTTCTTCAATTAACAAGAGGTGGAAACCTGAATTTAGGCCATGGATTGCGAGCTGGAAAAAATGGGTTGCAAGGAAGTGGTTGATGCTATGAATGGGTTCCAAGGAAGTGGTTTACGCTTATGATGAAGTGGGGTTTCTTATGAAAAGCTTGGCAGGGGTTGCAAGGATGGCAATGTCCACCAACAAGGGTGCTGAAGTGACATCAGCGCTTAATTTGTGCCTTGCACTTTGGTGGCCGGTGTTATCTGTAATTTGAGGGGGAATAATTAATATTTTTGTGTTGAACTTGCGGTAATAGTAATATATATCCTTTTGTTGAGGATGGTGAAGGACATACAAGATTTCTTTTGTTGGTCTGATAGGACATACATATTTTTGTCGCGTAACACTCAGAACTTCAGGTTGTATCTCAAATCCACCAACCAAGGATAACCTGAAACGTAGATTAAAGGTAAAGTATCAACTACAAACCTTGCAGCATCTCACGGTGGGCAAGCTCTGAGCACTGCGTTCAGAACCTCACCACTAAGGAACTCAGTTGACGGTGGCAACTAAACCTAGACATTCTACTTACCTTAGTTTAGGTCTTTAAGAGTAGTTCTTACACCAGTGCAGTATCCTATAGACATAATCAACAAAAATTTAAAATAATATTAAAATAATTTTAATATGAATTTAATTATTTAGTATATTTAGACTTTGATTAGTTATGTCTATAGATAGTGTTCACAGAAAAAATGCTCTAGTCCATGAGCCTACTACGTGAAATTATTGTTATGATGAAGCATATTTATAGGGGTATACATGGCTTGGTTCAGTTTTAAGGGAGAAAAATTCAAACCAATCAAAATTGGTTCAACTTAGTTTCTATTGCAGAAATTTTTCACTAAGCATGGACTGAATTAACCCGATAAATTTTGTTTGGTTCAACAAGTTGCCAATTATTTAAAAATCTGATCCAGGAAATATGAAAATTACATAAATTTGTCAAAAAAAAATGTACAATGTAAATAGAGTCACAATCGCTAGCAATAGCTGCAACACATTGGAGTTTTTTTTTGGCGATGGTATCCCCCTATTATTAGCTATTATTAGGGGTAATCCTATTCGAGGTATAATCATAGTTAAGGCTCTCACCTCTCCTTAAAAGTGTGTTTAGTGGAGATCGAATCTGGAGAAGACTCCTCACCTCTCTTTAAAAGTGTGTTTAGTGGGAATCGAACCTGGAGTTCTTCCCATAATTAAGCCACAACTCTTTCGTCAACACATTGGAGTTGAAGAGTGCATATAACAGAGGGAGTTGAAGAATATAGATAACTAGCGGTCAACCCCTCACAGGCATACATATCAAGAGATGCAAATAATTAGTGGCGTTGTAGAACAAGCAACGACATCACAATCATAACTAGGACTATTCAAATGAACTTAAAAACCAAACTGAACCAGAGAACACGACAATATTACTATCTTCGTTCGTTCATTCTTTGCCTTGAATTTCGATCCAAGCATGAAGTCACAAACCAATCACTAAGGGTATGTTTGGTTTGCATTTTCATTTTTCTATTTTTTGTTTTCATTTCGTTTCCTGTTTTCTGAAATTTTACAAAGGAAAAATTGGAAATGTTAGAAACGACGATTTTTTGTTTCCAGCATTTCCAGTTTTCCCTTTGTAAAATTTCACAAAACAGAAAACAGGTAATGGAAACAGGAAATGAAAATGCAAACCAAACATGCCCTAAGCTTAGTTTGGTTTGAATTTCAGGACAAATTCAGATGGAAAGATTCTCCTAATGGGAAGTACACAACTTCAACTGGATATCGATGGTTGACAAAATCAAATCACAACAATGATCAAGACAATGCTTGGAGGTGGATATGGAAGCTAAAGATACCTGAAAAAATAAAATTCTTCCTGTGGTAGATTTGGCACAATTCCCTCCCTGTCAATTCCATAAGAGCTTCGCGAGGCCTTTCTGATTTGGATACCTGTAACTGTTGCTGTAATGACAAGTCAGAGACCTTAATCCATTGCTTTAGAGACTGTGAACCTGTTAGGGAGTTTTGGCAAACAGTTGGTTTGCATATAATTGAAAACATAAGTATGGATCAGTTTAGGGAATGGGTTCGTACCAATTCCTCTTCTAATCCCATTCACTTCCCTGCAACCCTTTGGCAGCTTTGGCTAGCTCGCAACGACTCTGTCCTGGGAGGTTCGGATCGTCAATCAAACTAGGGGTGTTCGCGGATTGGATTGGATCAGTTTTGAGGGAAAAATCATCCAATCCAATAATTTCGGTTTTCTCATTTAATCATTCAATCGGTTTTGATTTTTTTTCCAAATCCAATCCAATTTTAAACGGTTTGGATTGAATTGGACTTCAGTTTCTCAAATTAACTAAATAATGAAGTTATGAAAGCAAAATTATGACATCTTTACTAGTTTCTGAAATCGTTAATCGTTTACCAATTTAAAACCGAAAAGTTATGTTTTACCGAATTGTTAATGTTTCTTGAATAAATAAGTTATAACTTTAAATACGTAATTAGATATGAGGGTGAACCCCAATTCCATTGTCCATACAATAGTATTCGCTTATGGTAAACCCAATATGATAAAAATATGCAATTATTTTATCATATCCTATAACATACAAATTACTTGATGGCTTTCAATCCCATGATTGAACGTTATAGTTGCAATTATTTTAATGGTCAAGATTTTATCATGTGTTTAAAATAAATGATCCAGATTTTAATAGAGAAGTTATTACTGATCCAGATTTTAATAGAGAAGTTATTAATGACCAAATCAAATTTCAAGTGGGAAACCTGTTTATCATTGAATTTGAAATTAATGATCCAGATTTACTCAAAGTCGGTGACTTTCCCACTTGAAAGCTCCCTCTTATTTCTCCTCACTAGAACCATAATCCCTTTTCTTCATAATCCTCCTCACCTAAGTGCTAAGTCCTAATCAGCCATTAATAAAGCTTTGAGCTCCCTTTTCTTATTTTCCCTTCCCTAAACCCTAATCCGACATTTATGAAGCTTTGACTTCCCTCTTCTTATTTCTCATAATAAATTAGACAGCCCTAAGATTGCATTACACACACAAATTAAAATAACTCACCTAAACACTAATGTACTATTATTAAAGCCCTAAGCTCCACCTTATTTATCCTCACCAGAATCACTCCCAAAATGAAACCATCCTCCCCTTCTTCATTCTTGCAATGAAATCTTCCTCCATCACAACAGGGAAACTCCCAATAAAGATTAGGTGGGCACAAAGGGGTAACATGAAGATAGGGATGATAATCAATATTAAGAAGCCTTATTTTTTGTTCGAAAAAAATTACAAATTCAATTTTCTTTTTAATATATAATAAAATTAGTTTCTTAAATTAGTATTTGACAATTATAAGGCCACATAAGCATGTTCTCTTCCATATCAAAAATTCACTATCAAGACATTAAGACATTAACCTAGACAAGCAAAGAGAACTATTTTGAAAAAAAGATTAATTTTGCGAGCAAGAAAAGTTTAAAAAGATTACATGGATGAAAATGGAAGTGTGTATTTTAGAGACAAAAAAACATTTAACCCTAAAAATAATATGTGATAAAGACTTTTCAAATTCTAAAATTATGCCGACACATGTTAGGGCAAAATTTTCAAGCTAAGTTTAAAGCAATCAACAAAAGTCTAGACATGCTGGTACAAGTTCAGAGCAAACTAAAATTTAACATTATAAAAAACTATAACATGAAAAATTCAATTTGAACAGTTAAAACTGCAATCCATAATAATTTACTCGGTGTCCTTCCTTTTTGATTTCTTTTTCTTCTTCTTAGTCTCATCAGCAGCCTCCAGTACTTCCCCATTATCATCTTTTTTATTCTTCTTCTTTTTAACTGTTCCTTCCTGCTCACTTGCAACCGCATTGGCACCATCATCTATAGCCTGATCAGGAAGCTCCACATCCTGGTCCAATTTTCTCTTTTCTTTCTTTTTCTTCTTCTTTTCTGATTTATGATCCTCCAATGCATCACCATTTGTAATTTCTGTGGGCTTATCTATAACCATGCCATCATCTTCATCTGCAGCAGCAGCTTTTTGTTTCTTCTTCTTGGCCTTCTTGCCTGAAACTTCAACAGGCGCTGCTTCTGTTTCCATCTCATTATCTGCAACAATTATAAGATAAAACAAATTTAAATCACCAACAACATATAGCCTCAGCCAAAAAATAAAAGTTCCAGCATATGGTGGCAGTCACAAGTTCAAGATATAATCAATAATCATAACCAAATTCATATTATTCAAGATTAATGGAAAATAAGAATCACGGACAAATTGATATTTTTCATGTTTAAGGGTAAATGAGAGAAGCGGACAGTAGGTCTCCTTGTGCATCCCTACCTTTGTTATCAGCACTTTCGATAGCAGACTTCATGACATCTATGTTCTTACGAGGGGCGACTCCCTTGTCATAAAAGTCAAGTCGCTCCTCAACTTGCTCACGGAGTTTCTCCCCAAAAGCAGTAGTACCCTTTTCTGAATCACAGTACAACAAAATCATGATAAAGGCGCTATGTATAACCACAAGAGATTGCTGAAATTAATGTGTAAGAAACAAACCAGAAAAGCAGTCAATCCGTGACGCTATTGAGCATTTGTTAGCAAGATAGCGAGCCATTCGGCCCTTATTTTTGGAAGATGCTCGACCAATAAAAGAAGAGTGGAATATCAGACCATATTTGGGAGTGTTTCCTCTTGTTTTCAATGCCCTGAATAAAGCAGGCAAAGACATTATAAATTAGAAGTGACAGCATACAGTTAAAGAATGTGTCAACAATGTAGACCAAAACTAGCTGTTTCCTGACAAAAGACATAACCTACAACAATGAAAACACCTTTTATGAATAAATAAGCAGCTCAAGCTTTAAAAAACTACAAGAAGTGGAGTTAAAAACCTAAACAAAGCCTTTTCTGCACCAAGAATTTGAAGAGTTGAAGAGGGGCATTTAGCTAAATTTGTGAGGCTACCAGCATGGGAAATCAAACGAGCACCAACAACTTCACCAATTAAAGAGGCCAAATTTGGTGCAATATCATTCATTTTAGCAACCAAATAATCATACAGCCTCCTCCTGTACTCAGATAGGTCCATTACCCTCTGTGCAAATTGCTGAACATTGATCAGGTCCACTGTGGACAAATCCTGTCCTGAAAAATTCAAGAGAAAGAAGATTTAGATAGAAAATGAAACATAAATTAAATGCTGAAGTATGAGAAATCTACCCATGGAGGCTTTGGCAGCTTCCAAAATCTCCCTTGCTTTATCTTCATCCCCAAATATGTCACATAAGCCTGGAATCTTGTCTTCAGACAACTTTGACTTATCCTCAATGTATTTTGCAGCTTTGGCATACAGATAATTATCATTTACAATCTTCACCAGTTCAGGGAAATGCCATGAATACCACTCTCTGCACACAGTTGGTGAACCAGTAGAGAAATGAACTCTTCAAGCATATTAATTCTCTTAAAGGAAGTAAACTACTTTGCATATGAAAATTCTAGATTCATTTGAATATTCAACATTGAAGACACACTACCTGACTCTCATGGAGAATGAATTGATATCCTTATCAAGTGTGTCAAGAAGGAAGATTGCTTGAATGACCATATTGTCAACTCGATTAACATTAAATTTCACCTTTGCTCTGCTGTAACTATGACCCAGACCAAGTTGTGCCTTTTCCAAATCTCCCGACTGTGGAATTCAAGTGCAAAAAATAAATAAACAAGCAAATAAAATAAAGAATGAGAAAAATATATTTTTGTAGTACATTGTGCAGAAAAATAAAAAAGAGACCAAGGCAAATGGTAACCTTGAGATCACTGACAAATTTATCAAAATGGAGCCGCACACCACGAAGAAGTTCATTCACAAACTCATTACTTTGGCAAGGAATTTTTGTCACTTCAGATATCTGCGAACCAATCTTAGAATCTGACACACCTAAACTGAACTTCGATTTCTTACCTTCCTTGACTTTAGGCAAGTTAGTCTCCAAAACAGTCCTCAGCTCATCAGTCAATATGCCTAAACAGCCAAACAAAAAACAATAAGCAACAAAAACGAAACATCAACCCGAACCAGGCATACAAAAGAAAATTCCTCGACAAAGTTGAAACTTTGGAATTTTCTGAAAACAAAAAAGACGCTTCAACTATGTTTATAACTGGGACTTCATAAAAGTTAATT
The DNA here is from genome assembly GCA_026901365.1 of Sesbania bispinosa. Classification (NCBI taxonomy): domain Eukaryota; kingdom Viridiplantae; phylum Streptophyta; class Magnoliopsida; order Fabales; family Fabaceae; genus Sesbania; species Sesbania bispinosa. The sequence goes on from QLOH01000177.1 coordinate 1,368,320, forward strand.
CAATAGCAAACATTGAAATAAGCAAAAGACATAACAGAAAGAAGCCACACCTGAAAAGAAAATAGTGTTCATATTAAAACTTGGTAGCAATTGAATCGTTATATATAGTAACAGCATCATATAGAAGCAAGCAGCAACATGACTACAAAGACCACCACGATACAAGAGAAATACACATGCAGAGAATTACAATGGACAAAACGAAGCTAGAGAGCGAAAGAACGAGGGTGGTTGGTTACCTTCGGAGACGGCGTTGCACTGTTTGAGGGCATCGAGAGCAGAGGTAAAAGGATTGAAAGAGCGAAGCTTGACGACTTTGCCGAACCTGTTCAAATCCGAAACAGAGTTCCGAACAGCTTCGGTGTTCTGCCCGATTTCGTCGAGGCCGTGAGCCTCGAACAGGGCGTAGCCAGAGGCAGATTCGTAGAGTATAAACAGTGCCATTGATGGCTGAACCAAAACCCTAAAACTGAGAGTGAGAGAAAGAGGGAAGGGAAAAAAGCATTTGAAGGTAGCTGCTGCTGCCAACCGGGTACCGGGGGTTTAGGGTTTATGGACCCATTTTCTGCTGGGGTCGGGTCGAACCGGGAATCAGGGAAAGGATGACTTTTGGGTCGGGATGTGAAAATGTGCATGACATGAGGCTAGTGAGAGTTGCTTTTATCACCCCTTATTTCTATTTGCACCTCTATCCTTTCCCGCTTCCCTCACCTTTCTCTCACTCTCATGTAGTTTGGAAGCCAATTTTTTAGTTTAGCTTCCAATCACGTGTGTTCGGAGTCCAAAAGTCATTTCTGGATAATGTGGGGGTGGGAGAAGAGGGGAGGGGTTATAGTGGGTGCTAATGGTGGTGAAGCGAAAGCAAAAGGGTTGGGGTAGTTAGGGAAATGTTTTTAATAAAAAATATGGGGGATGAGAATAGCAAAGGCCCGAATCCATACTTTAATGATTTGTTTGAAATTATAGGAAAGAAGAAGAAAGAAAAATAGACTAGAGAAAACATGGATATCATGTTATTTTCTTCAATTTGATGCATGAGAAAACATGAGGAGATAGAAAATTGGACAATGGTGCCCACACAAAAAAGTTTTCTTCATATATTAGTGAAGAAAATTGGGCTCAAGCCAGCAAAAATTGAACTGCCCATTTTGTCACATCTTTTCCAGTGGAACATTTATTTTAAATAAGGGGTAGAAATGTAATAATACTCATTACTCATTTTTCTTTCTTCTCTTTATCTATTCAACCAAACAACATATAAAAAAAATACTCACACTATAACAAAGAAACATTTCACAACAATTTTTAAGTTGGAATAGCGGCGGTTAAACAAACTCAAAATTTATTTGTGTGGTTCCGTCGAGAACAAAAATTGCAACGGTTTGGCAAACTGCCACACAAACAATCAAAGAATCATAAAAACACTTAACAGCGGTCCATAAACCACCGGAATTTAAGTTTCATATTTTTTTTATTGCGGGTTAAAACCGCAGTAAAGTATTATGTTAAATATAATATATATTAATCATAACACAAATTAATATATATTAATCAATGTAGGAAACCATAATCAATATTAAAATGAACAAATTACCTGAAAAAGCACAACAAGAAGATTGAGCCAGAAAGCACACTCAAGTAGCAATTAAATCACTATGAAAGGGACAACATCTCCATCCCTAAACTAATATGTTCAAAATTTCTCCTAAACCCCACAAAAATATAAACAATAATACTATCCACAGTCTATCCCAAAAAAATTAAAGAATTGGCCTCACTTCTCTTTCCCAAGTTTCGTGGTCGTCACAACTACAACCTGACTCATTTATTTGACCGTTAGAGACGGTGATTTCAAGCTTTTATGGCATACTGAAGCACAACAACAATGTTTTAGTCCACTTCGAAGCTCTAATATTTTGTAAACCCATCAAATTGATTTGTGGCAACAAAAACCATGTTTTTCGTGGTTGAGATTGCAAAAGGTCACAAAAAAATATAAATAAAATGAAACAAAAAAGTGGTCCTTCTGGAGTTCATGAATGGAGTGAACCTTAAGGAATAAAACTCAATAAGGTGAAACGGGAATGGGGAAGATTGAGCTTGTGAAGGTGAAAGGGAAGGTTAATTTGGATACAGAGAAATTGGGGGGGAATAGGAGAGGGAAATAAGTATAAGCGGCGTCAGTTCCACTATAACAGTTATAAGACCATTAAATCCTGCGTCTGTTTGAGTCTCCCGCCACAAAATGAATTTGTTTTGCTTCAAGCTATTTAAGAGACAACAATTTTATAGATCTGACACGAATTATTCATCGTGAATCCTCATTTTCTTATAGTGTCATTTTCTTTCTATATTATTTCTTCTCATTTTCTTTCTTCTTACTTTATTCCTTCTCGTTTTCTCATTATTTCCAAACAAAGTGTAAAAGCACTAAGGGACCAATATGTTATTTTTAATAAAGTACATTAATCGGTTCTTAGTAATAGATTGTGATCATTAATTAAAGAACTAATATATCTAACAATTGCAGATAGGTATTCCAACAGTGAAGCACACACTTGGTATTTCACCCTGTACGGTGCCTTTAATTAAAAGTGAAAGTAGAAGGTATAAACAAACATAAAATATTTTCTCAACACAAATATGTCCTTAGTTTTAATATTAAAAATTAGAATTGATTATTAAAACATCATCAACCAAATTCGAGTAGTCATACCACGATGACACATTTAGGTAGAGCCAGCAAAATGAGTTAGCCCGACCAGGCTAGCCCATAAAAACCTACAAAAACGTAGGGCTCGGATATTTATTTTAGATGCCCGAATAACTCCTCGGGCTTTTTAGTTCGGCCCAATAATACTTACTACCCGCAAAAGACCGGGTAACCCACAAAAAAAGGCTACCCACAAAAAGCTAGGGCTTGTGCCTTTATTTTAGAAGCCAAAATAATTCTTGGGTTTTTTAGTCCGGCTAGCAAAAACCTGCTACCCGCATCGGGCGGCTGGGCCGAATAACCTGAATTGTCAGCGCTACATTTAGGTATGTCAAATATGTTTGGGTATTGTACCCAAACTATGTTTTTTCCAGGAGATAAAAAACAAAAAAAACATGTTTAATGGTAGAGAACTTTGAGACGATTAATATTTGTGTCTATCACATTGTACTGACCACATTTCTGAACTAAACTAGTAAATAATCACAATATTCTTTTTAAATAATAAATACTTGCATGTATCTTTAAACACAATTTGTCCCCTAGTATTTTTTAATTATTATTGTTTGAACCAAAAATTATTACGGGAAACATTGTGTGCGAGTTACATGTTGCAATGGCACAAAGTTAAAGGGGTTTGTCTAATATGTACCCGTAAAAAATGGGCACAACCTTACACCATTATAATTTATTGGTTATAGGCAGTTCCTTGGATAAATAATAGAAAATGCTTTATATTATTAATTTTGCAACATAGCCCTATGGTTTACTTAAGACAAAGTCACAGGAGAGGAGAGCAGCACAAGAGAGACGTAAGGGTTTCTACCGCCATGAAGATGAATTCAACGTGTGAATGATGAAGATGATCTCATTTGGGTATTGAAATAAGGAGAATAGGAATTACTTTTAACAAATAGGAACCTCTAAAATTTTTGCATACAAAGCTTCTGCATTCCTTCTTTTTTACTTTGCATACAAAGCTTCTTCGTTGCCCAAAATTTGCACTACAAACTTGTTCTTTGTCCCTTTCTTCTTTGTCACAACTTTTGCCCTTTTTCTTTTCCATGACAAGTTAATAACTTTCCAGTTTCTCCAAACCCAGTCGTTGGGTTTCAACCAACACAGAATGATTTTCATCTGGACTATAATGGAAAAGGAGTAGGGCGCTAATAGCAACTTCAACAGTTAGTGAAGTGGGAAATTTTCTTGAAAAAATTGAGACTTTCTGAGAATCCCGCTTAAGTTTATAGAAATAGAATCTATGAAAACAATAAAAGAAAAAAAAAATTGTGCTTATGAGTTTCTAGTAGTAATTATCTCAATCTAAAAGAATGATGGAAAACACAAAAAGAGTAAATGAAAAAATGGTTGTTTCTAATTGACGAATTGAATTTGTAAAATAGGTGATGTTTTATAAATTTGTTTCACAACATAGTTGCACTCATGGTTAGCCACAGTTCTTTGGCGAGTGGATTTTATAGTCGCGATAAGAAGATAACATGGTAAATTGACAATGGTTACAATCTTATTAGGCATTAGCGACATGCAAGTAGTTAAAAAGGGTTTTCCCCAAAATTAATTTTCTCTACGAACCAACCAACAAGAAATCCAATGTCTACTTTCTAATCTTTTACAACTTGTTCCATTTTCTAATATTCATCCTTTAATGTATACATATATAAATATATATTATATTTGATGACTCTCACACCAGTGTAAAGTAATACTCTTTTTTAACAGGTGCATATTAGATGCCAAGTTAAAACATAAAGACTTTCACTTACCCTTGTTGCATGTGTAGAAAAATTAGGTCAAAATCATTAGCATAAGATATGTGAGATTATATTGTCCTTAAAGATTTATTCGCTTGGAATAAAAATCCCTTGGAATATAACGTGCTATTCTCAGAGAAAATTGAGGTATCATAACTACAAGAAATTAACTTGTTAAACCCAAGAATAATCTCATAGAAGATAAGAAAAAAAAAAAACAATGGTGAAAAATCATAAAGTGAAGAGTGGAAACTAGGTCAAGGAATGGAATAGATAGGGTTAGATTAGAAAAATCAAGATTTAACCAAATCAAACTTATTTCATAAAATAAAAATAAAACTAATATTATTTTCTGATTTAAAATAAAAATTCTTTCATTATTCCTCATCTAGACAACGTAAGACTTAACTCTTTAAAACTTTTGTAAGAGTCACAATATCCGATAGCATGTAGCCAAACGGTAAAATACACGGTTGCTTTATAACACCCAAAACGTGCCACTAACAAAAATAAATTAAATTAATTATGACAAAATAAATTTATTTTGGTCTCCTTGACATGATATCAGTCCCACATTATTATCTTTTTTAATGTCAATTAATGCCATAAAAATGACCCCACGTGCTGCCGGCATACTCATCCCCTATTAACTTCTGTTAGTGCACATGCCATTCCCTTTAATGTTGTCTATCTCCTCACGAAGCTATGGATCTTCAATGTCACGAGTCCAGATGCAAGAATTATGCAACTGAAGGACTATCTTCCCAGCGAGTCAGCGACCGTGCTCAGAATTATATTACCAGACTTATTGCAGAAAGCTCTTGCAAATTTTTCTTGCCGTGTCCATCACACTTCCAATCATTTTTTTGCTAGTGCCTCATTATCAGACAGAATCCTCTCCATGTCCTCAAGATATGGCCAACTTTTCTTTCCATCCTTCTCATTCTTGACCTCCTGCTTAAAAAATCCAGAAAAGGAGAGTTAATTGTTGAAATAGTAGCTATCTCATTTAATAGTATTTATTCATTCATTACATAGATGTAATAGTTTTACTAGATAATTGTATCACAGGCTAGATAATTGTATTTATTTAAGGCACTTAGTCGTGGTGTGTAATGTCATACACAGTAATTGGGGTTTCTCTCAAAATCATGGTTTTCTCTACAGTCTACAATAATCAATAATCAATATAGTTAACAACAAGAGACACAAGTAAAAGAAACAATCCTTTATCTTCTTTGTTGTAACCTGTTCTTTGGGACAGTAAGAGTCTATGAGATAATTCAATAAAGGAGAAAGTGGGTAGAACAAGGTTGCTAGTGATGATAAAAATGTTAAGACAAACTTGAGCACTTAATGTCTAATATCAGAATAGAAAAGGAGTTTTAAATTAATCAATGTTGTAGCCCACATTGACGAGCAAAGCAGATAGGTGCAAAATGTTAAGTATTATAAAAAGTAAAAACAAAACAGACTAAAAATGCCAGCAACAATCAGAAGATGAATCGTTTCCCCCTATCCACACCATCCGATGTAGAAGTTTCCTAATATAAACATGCACCCATCCAAGAACTACGAATATTTCTAGATGATAGTATCATTTTCTTTATAAAATTAATACCAAGACACTCAGAAGAAGAAACAAACCTCATATTTTTGTACCAAAGATGTCCACATAGATTTACACTGCCCAGGGTTTCTGCTGATCCCGTTAGCCAACAAGGTCTGAGATATTTCTTCCCAGAGGCCCATCCTTCCCTTTACGACTTGAAATCTGTCATTCAGTTCCCAGCGCATACCAATCAGCTTCTTAACTTCCTCCTCTTTCCATTTGTTTCTTCTCTTTACTGATGTTGAAGATTTGGCTTCAGTACTTGATGTATTTTCAGACTTGCATTCTTCAGCGTCTTCTGAACCATCATTCTTCACCTGGGACTTCTCCTTTTGTGGAGCATAACCATTGTTAGATTTGATTGATTTCCTAAGTGCTGAGGATTCAATAAATGCTTTCCAAAATTCATCTGAATCCTCTGTAACAGACAAATCACCCTCAGCTCCATTCGAAGAAGCGACATCTTCTGTAGGTAGTAGACCTTCAAGGTCAACACCGTCATCTGCACCAATTAATAGAACAAGGGTGAGAAAAAGGATTTGAAAGAAATTACAGCAGAAGAAATATATCAGTTAAAATTCACTAATATCTCTGTATCAAATGTAGCATAGAGAGGAACATAATAAAGTATGGAGGCCCTTTGCATTTTGACATTATTTTGATAAATAAACAATAAAAACATCTGACTCAAACTATTTTTCAGTCTCTTGTCCATTTAAGAACAAGCAGAATCCAATACGTTCATATTCCAGTAGCTTGTAGAATGCATTTGATACCACATTAATATTCATCCTCATTAAGATTCACAACCAAAGGGACCTAACATCAAACCTTAGAGCAATCAAAACTAATTCATGTAACTAAATTGATTCTCAACTTTGTTTTGGCTAAACCAAGGAAACTGCTAATGTGAAAACTATAATTAGCTAGGTATCATATGAAAACTTCCATAAGTTTCGCACATAAGAGACTAGGTGAATGGAAGAACCCAGGAAACACAGGCCAGTCTTAAAGAAAAAAGACATCAACAGCCAGAATACTAGTCTTGGTGGGATATGCTCCCCTAGTCAGGCAAGCAACAGTCATCTAGAGGGAGACCAAGATATACCACCCCTCAACTCAGCAAGAAAACATTAGCAGGCCCCCAATTAAAAATTGGGTCACTCCCTGTTAGTTGGAAAAGATAGTAAGAGAGAGAAAGATGACGGTATATAAATTATAGGAGGGAAATATCGGTGGTCAGTTTTAGACTTGGAGTAGGATTAGGAAGGAGGGCCTGGGTCTCTTGAATAGCTGAAGGAGGATATTGAATATCCCTATTGTACTATACTGTTTCTCAATCTCTGTTTCAGTATCACTCTGACAATGATCCAGAGGTTGCTTGTTATATAAATAAACATTACATTCTTTACCTCAATTCTGATCCAGTTCCATTCCATTAAATGGTTTATCAAAGCTCCCAAATCCTAGGATCTTCAAGAGCTGGAGAAGAATTAGAGCCAGAGGGGGAAATCCAAGAGTCCCAATGGTAATGGGAGCTACAAGAAGCTTGAATGAGAAGAATCGAGAGCTTCTGGGAAATGTAACTCACATTGACAAAAGCCCCAATGGGTGGGGCAGTTTTAGGTGCATCAGAAAATAGAGATGCGAGGGTTGGGAGTGTTGGTGACAGACCAAGTGGAACCAGTGAGCACTGATGGAGAAGATTGGAAATTACTCTATTTTCAGGGGATGAAGCATTTGCCTGGGTGAATAGGTTGGATTGATACTCCCAGATCAGAGAAGTTTCAGGCTACAAGAAGAGTTGGTGGCAATGAAGGCAAGAGCTTTCATTTGGTTCCAATGGTGGGACTTGGTATGCTAGTTCATCCCAGTGTTGTCAATAAGGGTATATGGCGGATGGCGGCAAGGACCTTTAAGCGCCATACTGCCATGGCGGACGCCATGGCAGTCTATGGCGGACATCATGGCGGACAAAAATACAAATATATATATATATATATATAAAATATGATGCAAAAACAGCAAAATAATAAACAGTTATATTAAAATCAACAATATAACAATCTAAAATTCATGGCATTCATAATCCTAACCAACAAAAGGATTAAATATCCATCAAAACAAAGAAACAATGTTAAAAAACAGTAAAAGAAGTAGCTTGTGTTGTGCTCGAGCAAGAGAAGGTGCTTATGCTGTGGTTGTGCTCGCGCGGAGAAGAGAAGAAGAAGGATGGGGACTGCTGCAGAACCGTGGAGAAGAGAAGAAGAAGGATGAGGACTGTTGCAGAACCGCGCGGAGAAGAGAAGAAGGATGAGGACCTGTCGCAGACAGTGGTGGTCGCATCGGAGGCGGCGGCGGCGGCAGAACTCGTCCGAGGAGGCGCGCGGTGGACATCGCAGGGAGGAGGCGCGCGGCAGAACTCTCTAGAGGATTTCTCGCGCAGCAGAATTAGGGCTCTAGAACCAGAGAGGTTTGGGGAAAATGGAGAAAACCGGGTCGACCCGGGCCCAAACCCGGAAAAAAAAAGCCCAAAATAGGTGCCACGACCGCCATTCACCGCCATGTGATACCGCCATAACGGCCGCCATATGTAAAATGGCGGACCCGCGCCATATAGAGGCCAAACGGCCATAACGGAACGCGGCCGCCGGCGCCATACCGTTATGGCGCCGCCATAACCGCCATTTGATAACACTGGTTCATCCAATTCCTTCTGGGAAGGGTTGAGAACTGTTGTGATTAGAAGATTTCAACCATAGATGACGATGCAAAACTCCTGTATTATTGTACTTGAAGCAAACATCAACAGTAAAGTAATTTCCAATTTCGGGACAAATTGAAGTTGTATGCTGGTCCCCCCAAGGTGCACTCATCAAGAAAACCATAAGAGGTATTTTCTTGAATGGGTTGAAGGAAGAAGTTAGAGCCAACTGGAAGTTGCACCCAGTAGAATCTATACCAGAGATGATAGATTATACTAAATGGATCAGTGAGATGAATCAGTATTAACAAAGATCGGGAGTTTCTAAATCAGTAACAGAGGGCAGCATCCAGGAGCTATCCATCATCCAAACATAGCTGCATATGAAGTTGGGTCTAGACTACCTATACAGACTAACCAACATGGTGGAGGATCAGTGATGGTTTCTGCAACCAATGGACCCGGTGGTACTCTTAGAAGTCGAGTGGCAGTTCAAAAGACTTTTTCTAGTGTGAAATTACAAGAAAAGTTTGATAAGTGTGGCTATGTAGATGAGAAATATAATTCATTAATCCAGATCATATATACAAGAATAAGCAATTTCAAGTAATGCTGATGGAGGAATATTAGAGGAAAAAGAAAGTGACAACTTGCTGCAGGATCACAGGTGAAGGAGAATTTTCCTGATTTTCACCTTGAGGACAAGGTGAAGCTTTGGCTGGAGAATGTTGTTTGCACTAGCAAACCCCAATTAAAATGTGGCTAGTCTCCATTAGTAAGTTGGCATAGTTAGTAAGAGAGGGAGATAACAGGGTATAATAAGAGGGAATCAAAGATCAGGGAGAGCCCATGTCTCTAGATCTCGAATACCTGGCATGGGAGGGAGAGCCCTGGTCTCTCTAATACCTAGAGGAGGAAATTCTATATCCCTATTCCTCCACACTGTTCCTCAATCTCTGTTTTACTATCTCCCTAATACAGATTCACAGATTGATTGAACTATCAATAAACACAACATTCTTTCAACTCAATCCAGTTCTATTAGAAAACTAATTCAAAAGAAGCATACAAACATACTGTCATGAACCAACTATTCCAAAAGTAGTTATTAGGTGAAAACACATGAATAGTTTTTATATTATATTTCTAGCACACCCCCTCATGCAAAAGCCCTTTGGGCTTATAGCGTGGATAGTGCTATTTTGTGCTTAAATTCAACTTTTTATTAGAAGAATGAGAGTACAAGGATCAAACTTTAGACAACTTAGTCATAAAGGCTCTAATTCCATGTTATGAACCATCCCAACAGCTTAAGATATTAAGTTTATTTTGGCAATGGACGAAAAAGAGCAGGAAAAGAACAAAAACAAAAACAGAATACAGCCTAGCTTCTAATAAAGGCAATGCCTATCACATCTGCCCGCAACAGGGGAAGAAGATCTCCAGGTGATCCAGGCAGTCCAGGCAGCCTTGTAAACGGTAACTCTGCAGCAGCCCCTCTCTTTGCCAACCAATCTGCACACTGGTTGCCCTAAGTGAAGGCACATGAATGGTTTTTATATTATATTTGTAATTGTAAAAATGTTTATAGGTGGGTGTTACAGAAGGCATAAATAGCCTTTAGGGAACAACAAATTAGGATCCTAATTTGGGATTACAAAAGATCTAATTTACAGAAAAGGAAATAATTCAAACAACCATTTACAATCAGGGATATTAATCCCTTAATTTCAGCTATCCTAATAATATACAATTAATCAGAAATTTTGCTCTTCTATTTTAGGAATCTGCCGAAATGGCCTTTCCTATTTTGGGCTCAATATCCAACACTCTCCCTCAAGCTGGGTCATAGATGTCAATCATGCCCAACTTGCACCTTAGATTTTCATGAGCTTTGGGCAATCCCTTGGTCAAGATGTCAACAGTTTGGATGCTTGAGGATGTGTGTTCTAGCTTCACCATTCCACCATCAACCTTTTCCTTGATGAAGTGACGATCAATTTCTACATGTTTAGTTCTATCATGATGAACAGGGTTCTTAGCAATGCTAATAGCAGCCTTATTATCACATAGTAATTTCATAGGAAGATGGGATGAGACCTTGAGTTCCTGCAGCAGCCGTTGCAACCATATTCCTTCACAAATTCCATGTGCCATAGCTCTAAATTCAGCTTCTGCATTGCTCCTTGCTACCACTGACTGTTTTTTACTTCTCCAAGTGACTAAATTTCCCCAAACAAAAGAACAATACCCACTAGTTGATTTTCTGTCACATATAGATCCTGCCCAATCTGCATCTGTGAAGATTTCAACATTTTTTTCTATGTTCTTTTTGAAGTAAAGCCCCCTGCCAGGAGTTTTCTTTAAGTACTACAGTATACGATTAACCGCTTTCATGTGGGTTTCCCTGGGGTCATTCATGAATCGGCTTACCAAACTTATAGAATACCCAATGTCTGGACGAGTGTGAGTTAGATAAATCAGTCTTCCAACTAGTCTTTGATACCTCTCCTTGTTGGTTTGAGGACTCTCTTCCTCAATGCCAAGTTTCACATTAGGTTCCATAGGTGTATCAGTCGGTTTACACCCTAACATTCCAGTTTCTTGTAGTAAATCCAAAATATACTTCCTCTGGGATATGGATATCCCATGTTTAGATCTAGCCACTTCCATCCCAAGAAAGTACCTCAAGTTGCCCAGATCTTTAACCTCAAATTCTTTGGCTAAGAACTGCTTCAAATTTCTAATTTCTTCATTATCATCTCCGGTGATGATGATATCATCAACATAGACTATGAAAACAGCAAGCTTGCCCTCCTGGGAGCATTTTACAAACATGGTGTGGTCTGTCTGGCATTGGAAGAATCCATGCCCCTTCACAACCCTCGTTAGCCTATCAAACCAGGCCCTAGGAGACTGCTTAAGACCATAGAGTGATTTCCATAATTTGCAAACCTTCCCTGAGTTCTCTGATGATTCTAGTCCTGGAGGGATCTTCATATAAACTTCTTCCTCGAGTTCTCCATTTAGAAAAGCATTCTTGATATCCAGTTGATGTAAAACCCAATCCAGATTTACTGCAATGGACAGCAAAACCCGAATAGAATTCAATTTTGCCACCGGTGCGAAGGTCTCCTCATAATCCACCCCATATGACTAAGTGAATCCTTGTGCTACCAATCGAGCTTTATATCGGTTGATGCTGCCATTTGCATTATATTTGACTGAAAAGATCCATTTGCATCCCACAGGTTGCTTTCCTTGTGGAAGTTGAGAGTACTCCCACGTGCCATTCTTTTCTAAGGCCTTGATTTCTTCATCTACTGCTGCCTTCCATTGAGGTTGCTGGACTGCCTCATAAAAATTCTGGGGAATTTTGGTACTGTCCAGATTTGTGACAAAGGCCCTATAATCCTGTGACAATTTCTCAAAAGACACATAATTTCCAATTGGGTGATGGGTACATGACCTCACCCCTTTTCTTAGAGCAATAGGCAAGTCCAGGTCTGAATTGTCATCAATTAAATTTGAGGAAGAATCAAGAGAAGGTGTGTTACCTGTGTGAGCATTTTCTGGTTCTGAACTTGGGTTAGAAACTTGGTTTTGCCTTGGAAATGTGCAGTTTTCTACCTCCATTTGAGGCTTCTGACTTTTATTCTTTCTGGAGTATACGTGCAGCTCCTTTATTTCATGACCAGAAGCTTCATTTTCTTGTACCGTAGTGGTAACAAATTCTGGTGCCAAGGTTGCTACAATTTCTACTTCTTCTGGTTCCACCTCTCTTGGTTGGACATTTTCTGCCCTAAGTTCAAAGTTTTCTGCAGTAGGTACATGTGCAGAATTCTGTACAGCAGGGTTGAGAATTTGCTCCCAAGATTGGTATTCACTCATTTTCTCCCCCTGAATGCCAACTTTGGGGTAGAAGGGTTGGTTCTCAAAGAAAGTGACATCCAAAGTATGGTAAAATTTTTTGTTAGAAGGGCAGTAGAACTTGTATGCTTTCTTGTTGGAAGTATATCCTAAGAATATGCATTTTAAGGCTCTAGGGTCAAGTTTGCTTAAATTTGGTTTATGGTCATGAACAAAGGCAGTGCATCCAAATATTTTGGGTGGAAGATTGGTAATAAGTTTGGTGAGGGGTCATGAAGTTGAGAGGTTTGGATGGCATTCTGTTTATTAGGTAGGCTGGGGAAAGAAGAGCTTCACCACAAAAATGATTTGGGACATTTGTTGAGAGCATGAGGGATCTAGTTACCTCTAAGAGGTGTCTATTTTTTCTTTCTGCAATCCCATTCTGCTGTGGGGAATCCACACATGAAGTTTGGTGCACAATACCATGTTTGAGAAGGTAATCACCAAGAGACTTGTGGAAGTACTCTCGCCCATTGTCGGTTCTAAGGATTTGGATAGAGGCTTGAAACTGAGTTTGTATCATTTTGTGAAAAATTTCAAAGATTTTCCCTACTTCTGACCTTTCCTTCATGAGAAATACCCATGTAACCCTTGTGTGATCATCTATGAAAGTTACAAACCACTTTGAGCCTGTGACATTGTTAACCCGAGATGGTCCCCATATATCACTATGAATTAAAGAAAATGGGAAAGAGGGTTTGTAGGACTGAATAGGATAATGAGATTTAGTATGCTTGGCCAACTCACAAATTTCACACTTGAACTCTCTTGATTTTTTATTAAATAAAGTAGGAAACATTTTCTCCAAGTACATAAAATTAGGGTGTCCAAGGCGATAATGCCACACCATTACATCATCCTTGGAGGAACATACTTGCGCAGCTTTTGCATGTCTTCTCTTGTGATCTTCTACTCTTAGAAGGTAGAGCCCTGCACATTCTTTAGCATTGCCAATCTTCTTCCCCGAGTCCAAATCCTGAAATTCACACATGTGTGGGAGAAATTTAGTAACACACCTTAGATCCTGTGTTAGTTTGCTTATGGACAATAAATTGCAATCCAAATTTGGGACATATAACACAAATTTCAATATTATGTCTTCAGAAATGATTACAACACCTTTCCCAGCCACTTTGGAAGTGGTTCCATCGGCTATGCAAACAACAGAGTCATCATGACAAGGGGTATATTGACTAAATACTTTAATATCCCCGGTCATATAATCTGAGGCTCCAGAATCAACAATCCAAGGTCCTGTTTTCTGGCAGCTGACATGAAAAACAATGGAGAGATTACCTTTTTGAGCAAGTGTAGCAGCGGAAGAATTAGTACTCGTGTTTTGGAGAGTTTGTCGCAGTATTGTTTGTATCATCTCCATCTGCTCCTTGTTGAATGGACTGGGTTCAGATTCAGATATGGGTCTGCTTTCTCCACCAATTGCAGCATGGGCTCTATTCTCCTTGTGCCTCGGCTTCCAATCAGCAGGCTTCCCATGGAGTAACCAGCAGGTCTCCCTTGTGTGCCCTGTTTTTCTGCAGTGATCACACCATCCCCTATTTTTCTTTTGGGGTCCTTTTGCAGCAAGTGCAGAACTTTCAGTGTTAACACTGTTAATCTGCCCACCTAGCATGATTTTCCTTCTGCTTTCCTCTCTTCTAACTTCTGCAAAGGCCTCACGGATGCTAGGGAGTGGCTTAGTGCCAAGTATTCTTCCCCTGACTTCATCTAGGTTCTTGTTCAGTCCCAACAAGAATTGATATATTCGATCCTTCTCCACTAGAGTCTTGTACTGTTTGCGGTCTTCAGTACACTTCCCGTCAATGTCCTCATAAATATCCAGCTGCTGCCAATACCTTGTGAGAGAGTGGTAGTATTCAGTAACAGAGGAATCTCCTTGTCGCAGGTCGTGTAGAAGGCTCTTGATCTCGAAAATGGCTGAAGTGTTGTCTACATTTGAGTAGGTTTCCTTTGTTGCATTCCAAATTTCTACAGCAGTCCCGTAGTACATGAAGTTTTCACCAGTTTCATGTGTCATGGAACTTAGCAGCCAGGACATAACCAAGCTATTCTCAAGCTTCCATTTCTGGTGGGTTGGATCCTCCTTCTCCGGTTCCTTTGCGTTGCCGGTAATGTAGTCTTCCTTCCCTTTTCCTTGAAGGAAGATGCGGACTGATCTTGCCCACTGAATATAGTTCTGGCCATTGAGTTTGTAGCCAGTGATGGGAAGGATGTTTGTTTCGGTCAGACTGGGTATTCCAGTTGCCGATTTCTGCGCAGAATTTGCGATAATTGTCGGGCTGCTGTGCTCGTTGGCCATGGGGACTTTTTTTTTTTTTATCACGGATCAGGCACCCGCTTCTGATACCATGTAAAAATGTTTATTTCCCTTGCAAAAAGGTGGGTGTTACAGAAGGCATAAATAGCCTTTAGGGAACAACAAATTATGATCCTAATTAGGGATTACAAAAGATCTAATTTACAGAAAAAGAAATAATTCAAACAACCATTTACAATCAGGGATATTAATCCCTTAATTTCAGCTATCCTAATAATATACAATTAATCAGAAATTCTGCTCTTCCATTTTAGGAATCTGCCGAAATGGGCTTTCCTATTTTGGGCTCAATATCCAACAGTAATGCATACAATTAAAACCACCCTCTATATATAATGAACATAGACAAATAAAAGATACCAACATACATCTACAGTTCTAATGAATTCTTCAAATGTGCATTGGTGTTACCTCTCATTTGCATTCTAGTGGACTGATTTTCTTTCCCGAGTCCATCCACCACTTTTCTCAATGTTGATATCCCATACGCATGGGATTTTCCAGACAACCTTGTGTTTATCTCAGTAGCAAGAACAGCTGCAGGATTTTCTATGGCAATGGCAATAACTTCAGGCCGTTTGCCACTATACTTCCTCACCATTTTCCTTAACATTTCAGACACAATTCTTTCAATGTGAGACAGTGGACAGTTTACAGGGCAGCTTGAAAGAGCAGCATGAGCAGCTTTATGGAGTGCATCCAACAGCTTCCCTTTGTCAAGCCATAGACATCTTGTAGTAATTCTTATCTTCCCTTTTAAAGTGTTTTCAGAAAAACTGTCTAAATTCTGAGGGCGACATATTTCCATGCTGTAAAAAGATTAGTATTAGCATGTCACTAAACATGTTATATCTGGCTTTGACAAAGACTTGAAAGATCTACCTAACCACAATGATGCCATCTAATGCAATTTTCAATCTTTCATCAATGAAGAGTTCACTTGATGTACCAAATGCTTTGTCACCATCACTATACTTCAACTGCATGAAAAAAGGGGGATCTCAGAATTATAAATTTCTAGAAAAGAGAACACCAGGATACTTTGAGGGCCACCAACCTGCAAATTCTCTTTTCCAAGTGAAATAAAGCCATTAGAAAGGACTCTTCTATTTCTCAAATGTGAAACACCAAGCATCTCTCCATTCTTAATAACCTGGTGCATAGATCTCATCAGTTGCTTCAAGATTTTATGTGACAATTCATATGGCATGTTTATCTACTACAACATAAGAAAATCAAATGACGCAATCACTCACAGCAGTGTGCCGAATGCCAGTTGATTTTCCAAGTAATTCATGCTCCTTCAAGAACAAGAGTTCTCCATGTATGGGAAGAAAATGTTGTGGCTTCACAATTCTAAGGACTTCCTCCTGCAGAAATATATATTGTTTTTAACATGTCATCAATTATCAGACAAAAACTATATAGTATACATATTAAAAGACAAACATCATATTTAGTAAACCGGGTGCCTCAAGACAAATTAATTAGTTTGACAACAATTGTTATCTATGTGACATCTCATTATCTCAGTATCTAATAAAAAGCGAGAAAAAGACACAAAAAGATTGAAACATTGGAAAGTGAATTAAGATGTAGATATGTCCACTTTTCCTTTAAAAATCAAGAATATACTTCAATTTTTTTATTTGTGGTACTAAAATATGATTTGATGGTGTTGCATATCTTGCTTATATTTAACAGAAGGATGAGAAAATGAAAAAAATGAACAAAAAGGAAAAAAATAAGTGATACACAATAAAAAGCTTACTAATTCTCCACGATACCCATGACCAGATGTGTGCAGGCATTCATTCTTCCCCATGACTATTGTTGATCCAATCTCTGATATGCGGTTTAGCATTTCCATGACACGAGACTCATTACCAGGGATAACCTAACAGTGATACAAAAAGAAAAGGACAAGTTTACAACATTAATTGATTTTTAGATAAAATTTTCAGAATTCAAGCAAAACGCCATGCAGAAAAATCAGTTGTTATTAGAATGAATTGAAATTTGAAAATAAAAACAGTACATTGTAAGTTCATTCACCAATATCAGTTCATTGGCAACCTAGAAAGCACAAAAACTTCAAAATAGTACTTGTACTAGTATCACACACTTCAGGGGAACTTTAGATACCGCTAACTGCATTTTACAATGTTTTTTTTATTTTTATTTTGTTAACTTTTACACCAATACAAATGGGAATACCACAATAATTGATACTTTAGAGATTTTGTGTACAATGACTCATGATCACTTTTAAAACATCGACTCTCTCCTTTGATTTAAGATTTGTGTTTTATTTTAATTGTATACTGATTTTATACATTGTATTATAGCCATTTCATATCCTATAATTTTTAAAAGTTGTCATTTTCTCATGTCTTGTGTCCTATCCATGCTTTCTAGAGTATAAAAACATGCTTAAGGAAAATCTATAATGCAGAATTTTGTTATTATACCTTAGCTGAATACAAAACAACATCTTCCTTTGTCAGTTTGAAAGAATGACTACTTCCGTAGGATGCAAGATTCAAGGCAGCACGTGGCTCTGCCTGACACAATAGCACATATTTGGTCATATGCCATAAACTTGTCCCATGTCTGTAGTCAAACCAAATAGACAGTCTTTAAACTTTAAAGGATCTTAGGATAACTTACTTGAGAGCCTGTTGTTACAATTAGCAAATCCTTTGGTGCATAAGCATCAATATCCTCTGCTTTCACCTATGTAAAATTAGAAATAACTAAGAGCAGGCTATGGACATGAGACTTACAGAAGCTCTTAAAAATACAAGGATATACAGGAGCTATTAAAATTTAGAAACACAAATAGTGACCAACGGTGGAAACCAAAAACAGATCCAACAAACAACTATATAAATAAATGGAGAACAAATCAGATACGCCTGCAAAGTTAGACAAATAATTATTGGCACATATGTAGTCAAAGTCACAACTAAACATTCTCTTGAAATTTTAACAATACATTAACCTAGTGTTTGGATAGAATAATTTGAAATTATTAGATTTTATGTGTTAGAATAGTAAAAGAAAGAATTTCAAATGACAAATAGGAGGGATTTTTATGACAAATAGGAGGAATTTTAAATGGCACTTAGTGAGAGAGAATTTCAACATTTCTCTTTTATGTTTTAGTTATTATTTACAATTCCTCTCATACTTACAATTTACTCAACATTTCCCATTACAATTTTGGGAATTCTAAAATTTTCCATCCAAAGTCCAAACACACACTAAGAGTTAAATGTGTCAAAGAAACACTTGACCAAAAAGTTCAAGCTGGTAAGCAAGGTACAACGAGATTGCAGAGAAGACAAAAAAGTAGCTGTTGGTGAAGTAGTATAAGGCAGGCAGGCCAACTAGGTCCAAGAGATGACGAAAAACACTGAAATAAAAAACATATGGAAACTCCTAAAAACAAAAGCAAAACTCATAACTGGTAATTTGTCTACTTGCACTGAATTTCCTCTAACAACCTAAATCAATAATATAATACCAGCTGATCAGCACTAGACTTCTCCAACCTACAGGCTGCATCTGCTAAATTCCCAAGTCTTAAAATTATTAAAAATAAAATAAGGTAAAGAAATCAAGTCCAACTACCAAATACAACAAAATTTGGCAGAATGATAGAGAAAAGCCTCTAGATGTTTATTACCAGAGTGGATGGATCAATTGGAGCCTTTCCATCCTTCCAAGCTGCATCTAAATATGTCCTTAAAGACATGCCAACAAATACCTGATAGGATAGTCATAAACTTGCAACACTTAACACTTGCTTATCAATTGAAATATATGTGCTAGGAAATAAAATCCACATACCAGCTTTCTACCAGTCAAATCAGCAGCAGCTTTCACACTTCCAAGACGATGTATATTTGATGCAAACTGGGTTGTTATAACCCTTCCTTTAGCAGCTGAAATATGCCTCAATAATGCATCTGCCACAACAGATTCACTGGTTGTCCTTCCAGGTGAGAGTACATTTGTTGAATCACTCATCATCTGAAAAGCAATTCCCAAAGCACTGTTAACTGTTTGCTTCTATCCTTTGTCAACATTTAAGAAAAAGAATAGGAAAATGCTACACATTTTGCTATAACCAGGCATAGAGTGGAAAATAAGAAGGAACCAGTACAGAGTTTAAGTGCATGTTCAAGCTACAACAAACTGTAGGCCTACATCCACGGGCAAAACAGAGAAAATTCATTATAATCAATGAAAATTACAGGGTAGTCACTCAATCATCAAACCCTAATCGCAATACACTCACTGAATGATATGATCCCGAACCTATCCATTTCCACCACAATATCCTCATGAAAAATCCTTCTGAGGTCAGGTACATGTCATGTCTATCCCAAACTTAAATAAAAGCCACTTATAACATATTTGAATTTAATAAAACAACCGAACTTCCAGTGGAGCATAGCTCAACTGGCATCCTTGAAAAAAATTAAAAATAAATCACCAAGAAGACTACACCTTGAAGCTTTAAAAAGTAAAAAATGTCAACCTTTTGAGCACCTCTACCAGCACAAGACTGACCATGAATGCCATATTCACATTGAAAGGGACTATTTACATACCACTCAAAGAAACATCACAACAGTTCAAAGATCTGAGTGACTCACCAATGTGACTCCTTCTTTGGAGAGTTCCTCTAGAGCTTCACGATCAAAAACTTTACCATCTAATGGTGTTTCATCGATCTGTTGAATCTACTTGTTCAGCAACAGGAGATTCAAGGTAGAGGAAAGGGACAATGCCTCGAGAAAAAAAGAAAAATTCTAACCTTCCAATCCCCAGTGTGAAGAATAGTACCATCAGAACAGCGAAGCACCAGTCCACAGCAATCAGGAATAGAATGGGTCACCGTGATAGGCTCTATCTCAAATGGCCCAGCTACAAACTTCTTCCTTGTTCTAAATATTTTGAGTCGGGATGGAACAAAAATACCATGGTCCTTCAAACGTTTTCTTATAAGCTGTTAAAAAAATAAAATAAAATAAAATAAATTACCTTCCCTGAACTGCAATGAACAAAATAAACAATGCAAAGCACAATAGAACTTCGATGACATAACTGTCCCGCAATTCTCCTAATCATAAAGATTAATATGGTGACACACAGTGAAGAGCTCAAGAGATATGTTAACACTAACATCTAACTCCTATCACTTCCTATGGAACACTATTGTTGATCCATATGTCAAATGAACTAATTGAAAAGCAGTATGTTACCAACAGAGTAATAACACAAGAAAGATTTCTTGTTACCTCCATTGTAAATGATGATGCAAAAATTGGTGTATGAGAATCCAACGCTGGGATGACCTGAGGAACCAAGTAAAAGTTACAGTAAGAGCAAATATAAGGAAATGACAAAATATGTTGTTTTAATAAAATAATAGTCAGTTACATTAAATGTTAACGGAAAAAATAGAGTATTAGAAATAAAAAATATGGTAAGAGCAAAATACTTTTTAATAACAGAATAACTCTATTAGATTTTGGACCGGACCTAACTCAACCCCAAAGCTAGCTTGTAGGGTGAGGATTGCCCAAAACTTATATATTTTAATTTGGCCTTATCTTTAGGCAATGTGGAACTCTAACACACCCCCTCACGCTTAGGACTGGACATCTGGAGCGTGGACATCTATACAGATGGCGGCCCAATAACAAAGGATCATCTAGGATGGGTTCTGATACCATATTAAATGTTGGATCGGGCCTAACTAGCTTTTGGGGTTGAGTGCTTTTGGGGTAGAGTTAGGTCTAGGTCCAAAATCTAATAAATTCATTAAATTCTGAAAGAAATAAAAGCATGGAGGACTGAAGCGATCCTATTCACAAAATATTTGTAGGTATGGCTGTTTATCCAGTAAATATATTCATAAGCCCGGGTCCTTAAACAGGCTACAAACCCAAAGCCACTAATTAGTAAACTAATCTGTTTGATGGTTGTATATCTTCTTCAAAGCCCATTGCATCACATTATCATAGCAGCAAAGGCACCAGATATTGATT
Organism: Sesbania bispinosa; assembly: GCA_026901365.1. Lineage (NCBI taxonomy): Eukaryota > Viridiplantae > Streptophyta > Magnoliopsida > Fabales > Fabaceae > Sesbania > Sesbania bispinosa. The sequence continues at coordinate 1,389,433 of QLOH01000177.1, forward strand.
CATTCATCAAACTGAGTGCTTGTTTAATTTCAATCTCGGTCTCAGTCTCTTATGGTAAAATGCATCAAACAACGGGCATTGTATCCCATTACAAATACTCAAACAGATTTAATTGAATATGTCAAAGAGAAACAAAAGTGTATATTTCAAGTCAGCAGTTCCTTGGAGAAGGAGGCATTACCCAAGGCAATGCACCAATATGATCTTCATGACCATGTGTTATAACTACTGCTTCAATTTTGTGGCTCCATTTTTTTATAAATGTTGTATCAGGTATGATCTTTTGGACCCCAAGTTCATCATAGCTGAAATAAGTGATCGATATATAAATAAAAGGTCAGATAACCTATAGTAAATGAAATCAGAGCAAACAACAATCATGCAGCTGCAATTTGATAGTAACTTTAAAGTGAAAATGGAATTTAAAATTTTCAAGTGATCTTCGTAAAGAAAAGATTATCCAGTCTTGATTGCAGGATGCAATGCCAGCTTTGATCAGTGTTTACATTTTAAAGTCTTTCATATGAAATTGCCTATAAAACAGTTCAAGCTTCTAAGGTATTGTTTGGTTGGAGGGATTTGGAAGGGAGGGATTTTAAGAGAGTTGTTATGTTTGGTTCAATTTTTTATGAGGGGGGTTTAAAATAAACTAATCAAAATAATTTAAATATCCCTCCACTCATATTAATAAAGTTTGATGTTATAAAAGTATAAGGATATCAACGTAAATTAGTTTTACTTTCTCTTCCCTCCCCTTGTGAACCAAACAAGAAAGGTCTCTCCTCCTCTCCCCTCCCCTTCCCTTCCCTCCCCTTCATTAAAATCTCTCCCCTCCCTTCCCCTCATTTGAACCAAATAGACCAAGGTATTGTTTGGTTGGAGGGATTTGGAGGGATTTGGAGGGGGGGGAAGGGATTTTAAGAGAGTTGTTGTGTTTGGTTCAATTTTTTAGGAGGGGAGGGGAGGTGAGGGGAGGGGGCCAAAATCCCTCCTGATAGCATTTTGCCTCCCCTCCAAAAGTGGGGGGATTTGAAGGGGAGGGAAGGGGGTTTAAAATAAAACAATCAAAATTACTTAAATATTCCCCTTCTCATTTTAATAAAGTTGAATGTTATAAAAGTCAAAGGGTATGAAAGTAAATTAGTTTTATTTTCCCTCCTCTCCCCTTGTGAACCAAACAACAAAGGCTTCCCCTCCCCTCACCTCCCCTCGTTTGCAAAAGGGATTTGAAATTTCTTAAAGACCTTCATACAGAAAAGATTATCTAGTCTTAAGTAATAAGAAATTTCCTATAAGGTATTGTTTGGTTGGAGGGATTTTGAGTGAAGGGGAGGGGAGGGATTTTAAGAGGTTGTTATGTTTAGTTCAATTTTTTAAGAGGGAAGGGGGTTTAAAATACAACAATCAAAATTACTTAAATATTCCTTCACTCATATTAATAAAGTTAGATGTTATAAAAGTATAAGAGTATAAAAGTAAATTAGTTTATTTTCCCTCCCCTTCCCTTGTGAACCAAACAAGAAATGCCTCCCCTCCCCCTCACCTCCCCTCCTCGAACCAAACAAGATAAAATATCATCTCACCTCCCCTCTCCTCATTTGAACAGACCCTAACAATTCAAGCTTATTCAGTGGGATAAGTATGATTGACTGATGACCCACGGAAGGGGAGGGAGATTGGAGTTGTAAGCCTTACTCTGGAAACATGACACCAGCATCAATGAGGATATAGCGATCATAGTTCCCAACAAGCATGCAATTCATCCCAATTTCACCCAACCCACCGATAGGAAGAACTCGGAGGGGTGGTCCATCTGATCCTTCATAAAATTGCTCCATCTTGCGTTGAACAGTGTCCTCCATGCTTTTTCTAGGACCTTCAATTCTTCTTGATCTTTTGCGCAGTACTTTAGGTCCATCAGTATCTACACGAACCAAACAGTATAAACACAAACAATATGAAAATTAAAACTGTGCATGAGATTAAAATTATAGAGGACCTCAAGCAGTAAAACAATTTCCCTCAAGTGGAAGAAAGAGGAAAAGGAAAACGAAACAACGCTATAATATAGTGCCCATTTGGTTTATAGTATGGTAAAATTGATTTTGATAAGATTACATAATCAATGGCTGAAAATGAATGATACATGGTTTACAAAACATATTGGATAGGAGTTATTTAAAATCAATTTTGTGGAATTGATTCTACATTGTTCCAACTCTAAAACAAAGGGGCCATAAGCGGCGTCTATACACCACAGTGATGCCTGTAGTGAAATTTATTCATCGCCCAAGGGCATTACCATGGACTCAAATCAAAGTCTCAACTAGCTCTCTAACATATAGTACACATCAAAACCCCTTTCAGAAGTGCTTATATTAGACTTTGGTGTCTTCAAACCTCTCAATTTGGAGATTAGGAAACCGAGTTAAAAACTATCCGAGGACTGTGAATAAAAACTTAATTGCCAAATTACTCAATAGAACCGCATGCATTTAATCCAAGTTTATTCAAAAAACCAAAATTTTCCGATTTACGAAGATAGAACCATGAAATGCTAAACAGGATGGATTTACCTGGGAGGGCAGAGGAGGGAAAAGAGCAAGAAGGGGAACGCCTTGTTGGGTGAGGGCGGTGTCTGTAATAGAGGTTGGGAGGACAAAGGGAAAGAGAAGTACAAGTAGCCATCTTTGTATGATACACAAGTCAGAAGAAAAGCGAAAACTTCAGAATTAGAATCAGAAACTGCAGCTATGAAAAATGAAAAACCTAGCTATCAGTGATGTTGGAGGATGGAGGAGGGTTTGGATAGGAGCTGCTCCTCTCAGTTGAGTTCGAAGCGGGAAAGAGATGTTCAGCTTCAGATATATCCTTCTTACCCAATTTAGTAAAACAAAAAAACCATTCCTATCATTTTTTAAGTAAAGCGGTCATCCTCAATCTTGACAAGATTTTTCAAATTAACTAGCCCGTGCATTAGCTCGGGTGATAGTTGAGTTGTGAGGGATGTAACTTCCAAAAATTATGACATAGATAATATAATGAAAATCTTAGGCCGTGAATTGTGAAGGAAGTTACAAGTAAAATGAGGACGCAGGGGTTTGAGGGGGAAATGAAATCAGAGTTAGGTGATTGGTTAAGAGTTGTGAGCTTTAAAGGAATTGAAAAGGAAACCAACTATTAAGTCAAACATGACTGTGGATTTAACTTAGGAGGAGTCACACCCGAAGGTGGAGAGACTAGCAATGTCAAGAGGTGAGGAAGGAAGTAGAGGTTTTGTAACGAGGGAATTGGATTAAAATTTACATCATTGTTCACGTGAAATGTACCCCATTGGACTTTAATCAAGGTGGTTACGTAATTTTGAATTTTAAGCATAATGACCTTTGTGCATTAATTTTATGATATCTAGAGTTGTAAGTGTCCGATTTAGGTGATTCAACTTGCATTAGAAATCTAAGATATGGAGCTTCAATTTGATATACGATAGTATTCCGGTTTCATTTGCACCTCCAAACATACTCTTTCTCGCTTGAGCGAGGATATCAGCAGAAACAGGAGAATTTACTTTGGTTTTCTCGCCCAAGCTCGCTTGAGCGAGAGTAAGCGAGAAAACAGAGTCAGAATAGGGATCTCTAGAGTAAAATTTCGCTCAGCCTCGCTTGAGCGCGCCCGAGCGAGAAAGGGGTTCTCACTCAAGCGAGAGCACGCAAGCAAGGCTTCATAGAAACACTATTAGGGCTCATTTTTCTTACTTTCTTCCAACCTTATACTTCTAGAGAGAGAACCCTAGAGAGAGAAACAAGATTTTGGGAGCTTAGAGAAGGAAGAGGAAGAAGAGCAAGGAGCTTGGTTGAAGCAGGAGATTGGGATCATCACTCTCCATCTCTCCATCATCTTCATTCTTGCTCTTTGAGGTGAGTGTGGTTCACCCACTCACTTTCCATCATGTGTGAAGTTCCCTAATGATCCATATTCTCTTTTCCCTTTCATACTCTACTTGCTTGTGATTGATTGAGGTTAATCTAGGGTTTATGTGTGTATTTGCTTTGATTGCTTGAGTATTGGCTTAACCCTAGCTTATAGAGGTTAGGGTTTTCATGATAGTGTTGATTATGAAGTTTTGAATGTCATGGAATCATCATTTAACATATGTAACATGTATACATGCCATGAACTATGTTCTCACATTTTGAAACCATACTCATGCACAAAATGTTTTCATGGGCCTTTGGCCAAGAGGAATTTCATGGGTCTCCGGACCAAAAAGAAAAGAGGAACAAGGAATCTCATTGACCTCTCAACCGAGAGGGATATGGGATCCTCAGGAGGTTAATAAAAATGGCATGTGCATTCTTGAACGATAATAAGACTTAATGAAGGATGGCCTCGGACGATGGTCCTTGGTCACATGGTCGAGCGTTCAACAGACGTAACAGTGAAAAGACACCTTGGTGTGGGTTAAAAACTTGATTGCTCCTTGTTTGAGATTTTGATTGACTTACTTGGTATGACATACATGACTAGATTCCTAGATGTATATGTTTGAACTGTTGCATTCTCATCTGCCTGATTCCCTACACTATATGCATGATTATATTCACTGGAACATAAGTCTCACCACACGTTGTGGATTTCATTTTAGATGTGCAGGGTGCTATTCTCGGAAGTCAAGTCGGATGGCTTGGAGGCTCAAGGTGGTTTGCCCCCTCCGGGTTGCCATGTTGCTTCTCAAAGAAATTTTGAGGATATTCTGTAGTTGTAGGTTGATATTTGATTAGCAAGTTGTAGTATTGTATTCTAAGTCACTGAGTGGTGGTTAAATTACAATCTTGAGTTTGTATGTTGATTTTCGCTTATGAATAGGGGTGTAAACGGTCCGACCTAACCCCCGAACCTGACGAATTCAACCCAACCCAAAGATATTTAACAGTTTGGTTCGGGTATTCGGTTCGGTTCGGACAATTTCTTTCAAACCAGATCTGGTTCGGTTCGGGTCTCGGGTTTGCCTATGATGAATCTGATAGACCCAACCCGAACCAAACAAAAAAAAACTCTAATCTTATTCCATTTTCCTACAAGGAAGGAACAAAAATAGGCGCAGTGGCAGCACAAGCAGAGGTGGTTCCCCAAATCCTATTTCATCTGCTCCTCTCAATTTATTTTTCTCTATTTCTTCTCTTTTTTTCATTTTATATTTTAATTTCATTTCACAATCCACATTTTTAAAAAAAGAAAAAGGAAAATACTCATGACCCGATTACCCAACTCAACCCAACCCGAACATATCCGGGTTGGTTCAGGTCAGGTTACTCACCTAAAAAATACAAAACCTGAACCAACCCAACCCACCAACATTCTATCGGTTCGGACTTGATATCACCCTAAACCCGATCCAACCCAACCCGATTACACCCCTACTTATGTAAACGTTGGATTACTTAAGAACCTTCTTATGATTGATTGTATGTCGATATCGATAATGACACGAAATAATTTCATAAACTTGAGAATATGTCTCCAATGAACATTATTTCTGAGTCCACGAAATTAGGACGTTACATTATGGTATCAGAGCAATTCAATCCAATTGGAGTGTGGATAAGTCAGTTGTCTGAGTATAGTTATGGTCTTGTATGCATTAGAATGAAATATAGAGCCTGATCAACTCCATGTTTTATTCATTATGTATAGAATTATGGCTAGAAGCAGATAAAGTAGACCTTAGGCTACGAATAACCTCTGGGATGTCTCCATTGCGGCTACTGAAGGGTTGACTTGCGCCCTGAACCAGTAGACCACTGTTCTTTCTGCCCTGCTGGGGGAGAGTGGACGTACCCTACCTGTAGGTCAAGGGGCTCTAGTAGCTCCAAAGACGGGTCCCAGACGAGTGGATTCTTGGGATTATGGCTGTGCCACCCACCAACTTTTGAGTGGGGCTTGGACCGTTCTTCGGCGGCTACTTGGCTGAGGAAGATTGAGGAGATTATGGACGCCAAGGGATACCCCGATGAGCAAAGGGTGAGTTTGGCATCCCTCTCAGAGGGGAGGCAGAGCTTTGGTGGAGGGATATTCAGGGTGGCTGCTTTGGACACCTCTACTACTTGGGAAGCCTTTCGGACCTCTTTTCTGGAAAGGTATTCCTCTGCTCTGCACAAGAGGAAAAGGGACGAGTTGCCACTTAAGGGAAGCTTGGGCGGAAGTGTAATGGACGAGAAGGTTGTCCCACAGTCGGAGCGTCGACTCCCAGCTTGCGTAAAGTGTAGGAAGAGCCATAAAGGGGTGTGCTTGCGGGACCAGGGAAAATGTTTCTACTACCACCAACCGGGTCACATGGAGAGGGACTGTCCGAGGAAAAGAAGACCAAAATCCCAATTTTGAACTCCCAGGGAGACCATTGTTCTTAGGGCCGGAGGCACACTAGGCCGGACTTGTATACGAGGTATGTGACTCACTGAAGGATTTCATTTATGTCATGCTTTATGTAGTAGCCATGTTTCTTTCTTTCCCTTTTATTGTATAACCTTGGGGCAAGTAAGCACTCTTTCAATTCCTTGTTTTACTTGTTAAACTCGGCCAAGAGGCGTCTCCATTTCCCCTTTCACCTTGCTAACACCCTTCTAGTCATTCCAGGGAGAGTCTCCGAAGTTGAACTGAATTGTCCTCTTTGTATGTAACCTGAGTTTTCTTTCAGGCATGTATGAGGGGCCACAGACCCCCATCATGCGTGTCGATTTCCAATTTGTTGAACCATCTCATCTTCTCATTTTCAAACAAGGGAGAAGACTTCCTTGTTAAGCTCCCTCATGTCTTCATTGCATAGTTGTCATTTCAAGAGCCAAGGGAAAATATAGTTAGCCATAGGTTTCATTCTCGAACCGAACTTGTAACTTAGGAACTGGAGGTCGTCATTGATAGGATGAGAGGATTTGTAAGGGGGCAAGAGGAAATTAAAAATACTGGGAATCGGGGCAAGTAACGGAAATGACTACGACGATAACTAAATTAGCAAACCCTCCCCGTCATGTAACCAACTCCCTAAGGCCAACCTAGGAAAACTAAGATGTTTCACATGAAGTCAAGGAGGAAAGGTTCACGGAATTAATAGCATGGACTAGAGGAACTTAGATGTAGGTTGTGTTTCATAAGCAAAAATCACTTTACATGACATGCATTTTTATGTAATGAAATAGATAAACATAAATAAATAATGAGTGAAACTGTTTTAATATAATAATAGTAAGAGAAAATTAAAGTGTGATTTAAAAAAGAAAAAAAAAATGACAGGAGTGTGACTACCTCCCATGGATGATACATTGTAGACTATGATTCATAAAAAATTCACTTTATTAATATAAGAATAAAAAATTATAAAAATACTCAAATGAGAAAATGTGACACATGCATGTACTGTGGGAACAATTTTAAGATAAAAAATAAATAAATAATTAGAATAGAAAAGGGAGATAATATATAAAAACATTAATGAATAAAAAAGAGAAATAAATGATATAGTGAAAAAAACACTTTTATAATGAAACAGAATATAAGAACGAATAATGAAAGAAAATATTTTAATATAATAATAATAATAATAACAAAAAGAAAATGCAAGTGTGATAAAAAAAAGAAAGAAAGAATAAAAAATGGTAGGAGCAAGACTGACTCCCGTAGAGGATAATTTTATTCATAAACAAAAATCACTGTGCTTGACATGAGTTTTTATGTAATGAAACAAATAAATAGAAATGGATAATGAGAGAAATTATTCTAATTTAATAATAATAAAAAATTAAAGTGTGATTTAAAAACGAAAGAAAGAAACAACACTGCCCCCTGTATCGGATTCTCGTAGACTGTGGTTCATAAAAAATTCACTTTATTAAAAATAACTCAAGTTAGAAAACATGCCATGTGAACTATGGAAATATTTTTAAGATAAAAAGTAATTAGATAAATATAATAGATAAGAGAGATAATAAAAAAAGAGAGATAAATGATATATTGAAGAAAACACTTTAAATTTTATGTAAATAACACATTTATTGTATTTCTTAATTCGTATTTTTATGTAATGAAACAGATAAATAGAAATGAATAATGAGATTTTAAAAAAATAATAATAAAAGAAAATAAAAAAATATGATATAAAACTGAAAAAAAAAACATACAAAAACATTAGAAACGTGGCAAGTGTACTGTGAGAATATTTTTAAGATAAAAAGTAAATAGATAAATATAATAGATATAAGAGAGATAGTAAAAAAGAGAGATAAATGATATATTGAAGAAAACACTTTAAATTTTATGTAAATTAACATATTTATTGTATTTTTTAATTTATATTTTTATGTAATGAAATAGATAAATAGGAATGATTAATGAAAGATTTTTTTAAAATAATAATAAAAAATAGAAGTCATTAAAACATTAGAATAATTTAAAAAGGAAAAGAGAAAACGTGAGAGAGAACATTAAAAAAATAAAAAATGAGATAACAACATGTGTATACTAGGCGAACTATTTTCTTAGTAGATAGATAGTAGATAGTATATAGATAGTAGATATCGTCACTGATATTTTAACCATTGGCATAATGTAGGAGAGCTAATATTTCTATTTCATTGATAAAAAAAGTTATTAAATGTAAACAACAATATAATTTAAATTTAAATAAAAATATAAAAAAAAAGTTTGTTATATAAAAATTATCAATATAATTCTTAATAAAAAATATTTTAAATTTTAAATAAAGAATTCAAAGAATAAAGAAAAACTTAAATTTTTATAATAATAAGAAATTGTTTAGTTTATTAACTTATTATTTTATTACAACTTAAAATAAAATAGGAAAATCACATTAATAGTATTTTTTTCTAGAACCACATATATTTTATGTAAGAGATAATTTTATTCAGGTGATTAATTCCTCTTGCTTTTTCTTCTTCCTCCTCTTTTCTTAACCCTTTATTGGGGAGTTTTGTGTCTAAAATGAGAATTTCAAAGGTGTGGTGGATTTTTTTTTTGTTTTTTTCATATTGCTTGCACCGTGAAATGAGTTATGATCCCCTCCCAATGCACTGGAAATTGCCAATTGGCTAATTAATTCAAGTGATTTAATAAGTCTATAGAGTAATGAGGAAACATATGTTCTAGTTTTAGGAATATTCAAATGACATTAACTTGCTTTGTATTTGTCGAGATCTTGAGTTGGTCATTGCTTTTGAGGGCCAATAAGGAAAAAAAAAGAGCAACTTGGTGGTCTTGTTGTTTAATATGCTCACAAATTAGAGCTACTAATATGGATTAATCATGCCCATCTAGCCTAGTATGAATTGGCTCACATTTGAACGCGTCAGACTAGGTTGATCTATGAAACTAAACGGACCTATTTTTTATGGTTTGCATTTGGTCAACCAGTGGACCACGTAATAAAAAAAATAAAAGTTAAAAATTCTAAAGGGTATAAAATTTTTGAAAAAATTATAATGTTGGTATGTGAGTTTACCTCAATAACCTCCACAACCCACAATTTAAGTACACCAGGTAAAAAAATATGTTTATATATGCTTGTATTTTATCCGATCCTAATTCGTTTAATCCACAAGTTAAATGAACCATCTATGAGGTTGAGCCCATATACCTAGCAGTGGTAAAGTATGTTAACCCACCCCAATCACCTAAAATTGGACAAGACAAGTTGACCCGATTATGAAGGAGAGGATTGGGAATTATAGCCCACCCAGTGGGCTGGTGAGTTGATCTACCAAATAAAAAAAGAGGTTAATTATAATCGACAAAATGGTGGGTTGGACCCGCCAACAGATAGCAAAATAGAAAAAAAAACAAGGTTTTAAAAAAAAAAATCAACTCGACGAGTCAACTCGCCATTGACTTGCCATGTTGACTAGTTAAGTCAACCAATTAGTTTGCCTTTTTTTTTGGGGTTAAGTGGGTTAACCCATCGGGTCCAACCCGCTTTGTCATTCCCACACATACCCAACTTTATGACAAATACAAGTGGATTAGCAAAAAAATATTCCTTTTTAGCATTCAAGTGTGAGTGCTAAGAGGTTAGAGGAGCTTAAGAAGTATATTTACCTTACTACACAACAAGTTTGTGACCAACAATATATACTCTCTTGTCTAGATTAAAATGGAAGGGTTTATTCTGGTTATTCTTCAAGGGGGATAATTTTCTTATGTTGTATGAATGTTTGTCCTTAGAGGGTGGGTTACGATCAATTACCTTTTTTGTCTTTCAGGTTACGAATTCTCAGCTACTCAGGGTTTGCTTCTTCCCAACTTCATCCTAGTGTTTGGGTTTGTCTGTTGTTTCAAGTTGCTATGTACTATGTGAGTGTATAATCTTTTTTCCTATTATTTTCTTATTTCTTTGAGGCATTTTCCCAATCTGAGGATGTATATTTTAAGGTTAGGTTATTTCAAGTAAAGGATGGTACTACTTTCTCAACTTTCTTATTGATGATTATGACAACTTTGAAGGAAAATACTTAAAAGTTGCAAGAGCAAACAAGGATCATTATTGTTTTGAAGAGGTCGGTGTTGGTTACCCTGCCCCCTTTTGTATTAGAATTACATTCTTGAGCTGAAAAATCCTAGCTTGTATTTGGTGATGCCTGAGAATTTGTCTGCCAATATTGATAGACATTTTTGGATAAGGTGGATTCAATTGTCAAGATCAGATTAATTTGGAGATCTTCTTACTCTAATAGCTAAGATTTTGATAGATTCATTTCTATAGTTATTTTCTATGGCTTGCAAATAATATGTTAAGTACTTATTCCTTAGACAAAGTCCTTTGTACCAAATTCATTGACTCGTTATGGATACTAAGAAATTGCAATCATTGACAATTGAAGATCCTAAAAATAAGATTATTGTGTGTACACAACTACTATCTTGGCCTTCTTTTTGACATAAGCATAAACATGATAAAATATTGGGTACTAGTTATAAGAGGTGGGTTGTGTTAGTTGTTGAGGAGGCAAGACCCACACCCATCGTAGGTGGTCTTCTCTAGGTTGTGACTATGTACTTCTTCCTTTATTATCGAGGTGCAAACATTGAATGTTTGGAGCAAGGAAGTTGTAGGTGAAATTTCAACGAGCATATCACCCTTTGGATCAGGAATTGATTTGTTCTCGGTTAGGGATGTCAATAGGGTAGGTGGTACAATAGTTGTATCCATATATAGCTGTTATAATTAACGGGTATCCATGTGGGTAGTAGGTATTCACCGGTATCTATTAATATTTAAGAATTTAAAAGTTTTAAAAAGAAAAAGAGAGATAATATCATGTAATATACTACAATATCATATTATATAATATAAATTATCATTATACAATCTTACCATAGGCTAATATATGAAAACTATCATTATAACATAATCTGAAATAAAATTTATCTTACCATAAAATAATTAAAAAAAATCATAATATTTTAACACATTTGATAGAAAACATATTTTAATGTGTATTCAAGCACAGTGGGGCGGGTGATATAATATTTGTCCTCACCCATTTTATAGATGTACGGGCAATATCCATTATGGGTATTTACAAATACAAGTATTTTTATTACCCCTGCTTTTGGTTAACTCTTAACTGGAGTAAGATGAGTAATGTTATTTGTGATTGGTCAATTTATCAAATATGGTGTCAAAATTTCCTTAAGGAGTCAACTCATTTCCTACAATGCCTCTCTGAGTCAGATGTCTCTAAAAAGGAAAGGGAAAGGTTATGACTTGTAATTGCCAATAATGAAGAAGATTTAAATTTTACAAGGCAAGACAAGTTAGATGCAAAGTGACGAGCATCTAAAATAAAGAAAAGGAAAACTAGGGCTTTGAGGAGGTTGTTCAAGGTTGAAAGGATCTTTCTAAAAGCCAATAGGATAATATTTGAGTTTGCAGATGAGGGGAAAATATTAATAAAGAAGGTGGAATATCTATCTTATTGAACCAAGGTGAGTGAAAAGAAAGTGTTGACTTTATCATCTAATATATGAGGTCATATTGTGGATAAGAATGGTTTGGAAGACAAAGTCTCTAAAGTTGTGACAATCTCAACAAGATGACAAAATCATGCTTGATAGGGGATTCATGAATGTTTTGGAGCAGCTGTTAATTCTTAATGGGAAGAACTTGTATGTTTGAGAAGGTAGTCCTTTTTTTCTTAGTAAAAAATGGTATGATCCTTGAATATGGGGTAGGTCAGAGCCTCATGGGTGTGGCCCTAAAGCGGCCTAATATACCCGATCCCTTAACAATGTTGGAGGAATTTAATAAGCGGGAAAGTGTCGAGGATCATTATACTCCTTCAAACTAATTCATTTATATTTTTCTTTTTTCTTTCTCATAACAAACACCCTAGTAAATAACGTACTTATCTTTGATTCGTCATTAATACTCTGTTATTTGAACTTTGTTTTGTTTGTAAAAAAGGACATTACGTTTCCACGTGTTTTTATTAGGGTTAGCTTTACAAGGATCTTCATATGTCACTTTGGTTTGACGTAATTATTATTCTTGTTCATGGGGCTTTATCAATTGGCTTGTTATAATTTCTTTTTACATTCTCAAATCTTATAGGTATTTATTGTACCTGTTACACTTTTCTTTTCATGAAAAACTTCATTCGAACTTCTAAAAATGAATATTTGTGCTTCATTCTTCTAATGTCTCTTCTCTAATTTCCATTTTATCTACGTCATTTCCGTTTGATGTCAACCCTAATAAATACCATCAAGTATCTAGAATTCTAGATAAAGAAATAAGCACCTTTGTTCACTCTTTTGCTCTCAAAGAAGACATTTATGATTGACATGGGATGGATGGTTAAAAGTACCGTCTAGCTCACACAAAGTTATGGAGTTGATCTTTGGACTATTTTTTTTGTTTGTCTTGCCAATCTTTAGGTTGTTCTCCTCCTTTTATCCTAAGACGGTGTGTAGTGATTGAAAAATTTCTAAAAGGAGAAATGGAGTCACCACAAATTTTATCAATGTTCGATTAATGAAGCAAGGCATCATTAGACCTAATTAATTAACATGGAGTGTAACAAAATATATTCACACGAAAAATGAAACAAAAATGTTAATGGATAATATCAAGCTACTACTAAACTACTTATTTTATTTTTGCTCACCTTGTCTTTTATCACGATCCTATTTTTGTTTTTTTTTTTTTTTAGTATTTTAGTTTTTTCCTTTGTTTTAATTTTTATTTTCTATGAAAACAAAAAATAACTCACTAAAAAAGATAAAAGAAATTAATTATATTTCTTTTTTTATTTTTAATTACTGACTTTTCAATTAACATATTTTTTTTTATTTTCATGATTACTTTTAGGGAAAATTACACTTACCTCCCCTGAGGTTTATCTAAATAACAAATACTTCCCCTTTAGTTTTGAAATGCACTCACCTCCCTTGTCTAAAGTGATATGATAAAAAAAACTTGTACCTGTGAATATTTATCTATATACCAGCGATGAGTACCCACATATTTATTAAATGAGTGGGGGTAAATATTATACTACTCATCCAGTGGGTACCCGCATAGTCATTAAAATATATTTTCTATTAAATATATTAAAATATTAAGATTTTTATTATTTTATGATGAGATAAAATTTAATTTTATTATTTTATAATAATATTTTCAATACATTAACTTGTAATAATATTATATAATGTTAGTTTATATTATATAAAATTAATATAATATGATATCATGATATATTATATGTTATTTTCTCTATTTTTCCTATAAATTTTGAATTATTAAATATTAATGGATACTTGTAAATATTCGTTACTTGCATTGATAGATGTTAATTCTAGTAGGTATGGATACAAGTAATGTATAATCTATTCCACCTCGTTAATATCCCTGAATAATCCTTATAGTGTCAATGGGAAGGGAGGTTTCTGCATTTCAAAAACTAGAGGGGAGGTCTTTGTCATTTAGACAAACCTCAGGGGAAGTGAGTGCAATTTTTCCTTACTTTTAATTTTCATCCCATTTCTGACTCTAACGAAAAAGGAAAAAAAAAACTATCTTTAACTAAAATAACGTAATTCTAAAGTTAAAAAAAATGCTTTTTTAAAAATATTTTTTAATATATTTTTAAAACTTGAAAATATGAAAGCAACAAAATAATATTGTTGTGCAAGTTTTTTTATGTAAAATAATACACAAAGATTAAAAAATTAAATAGAAAAAATAAAAGGAACTTTCTCCAAATGAGAAAAAAGCTAAAGAGGTAAATGTCTAAAATAAAAAAAATAAAAAATCGAATCAAAATGAAAAATAGAAAAAATTATAAACCAAATAAACTAATACGAATGATTGAAAATTATCGAAGAGAACCGTGAATCATTTGTATTTTGAAAGTAGAAAATCATTACGTGTATACATATATTATTATATGTAATTAATTAAATTTTTGTCAAACTTATTAAATGTAACTAATTAACTAATGAATTAAAACCAACAATTTTAAAATTTAAATTTTAAAAAATATGTTGATGGTCAAATCCTAAAAAATAATTAATTTTAAATTAATTTTTTATTAGTTTTTTAATATTTATTATAGAGAAATATGTTGTGCCATCAATATTGAAGAGTTGTATCTTTTTAATTTCTATTTCTATTTACAGTATAATTTTTTCATTACCATTTGAAAAACAAAAAGACAAATTATGATGGCCCAATTTTGGATTAATTAACCCAGGCCGGGAGCCAAAGCATAACCAATAACCAGTGTCAGTGACCTAGTGACTACACCAAACATTAAACATGTACGCACCTCTCAAACTCACTCTATTCCATTGACTTTGCTACGTGTCTTCAAATGTATCGCAACAGCTGAATCGCACCCGCATCAAGCACGAGCAACACTGAAGCAGGTAACCCTCTATTCTATCTAAAGCACCGCCCAAATGCCAGCTAAAAGAGGATTATGAAACCTTTGTCGTTTTCAGCAATTTTCATTAGCCTGAGACATACAACATTCAATTCAATCTCTATAAAGTGAGGAAGAAACAAAAAGGGTCTCTCACTCTCTCGTCCTTGTTCTGTGTTCAACGTGCGCAAAGGGAGGGAGAGAGAGAGAGAGAGAGAGAAATGGCGAGAGAAGAAGAGGCACTGGTGGTGTGCAGTGACAAGAGCATGAAAATTGGGGTGACGATTTGGGACATGGAAACGGGAAAAAACCTGCTTCATATACCATCTTGTGCTTCACCTCCTTTCGGCTTGTTATGCTTGAGAAATCGGTTCCTCGTGGCATCGCAAATCAACAAACACGGGTCTGTAGGTGGCGGAGCCGGAGCCATTGTTGTATGGTCATTGAACAAGGTAACGTTTTCTCAACTGAATCTCCCAATGCGTTTTTTATTTCCTTTTTTATTTTTTAACTTTTTTTTTGTTATGGATTAGTGCTACTCAAAACTGCATGTTTTCACTTCTTATTGACTCACCTAGCTAGAGGGTCTTATTCATGTGTAGATTGAGGACTGAGGATTGAGATTCTTGCATTTTAGTGATTAAAGCACATGTTTTTAACAATTTTTTGAAAAAAGAAAAAAAATACTATCAACTATTTAAACTTTGATTCAAATTAGGGATATGTTAAAACTTATTCTCTTGATTTTATCATTCATGGTCATTTGAGCCACTCGGTTAGTCTAGTGGTGGAGTCTGCATAATTTCCTTGAGATCCTATCAATTACCTCCATTTAAAAAAAAAAATTATCCATGGTTGCATCAGTCAACATAGCAGCGTTGAATATAAAGACTAGAGAAAAAAAGCATTTAATAACAATATATGTTGTCCCATTTCTTTCCATACTTTCTAGATTTACAATTTTGCATATGATGGTATTGTTAGATTATACTTACAGAAAAATAATTTTACACAAAAATATAATGAGACATTGATTGAATCTTTTTCATTACCAATTCAGGTTTCAACATTAAATAGGAAATAAAACACACCATAATTTCTCTTTGATTAGGTGCTATGTAGTCAACTCTAATTAATATGAGAAAGAAATTTCTAAAACGTAGTAGTATTACATTTTCCATATGAGTTTTCTCCATTTGTTTGTGCTTTTAATTAAGGCACGTATTGAATGGATTTGTTCCACCACAGAATATCCAGACCTTTTAATCATAAACATAAAAGAAATATAAATGTTTTTATAAAATCTAAAACTGTCAACAAGTCAACTCTTTGAATTCAACTAGTAAATGTGTGTTTGGTGAGTATTTTTATAAAATATGGAAAAGTTAAATTAAAAAAATATTCAAAGAAAGATCAATTTTATCAATGGAAAACTATTTTAATGATGATAAAAATAAATTAAAGAAAAATTAATTTCACACCCGGGCCACTCATCGAATAGTCGGGTGCTTGACCGCCTACAAACATTCATATATCAGGCTGTAGTCATGCACATCTAGTTTTTGTCGTGTGCCATTACGTGGTGTTATGCTTATGCACAAGAATTCATAAAATCCTTTAGCATTTTGTAAAATCTAAAACTGTTGTCAAGTTAACTCTTTAAATTTAACCAGTAAATATCTATAGTGAGTACTTTTATACCATGCGGTAAGATTAGATTAAAAAAATATTTAAAGAAAGATCAATCTAATCAATGGAAAACTATTTTAATTTTAATGATAATAAAAATAAATTAAAATAAATTTAATTGAATACATGGGCTACTCATTGGCTAGCTAATTGGGCGCACTACCACCTGTGTATGTCCATATAACTGACCCTACAACATCCATACCATGGTCTCGAGCTATGCACCTCTGGTCTATTCTGTTGGATGTCATCACAATTCACAAGGAGTTACGCACAAGAATTCATAAAATCCTCTTCATACTCAATGTAGCTTTTAGAAGAATGCCACTACAACACCATCACTACCTCACCCAGAGTCCCTTCCAGTATCCACTGTGAACAATATATTTATCAATTTTATTTATGGCCAAAAAAATTTTGGTTCATTTTACACCAATGATCAGGAATCAACAAAGAAGTGGATATGTAATGACTTGATATGCCGGTGGATATGTATTATTAGAAAATATTGCCTCGTAGAATAAGGGAATTATTGACAAACATTGGTCCCTACTGCTTAGTAGTAATAATTGCTATTGCAATTCAATAACTTCGATGGAAGTATTGTATTTTTCTGTCTTTTAAATTATAATTATTCTTCTATTGAAAACTCTATTGTCACTTGTATGCTATTGTTTCAGCCTCAACAACCACTTTTGAATTACACAGCAGAGGTTGTTGGGCCACTTTCTTGCACAAAAGATGGCGTATACCTTGTTGGAGGAGCTTTGTCTGGAAATGCCTATCTTTGGGATGTATGTAAGCACACCTTATATTATTTGTTTCATCCAAATATGTTTGCTATATGTGTATCAAAATTAAAAGCCTATTTCTTCAATTAGTCACCTTCACTTCATCAGTCTATGCTTTTGTTTATATCCATTTTGCACATGTATTAGTTCTAGCTTAAATTGATTGGAACATTCCCAACTTTTGGTCCTAATACTCACCGGTATAAGCTTGCATCATGTAGATTTAGATGGAGACTTGTTTTTGATGAAATTTTGATATGTTTGTCGTGAATTGTAGGTGACCAGTGGAAAATTGCTGAAAACTTGGAGTGCTCATAATAAATCTCTAAAGAACATGATATTTTCAGATGACGATTCTCTTCTTATTTCTGGTTCGGATGATGGTATGATATGTGTTTGGTCCATGATAAGGTAAAGACATAATTTTCTTTCATGAGCTACTTTTGGCATCTGAGATAAATACATCAGAATAGATATTAAGCAGTAAGCAATGAGCACCTTTATATTGATGTACTTGTTCCATTTAATTTGATGAAAGTCTGTTAGACGTGGAAGAAACGGGAAGCTCGCCTTCTTTATTACATTGTTTGTCGGGGCATATATCCTCCATAACAGGTCTTTTAACTACACCCTGCAGTTACTTCTCAGTTTTAATATCAAGCTCCCTTGATGGCACATGCAAGGTGATGAAACTATGCATTAAGATCATTACTCCTACAAAATATTTTCATGAGAGTGCTTTATATTAAGATGGGATATTTCATTTTATCATACATAGGTTTGGGACTTCATCACTGGAAGGCTTTTGCAAACTCAAGCTTATCCTTTTGCAATAACTTCCATCACCCTTCACCAAGAGGAAAGGCTATTGTTTTGTGGAACAGAAAATGGAACAATAATTATCAACAAGCTTGATATTGGTCTGGAAGAAGGTCCTTCAATTATCACAGTAGGCCAACCACTTGAATTGAAAGGACACAAGTAATATATGGAAGCTTCTTATTTCTCATTATTTATAGAGGATATAATTTCATCTCGACATATATGGTTAGAACTTAGAAACTATGTAAAAAGTAAAAAAAGAAAAACACTTAATTTTTAGCGTTATCTAAGAGTTATCATTGCATGATTACTTCTCAAACATATGTAAATTCCAATGTATTTTGTTCAAAGCTAATTCTATCAATATAAAATTAGATTTTTGTGTCTCTGTATCTGAATGTTCCAAATGCCTTGTTTTATGATCAAGTCACTTTATGTTTAGTGATAATGAGCAACTTCCTTTAGGTGATAATATTTCGATCATAGTTTCCAACATAAATAAGTAATGTACATAGTGGTGTTGAATAATCAGCTTAAAAATTTCCAAATGTGCAGTGGAGCCATTACTGCCTTGATCTCTAGTCAGACAGGCCTAACATCTGCCTCTGAAGACTGCACGATATGCATCTGGGATGTCACCAAATGGGCAATCATTAGAAGATTCAATCTTCAAAAAGGTAATATAATTTGTCCAGATATGTTATGATTTGTTGGGGAAAAGCATTCAACTCATTACCTTAAAAGAATTTTGAAGTTCATACAATATGCATTTACAAGGATGTCAGTTTGTATAAACCTTTAATAGTGATTATCAATGTTTCAAAACAAATTTGCAAAGGAATACATTAAGCAATGTTGATGATTTTATTAATAGCAGGGAATGCAACAAATCTTCTAGTAGTTCCGCGATCCTCAGTGCTTTTTGCATCAAACCATAGGAGAGTCACCGATCAGTATTTTGTTTCTCCACTTGACAAGTATCCTCAGCTGATCAACTCATCCAGGGGAACCACCACTCTTCGTTCCTTATGTCGCCTCTACAAAGAAAAGCAAGCTTCCATTGATTTACGAAGTACTTGTTTATTGAGACAGAACATGTTTAGTTCACAGGTTTGCTTCTATTCATTGACACATACATTACAATAATTTTATATCATGCATCCTAGTATGCTTTTACAGCTCACACAAGAATAACCAATCAAGGTTACATGTTTCCCTGTAATCCACCCCTCAATCCCTAAATCCCAAGAAAACATAAAAAGACCAAAAGAAAACTACAATATCTGTAACTGCATATTTGTATCGTTAGAGATGGACAATTCAAACAGGTGATTATTGTAAATTGCTGTAATGTGTTTGGCTCTACATATGTTCTCAACGGATGCAAAGATGTTGTTTTTTTCAATATTCTTTTTTTTTCTTGGCAGAAAGCAGACATGCCTATGGACATGACCATACAAATGAAAGTGGAAACAAGTATAGAGAATCGATTATGGGCAACAAAGATGGCAAAGCATGTCATGGTGATAAACAGACAGTTGCAGTCACGACTACTGGAGTTGATACAACGCAGGTTGTTTAGTCCAAATAGAACCAACATTCAAAAAACTAGTAAAAAGAAGCCCAAAATTAAGAGCCTTGCACAAGAAGGAATTCAAAAACCTCAATTTACTCTTTTGTAGTTATCTTCGTATTGCATGTAAGTAATTATGAGGCCCTCCCTACCCTCTTCATCTCCAAAATATAGTATTTAGACCTTTGCTTTAGCTTGTTATGCTTCAAGACAGGTTCCGTCTTTTGCTCCTATATAGACTTGTTTCTATTTGAAATGCTAAAGAATTTGTACTTGCTCTGTAATTGAATTGGTACTGAAGAGGTAAAAATATATGACAATATGTATTTTTTATGGAGTGATTTTCAGGTACTTATTTTTTACATGGAAATCTAACGATCAAATCAAGATGAGATAAATCATCAACCATATAGCTAATGTATCTATTAACTTAAAAGGATTGGAAATTGTAGATTATTAGTTTTGTTGCAAAATAAGATTATATAAAATAGCGGCTATTGGGCTACTTGTAGCATATTTGGTTTACAATAAAACCGTGTTACAAATGTGGATTTAGTAGTTCAACACTACTGAGCACGTTACTCTCAATAACGTTGAACTAGATCTACGTTTGTAACATAATTTTACTGTAAACTAAACGTGCGATAGATTTCAAAATGACTCTAAGCTAGCCATTGGTTACCACAACTTATACTGCATGATATCAACAAATTATTGACAAACAAGGAGGGAGTCATGGCTCAAGTGGTTGAAAAATAAATGGATATGCTAAATTGATATTTGCTTAAGAGAGTATGAACAAATTACTCACTTTATTTACTTTTGCTTAAGAGAGTATGAACAAATTACACACCGCTATAGTGTCACCATCATTTTATACCCCTTTATCTCTCTCCTCCTATTACTTTACTTCATTAATCAAGAATATCCCTTCGTTATCCTTTCTTTCTTTCTATCTCTCTAGTGTCTATACCCCAAGGGGTGTGAACCTATCATTTTTCTATAATGTAAACCATAATAAACTAACATAACAATTATGATATATTAAGGATCATAGTGTAGAACAATCAAGTATAATACAAATTTGGAGTGTATTACTAACCTTACTATAAGTCAAAGTTAAAACATGCATCTGTCACATTTGAACTAGGCAAATTTCAAAATGAACAATGAGTATTTTGTATTTATTTTTCTTTACATTACATTTATATGCATTGCAACTAGGCGAGCTTTGCCCTCCTTGCCTAAAGATGAGGTGAGTTTTGGGATTTAAGAAGTCCAAAATGAAAATATGATACCCAATCCTCGTCATTGACAGAGAAACTTGCAAGGAATCCACGACGCCTTATTTTTTTTATGTTTTTTTAATTTTATTCACTTATATATATTTTAAAATAAATTATATATAAAATATATTCTAATTCAAATAACAGATAAAAATAGATATAAAAATATCAAAGAAAATAAGAAACTAGACAATTATATTAGATTTAGTTCCTCTACAAACTACACTGCACTCCCACATTTTAGAAGACAATGCAAAAACAAACACTAACTAGATGAAGAACCTCGATGATTTATTTTATTTTATTCTATTATAAGTGTTTGTTGATATATCTAAATTCACTCATATTTCTCAACTTTTCAAAACACCAATTTTTTTGTGATTAAATTTGGTAATAAAATTTAGTAGTCAAAAACTCAAATTTGATCACCCAATTTATCTTATTGAATCATTGTTTTTGCTAAGCAAAAGAAATAGATTAAAAAATAAGTACAAGGGATACTTAAACCCATATACATATTCCTTATAGCAAACTCACCCAATACATCTAATCTCCCCCACCAAGTCCAGAAACTATTCCCCAAAACTACAATTTATAAAGCAAAAATGGGTAAATCAGAATCAAACTCTTGAATGGAAATTGAACCAATAGATAACCAATAAAAGCTTAAATATACACCACACTCTTGAAGCCAAGGAAGCCAAATTGGATCAATGATATCAATAAAATAATAAGTCATATGGTGCGTGATGCAAAAGGAAATGAAACAAGGAGCACCATCCCGCTGCATAAAAAATGCTAAATTATCCAAAACAAAAGGGAAATAATTTGTTAACACCTGACACCAAAGAGTTAAAATTTGCTACAAAATGAAACACATAACACAACAATTATCCAACAAATCGCAAATATATCACCCGAAGAGAGAAGCTATTGTAAGACACCAACCACATGACAGGACATCGAAGACAGTCGGTAGAATTAATACTAATAGTAGAAAAAACAAACTTGAAATTACATAAGGCATGGCGTTAGGTTAATAGACCAGGAGTGAAAATCATAACAAAGGTTTTTGTATTTTTCTCTCACCCAATTCCATGATCTGATTTTAACCTAGTCCACCATTTTAGAAATAAATATGCATTTTAAATAAAATAATAACTTATTTCAGGATAACCATAAAGTCTAAAGAATTGCCAACCAAATAACCATCCAACACTCCTTTTTATAATTTGTTGGAGAAGGGATTCCTTATATGAAACTTGTGGGACAACTTTATCATTCTGCTTACACGCAGTAGAGTCATTTCCCACTTTGACCTTCTTAGTGCTACGCTGCATCAGATCTTCTTCCTGTGTAGTTCTTCCTGGGTTCATCACGTTCGTCATTAAGTACTTTTATTTTGGTGACTAGAAATTGAGTACTTTGTTATTATGAAATTGGGAGACGATGATTTAATTGAACAGGGAAGATAAAATTTTGGAAACATAAAAAGGTGCGCAATGTGCGCTCACGTGACTGTAATTCCATTTTTTAGGCTTTTAAACGTCACATTTTAAACCGCCAGATCAATTTATTTAAACATATAAGATTTAATGTAAGACTTTTAAACTTACACCTAGTGTTAACATATCTCATTTATATATATATGGGCTCGTTTGGTGGACATGATATGATAGGATGTGATAGGATAGACGAGTTGGATAGCAACCGGATAGGATAAGAGCATGATAAGCTCTTATCATATCCTATGTTTAATGCACACCAGGACAAGAGGCGGATAACATTATTTTATCTTATCATACGTTTGAAATGGATAGATGATGATAGGATAAGATATAAAAAATATTGATCTGTGATGAGATTCGGGCAAGCGTACCAAAATTTCAGCAGTATAATAGTGAGTATGAGTTTATCGTATCCACAGGGATTATCAAGTAGAAAACGGTATTTGAGAGTTTATGGCGAGGAAAGTAAATTTGCATAGAGTAACGAGAGATAATTGAGAGAAGATAAAATACTTTACTTGGATCATGATTGAACTTCGTATCATCGCACCTCTTATGCATGTGAATCCCAATATTATTTATGAATATATTTTTATAATACCTTAGCCAAACTATGTTATCCCCCGCCGGTGTCCCATATCACGAGATACTCAAAAGTAATTCATGCGGGTTCTCCCAAGCGACAAATTACCCTGGCTTGATTGCTCTATCTTTCCGTTTGTTAACATTATCAATTCGCCCTATAAACCCATAGTGTCAGCTATGAAGAGATTGTCTACTTCTTCTTCAATTATCACTTTCTCCTATGACCCTATAGTAACTACTATGAGTACTTTTACCAATCAGAATTTTAGGTGTCCTATGTCTAGGCTTTCCCAAACTCGCTGTTAATTTTATAGAAACATCTGTCACCTGAATCCTAAAATTAACCTATAACTCTGGCACACAGGCGGAAGCTTTGCATTAAGCAAAAATAAAAATACCGATATTATAAAATAGAGATTCATAAATAAATACGAGAATTCACATACATTTGGGGATTGAATCAACTACATTCAATCCTATTGAGACGTTTAGCTACGCATGGTAGCCATTACAACCCAACGGAGAAGCTGTCACCTTGCTCCAATCCTAGCTCTGCCTTTGTCGTCTCTCTAATCTCCTTCCTAAATGCTCCTTTGCTAACCTCCTGATACTGTATAAAAGCCTCTTTACAAAAGGTTCTATTTATAGACTAAAGAAAGTTATCTTGAATCTGGAAGAAATCTGATTTGAAAATAGATCTAAAAGTAATCCACGCAACTGCACTTCATCTGCGCTCAACGCATCTCTGCAGCGCAGGAAACAGTAAGCAAATTATGAATCTGCGCTTCACTTGCGCTAAGCGTGGGTGAAGCGTGGAACGCGTAACTGATTGCTCTGTTTCTTCTTTTAACAGCTCGATCTCTTCCTGATCTTATCCTTGTTTGCTTGACTTTCCTCGTTTCCCTCTTTTTGATCTGATTCTGTGTTTATTCTATCTTTGAATTTAAATTGGGAAGTTATCTGCAGAATCCTTATTTAAATGACAGCTGATCTTATCTTTATTTGCTCTAATTTAAACTTCAAATTAGCAGATCCCTTCCTCAAATAATGCTATCTTCTTTCCCCATTCAAATCTTCTCATAAATCTGCAAATTTTACAGATTTTCTATTAAAATAACATCAAATTCAAATTCAAATCAAATAATCACAATTATTACAATTATTACTAAAAAGGGATTATTTTGGGGCATAAATTACTATTTTAACCTTGATAAGTGCAGTAAAAATACAAGAATATATCTTATAATTTGCACTTATCAATATGACAAAATTACCCTTATTATAAAATTAAATTATTTTTTTTAATTTTTCAATAAAGCAAACATGAATAAAAAATTATTTATTTATAAAAAATATTTAAATTTAATAAAAAGAGGAGAGAGGGGGAGAAGAGAGAGATGGGAGAGAGGGGAACAAGAGAGAGAGGAAAGAGGGACGAGAGAGGGAGGAAAGAGGAGAGAGGAGAGAGAGGAAAGATAGAGGCGAGAGAGGGGGGAGAGAGAGAGGAGAAAGAAAAAGGACAAATGAGGAAGAAATTTTTTTTATCTTATCCTATCCTATCATATCCTATCACTCCCTAACCCAACTCCTTCCTTAGGATAAAAATTACACTAGGAGGAAATGATAGAATAAGCAACATGATAAAATTATTATATCCTATTGGTGCAACAAACACATGATAAGTGATAGGATATGATAAAGTTATCATATCCTGTCTCTTATCTTGTGCACCAAACGGGCCCTATATATATGATGATACTGTTGGGAGGGGTCCCGTTTTATGTCTGAAGGTATTTGAGAGATTAGTCTCTCATTTATCGGGTGGGAGAATACTATGGGAAATAAAAAACAAATATGTATTTATGAAAATTTATGAAAAAGTATCATTGAATGATTTTATTGATTTTATAATAGAAAAATAGAGAAACATGGTTATGATTATTTTTTAATGACAATCATGTAATCATTTTTTTAATTATTTTATGATTTATTTTTTATTTTTACTTTATTTGTTGATTGAAATATTTATAGATATAGAAAAAATATGTTTTTAAATTTTGAAATTTTAAACTAATTAACCACCATTTAAACTTTTGTTATATATAGTAAAGGGATTGGAATAAACCAAACTGATGCAGTTACTAGGCAATCAGTAAAGAGATTTGAATAAATTAAATTTGCGCAGTTATACAAAGTTTGAATTTCATTCAAAGCCCAAAAGGCAAAACCTCCATGATTAAAAGCAAAACATTCTCATTTCCCAACCTAAAACATTTTGGCTTACGTGAGACTCCATAGTGTCATCATCTTGATTCCTTTAACCCTCTCAACTCAACTCTCATAATCTCAATGGCGGATAGGATTAGCACATTACCAAATGAAATTCTGTGTCATATTCTCTCTTTTCTCCCAACCCAACATGCAATTGCCATGTCTGTTATCTCAAAGAGGTGGAGGAAACTTTGGCTCTCAGTCCTCTCTCTTGACTTTGATGAAGAAACCTATAACGATTTTTGCTTTAATAATTTCGCTGACACAACCATTCTCGCACGTAATATGCAGCAAAACATCAAGAGGTTTCGCCTCAAATGTGGTGCTTCTCATCTTTCCCTTTTAGGGTTTAGTGCCAATGTCGCTTTTAATTTTGCCATTTCGGAGTTCAATGTCAATTTGTGGATATGGGCCATAATGCAGCGAGGTGGAATTGAGATCCTCGATGTTGAGCTGTCCGATTCTACACTGAACTTGAGGATTTTTGTAATTGGATGTTGTAGAACCCTTGTTGTTCTCAGATTGATTGGGTTAAAATTGGATGCTTTTCCTTCTGTTGACCTTCCCTTACTCAAAACCCTGCATTTTAAAGAAGTTGGCTTTTTAAAACTGCAATGCTTTATTGAGTTTCTTTGTGGGTGTCCAGTTCTTGAGAATTTTGAAGCAAAGAAAATATATTTTTTTAAATACTTTATCGAGGTTAGAGATTGGGAAAGGAAATGGGATAAATTAAATGTTTATTTGCATTTTCAGAATATGTCACCACTCACTCACTCATGTTTCTGACAATTTGCTTGGATTTGTAATTTGTTTCTATATATAATAATGCAACTGCTAGTTTTTATGGGTTTGAAGAACATGCATTTTGTGTCTTGTGTGAAGTACTAAAGAAAATGATAGTCATTTATACAGTAAACTATTACTTTCGCCCCTAACTTTTACAAACGTCTTACAGTTTTATTCTTGACTTTTTCAAAATAGCACTTTAGTCTCTGACTTTATTAAAAAATGCACTTTAGTCCTTAAATTAGGGACTAAAGTGCATTTTTTAATAAAGTCAGGGACTAAAGTACTATTTTAAAAAAGTCAGGGACAAAACTGCAAGATGCTGTAAAAGTTGGAGGCGAAAGTGATAGTTTAATGGTCATTTATATCATAGATTTTCAAAATATACAAATTGATGTTTTTTAAGAAACAATTCTAGCTGCTTTTTAATGTGATTTTATGATAGTACAAACACATGGTATGCTAGAAGTTTTTTTTTTTTTTAATTGTCTGGAATTGAGTTAAATCTATGTGTGCCATTCATTGGCAATTGATTTGCTAATTATTAATATGATTATGATGCAATCAATAACTTCAATTTGGAAATGAAATAACGGAAATATGAGTATACTCTTTGAATTAGCCGAGTGCCTGCCCATGCTTTTGGATTGAAATCCTGAACATGAATTATGTAAGGATGTGAGGAAAGTGCAAGAGGAATAAACTAAGAAGTAGTAGATATATAGTGGCATTCCTTAAAAAAAAAAAAATAGTCGTAGAGAGTGGCATCGACCTTTGTAAAACCAACCGCGATAAACGTATCGCGTACAGTGTACTACCCTATTTGTACCGCACTGTTGCGGTTTTTTTTTTTTTTTTACATTTTTATTTATTTTTTAATTTATTAACCAAATATACTACTTCATTCCCGTACCATAATTAACCAAAAATCATATTCTGTTAACTACAAATAGATATACCATTAACCTCATTTTTTAATATGTTCACCATTTTTTGCCACATAATTAACCTCGTGTTAACAAGAGTTGCAAATAACCTCACAAAATCAATTAACCAAAAATCGTATTCTATTAACCACAAACGAAAACACCATTAACCTCGTTTTTTTAATATATTCACCGTTTCTGGACACATAATTAATCTAATATTAATATGAATGATTAACACAAATTTTATGTGATCATTTATTGTATTTTTTATCTATATTTTTATTTAATGAGATAAATAACTAAAAATAATTATAATAATAAAATTAAAAACAAATTAAAATTATTAACCAAATATACCACTTCATTCACCATTTTTGTGCACACAGTTAACCTCACAGATTCAGTTAACCAAATATTCCACTTTGTTAACCGTCAATGTATAACCATTAACCTCATTTAAAAATATGTTCATCGTTTTGGCATACACCATTAACCTCATTTACAAATATGTTCACCGTTTTTGGCCAAATAATGAAATAGAAATATAGACCAAGAAATACAATAAATGTGTGTTATTTTGATGCTAATAACCAAATATAATATTGCAATCACCGTTTTGTGCACACAATTAACCAAATATCACGTATACACCATTAACCTCATTTACAAATATGTTCACCATTTCTGGCCACATAATTAACCTCGTGTTAACAGGAGTTGCAATTAACTAAAAATCATATTTTGTTAACCACAAATGGAACCACCATTAACCTCATTTTATTATATATTCATCGTTTTTGGACACTTAATTATGATTGTGTTAACATATAACTAAAACTAATTATAATAATAAAATAAAAAAATAAAAATTATTTTAAAAAAATGGATTTAAAAAAAAGGGGGAGGGGCTGTATTTAGAAAAAAAAAGGGGGTGGGGGGCAAACAGTGCCCCGCGGTACAATTGCGGGGCAACTGTTTGCGGGACGCAAACAATTACCGTTGTAAAAATGGCATTATGCATTAGGAAAAAGTTTTTTGTACATAAAACAGTGTTACCACATCTGTACACTAAAGCTAACTCAGCTGGCTTTTGTCCTTATGCTTGATGTGGATTCTCTTGTCGTTTGCGGAAGGGAAAAAAGGCGAAATTAAAAAAGGAGCGCGTAAATCAAATTTTATCTCGCAAAACAAAATGAAAAACCTATTACAAAAAGCAGATCCCAAGTTCGATAATCTGAAACGGTGGCGAGACGGACGAATGCGAAAGGAAAGTGAAGGCGAAGAACTTGTGCATTGATCGAAGGAGAAAAAAGAAGATCAAGATAAGATCATTAATGAGTTTGATCTCTGCTGAGTTTGAGCTCTGTTTAAAATTTTGCACTGCTAAAATTGATCTCTGTTTATCATTTGCACTGCTGAGTTCGATCAGTGTTTAAAATTTTACAGCATTTTCTGTTTAGAAAGTGGATGGTTCTTCCTTTTTGGTAGCATGAAAGCATTGGTCTTCAAAAATTAAAAATGGCAAAAGTTATTATTTAGGGTTTAGTATTATAAAAGAGGTAAATAATTATCAGTAAGATACGTTGATTGTATTGCCTTATTTTGTCCACAAAATCTCTTAGCTCTATTATTTCTATCATTCATTTGCTTCCTTGGCTTTTCCACTTTAGACTCAACTTGTGTTCTGCAATACAACGAAACATTCATATAAAAAGCATCTGACACAAAAGTAAGAGGTAGACTTGAAATCATGTAAATAATGTGAGCAAAATAATCAGTCAAAGAAGAAGGAATTGGATTAGTAGAAATTATAAGAGTATTGTTGGAGAAATCCAAACTAAACTGAGAAGAATAATCATAGTGTATATTTAGGAGAGAAAGTAAATTTCATCTGTTAGTGAGACCATTGGTGGTGTTTATACAAGTTAGAGTTAGGCTTGTTTTGAGAACCTCTGACATATTAACCAACTAACCCACTCAATTAACCAAACTAATAAACATCGTTAACCAGTCATTAACAGAAACAACAAACTGACACTTGAATTACACTACAAGAAATATGATGCCCATTCTTAGCAAATTTAACAGGAAAAGAAGCAAATGTTAATGGTGTCACCTTCTTGCTTGTCTTCATAACCCTCTCTTGAACTTGCCATCATCATCATCATCATCATTTTTTCCCCTTCACTTACTGCAAATCAACCCTATGACACAAACAACTTTTCTTTGCTATGCTTTGGGTTGTCATATTGGTTTAGCAAGTAGCTATTATTTTAGCTTGGGTGTCGTATGCTGGACAATATAAGCATTGTTTGTTGTGATTTTCTTCTCTAGTAAACTTTGTTTGTATTTTTTTGGGTTCGAGTTCCACTTGTACTTCCTTTATATTATATTGTCTTTGGTTAGCAAAAAAAGAAAGAAAAAGAAAACATCTTTTGTGATTGTATGGAAAGTGAAGTATTAACCAGTTATGCAACTATGTTAACTAGCAAAAGTAACAATATTAACAGGTAAGTAACAAAATTTAATTTGTGAAATTTTGCATCCTGACCGAATAAGTAACTGAATTTGTTCCAATTTATTCATGAACTTGACCTTTGTTAGGCAGGATATTGTTTAAAGGGTGAACAAAGGACTTCTAACATACTTGTTTAGAAGATGGAGAGAAGAACTATTGAAAAAGATATAAGTTTGGCTCCAATTTCAGAAAATTTAAACTTTGTTTGAAAACAATTGTTAACAGGTTATGTCCATGTAATTGGGTTAGGTAACTATCCATTTTTTGTGAGTAACAGGTGGGGCATTGAGAAGACAATTGAATCAAGTGGAGCTGACATCCAAAGTGTGTTATTTGGGATGGTTATAGTCATTTAAGTTTACAGGAATGGATTGGAAGGAGTGGTGATATAACTTGTGATGATCAGTCTAATATGTTGTAATTAACCAAATTTGTTATTTCGTTAACCCTATATGTAGTAATGGTTAACCAAATGTTGACACGTACCTAGTTGATTTACAATAAACATAGGTCCAATTTGAATTAACCTTTAACTCATAGGAGTTTTTCAATAAAATGAGTTAAATATTTTTTAGTTCCTAAAAAATATAGATTTGATTTTAGTTCCTATAATTCAAAATTGGTGAATCCCTTAAAAGATGAAAATACATCTTTTTAGTCTTTATCAATAAAAATTTGTAAGAAAATCCGTAGGAAAATTTGTAGGAAAATTGTACAATAAGGACAAAACTAACGTATTTTCAATTTTTGAGAGACTTAAACCACTTACTTTTGAATTATAAGGATTGAAACAAAATCTTTGACTATATTACATGGACTAAAAACATATTTAACCCCAACGAAAAATAAGTAACTTAAAAGAAAGTCCCTAAGAATATAAATGTGTTTATGGAGAAATTAGATGTGATTGCTCTTCAAAAAGTTGAGGAGTATATATTAATTTCAATTTATGAAAGAAATTAAACTATATTTCACCTTGATGATTTATTTTATTTTATTCTACTATAAGTGTTTGTTGATAAGCTTATCTAAATTCACTCATATTTCTCAACTTTTCAAAACACCAGTTTTTTTGTGATTAAATTTGGTAATAAAATTTAGTAGTCAAAAACTCGAATTTGATCACCCAATTTATCTTATTGAATCATTTTTTTTTTCTAAACAAAAGAAATAAATTAAAAAAGGGTACAATGGATACTTAAACCCATATACATATTCCTTATAGTAAAACCACCCAATACATCTAATCTCCCCCACCAAGTCCGGAAACTATTCCCCAAAACTACAATTTATAAAGCAAAAAATGGGCAAATCAAAATCAAATTCTTGTATGGAAATTGAACCAATAGATAACCAATAAAAGCTTAAATATACACCACACTCTAGAAGCCAAGGAAGCCAAATTGGATCAATGATATCAATAAAATAATAAGCCATATGGTGCGTGATGCAACAGGAAATGAAACAAGGAGCACCATCCCACCGCATAAAAAATGCTAAATTATCCAAAATAAAAGGGGAATAATTTGTTAACACCTGACACCAAAGAGTTAAAATTTGCTACAAAATGAAACACATAACACAACAATTATCCAACAAACCACAAATATATAACACGAAGAGAGGAGCTATTGTAAGACACCAACCACATGACTGGACATCGAAGACAGTCAGTAGAATTAATACTAACAGTAGCAAAAACAAACTTGAAATTACATAAGGCACGACGTTAGGTTAATAGACTAGGAGTGAAAATCATAACAGAAGTTTTTGTATTTTTCTCTCACCCAATTCCATGATATGATTTTAACCAAGTCCACCATTTTAGAAATAAAGATGCATTTTAAATAAAACAATAACCCATTTCAGGATAACCATAAAGTCTAAAGAATTCCAACCAAATAACTATCCAACACACCTTTTTATAATAGAGCCAAAATATAATCCAACAAGGTGAATCAAATTCAGTGCACAGTTGTTATGAATTACTGTGGATAGTCCCAGCCATTAAAAAGATTTAAACATTTATTTTAGTTTAGAAACGATACCTCTGGAGGCCTTGAAGAAGAAAAGAAAGCAGATCGAAATGAAGTGTAAAACAGAAAAGGCGATGACTAACATGAAGCAGCGAGTGGGTGGTCTACAAATTAAGGCACCGTTATACACCGTTGGATTTATAAATAAAAAAATTGATGGTTTAGATTATTCACCAATTACCTGAAACATTGAAATAAAAAAATATTATGAAATTTCCATGTTAAACTGAATAAATTACAAAACTTTCCTATTGACTTAACTTTTATAATTGGTGTTTATTCGTTGTCATATTTTTAGATGCGATATGAGAGTTTAAGTCGCCACCTATGTCGTCGGAGTTGTGTACTGTGACATGAAAAGAGAACGAAATGGGGGTGGAAGAAGACCATGGAATGCTATGAATCGCACAATTGCAAGTCCATTTTCCTCGTAGGTGGGATCTTCATCTCTCCGGCTGCTTCCCCGTAGCCTTTAAAGTCTAGACTCACCCTTGATTGTTGGAAACCGTTCTTGTTCAGCCACCACGTGCAGTCCCTACCAACCCGAACCCACCATTGTAACCCAGTCGCTGATCCTTTCACTTGAAATCAGGCCAAACCAGACGCCGTCTCTTGTCGCACTATCGTCGTTCCACCGTCTCGAATCAACCACTTACCTCAGAATGCCATAACCGAACCCATTTATGGTCTATTTCATCACTAGAACCACGGGCAACTTCATCACACTCCCACCCCGGCTGTCTCGCAGATCCAACAACAGCTACCGGATCTCACTCCCAATTGTCTCTAGCAACCGTCTCGCATAGCCGCATCATGATAGGAATTGTTGCAATGAATATCGACACATGCTTTTGTGGTGGGGTGAGCTTTGGTACAGGCACTAGTCCTCTTTGAGCAAGGTGTGAATGGCTACAATTACCACGTGTAGGGAGAAGTGGAAAGTTTGGAGAGCAGGTGTACCGTGTACAGGGCCCTTCGTAGGAGGTAGTGGAAAAATCAAGTTATTTTTATGGGTCAAATTGCAAATAAGCCTTTTAATTCAGCTGGTTAAGAAACTGACTACAGCCGGTTAGATTTGTTGCCTTACTTTTGAACCACCCACCAGAGTGCTTCATGCTAGCAGTCACCAACAGAAAATAGTCTCTAATCTTGTTAATCGAAAGGAACATTTTTACATGAAGTAATCTTAATCATTAAATCTAACTATAAATAATTAAGATTAAAATAAAAATATGGTAAAATAACATTTTAGTCCCTATAAAATACCTTAATTTTGATTTTCGTCCCTGGAAAATTTTTCTTTTTTTTATTTGATCCTTATAAAATTTTTAAGCTATTTTTTAATCCCTATTGTTGATTCCACTATTAATTACGAATGTGTCAAACGTTCATCACAATTAGTAATCATATGTATTGTACCGTGGCATATTATACAACAATGTTAGCCTCCTTAAACACATTCAAAGACTACTTGTGATATATATGAAGGAAAAAATGTACAAAGAATTTCAGTTCAAATTGACCATGAAATTTGACTCTCTAAATGAGTTTAAGGAAGCTAACACTCTTATATAATGTGTTAGGATGCTTCTGAAGTATTGTTGACTATTATGGGCGTTCGACACATCCACAATTAACAGTAGAATCAACATCAGGGACTAAAAAAAATAGCATAAATATTTTATAAGGATGAAATAAAAAAAAAAATTTCAGGGACGAAAATCAAAACTCGAGTATTTTATAGGGACTAATATGTTATTTTATCCATAAAAATATAATGCAATTTTTTAAGCATTCATAATTTTTTTTAATTTAGTTCTCATAAAAAAAGTTTTAATTTATTGATTACATGTATAGTGTTTTTAAAATTATCTTTACAATGGATGGTGAAATAGATTAAAAAAATATAAAAAAAACAAATAAAATATTAGTATAAAAACAAAAAAATATAATTACAATAATAAAAATATAAAATAAATTAATAATTAATATAATCAATCAACTTATTTTTTATAAAAGACGAAATTGAAATTATAAATCACGTGTAAAGTAAAAATATATTTTAATAAAAATAAATATCACAAAAATAATTTTAAAAAATTAAGCAAAAAATAAACGACCGAAAAAGTTAAAACTAGGAATCTGACAATTATTGAGCTGTAACTCGAAACCCTTGAGTTGAAAGACTGCGACGCAGCCCGAACACTCTCACTGAGCTGAGGACCTGTACTTGCGTTGCGCACCAATGGCCCAGTTGAAAACATTTTCACTGCATCCATCCCCTGCTATTGCTCCTTCCTTGCATGCAACAGGTTCCCTTCATATCTTTGTTTCGTTTCCCAATTCCCTTTTGCTTCATTTTCTTTTACAAGTGTTATATCTTGAAATAATGATACAAATTGAAAAACCCCGAAATTTGAATGCTAACAGTTTATACCCAGCATCATCCGTCTTTCATTGACAACTTGACATTTTAAAGTTTTCTCATTTGCAGAGAACCCTTTGCATCATCAGTTCTGGAAGGCAAAGCCATCATCATTCAAACAGGTGGTCTTTAAAAATTAAAACTTTTATCCTTAAAGTTTACAAACGCATGTCCCTACTTTGATATCTTCTTTTTTTTTTTTTTGGTATGTTTGTGTTTTCGATGTGTGTTCTGTTGGTCTTATTTTGGACTTCTGTGTTGTATGTAGTTGGGGCCAAGAGCTAGAGTTGGTGCGAGTAGACTTCAAGGTGAGATTGTTTTGTCTCAGGTTCACTCCTCTTTACTCCCACGGGAAACTGTGCATGCATGGATGGCATTGCCATTGTTTACTTGATTTATAAACTAAACATAAAAGAGCTTATCTTGGTTAATTTTTCATCCTGGGTTAAGTATATGTTCTCCATTGATCTTTGAAGAAAACTGACACAATGTGGTCACCTAAGAAATTTTTCAGTCCTGGTTCCACCTGGGGTAAATACATTCTGAATAATGGTGGATCTTTGAATTAAGACAGCATTGCCCACGAACATGTAGTGTTTCTTGTTTTTCTTTACAGTTGAATCTTTTAATTAAGGCCTTAATAGCTATTAACATGTAGTACTTCCTATTGCATTCAAAATCTGATGGAATTGACTCATCTATTTTTACCTGTATTTTCAAAGTAAGCATTCCTTAATAAAATTATGTCATAACGGCAATAGACAAATAAGTTTCTGAAGGGGTAATTTGTGGCTTTTTAGGTTATGGATGGTTTATGTTGAAAACACATGAGTTCATTGGAGGCAATGTGTGTTCACCACTTTATGTTTTGAATTGATGCTGTTTGATATTTAAGTTTACTGTCTGTAATGATATTGAAGTTCTCATGATATGCAGTTATAAAAGCAGTGGCGCGCAGTGATACAGAGGCAGAAATTTCTGAAACCACGAAGGCTAAGGGGCTCCGTGGCAAATTGAATAAGGTTGTCCTGGCTTACAGTGGTGGCTTAGACACATCAGTCATCGTTCCATGGCTGAGGTATAGATGTTGCCTTGTTCTTTTTCAGTTTTCTACTAGACTTCCATCACAAGTTTGCGATATTGAAATTTTCCTCTTCCTTGTATATTCTGAATGACAAATACTTAGGGAGATAGAGATGCAGTTTTTTTTTAATTGTTTTTGAATTTCTAGTTTGTCTTTAGTAAAATGTTTAACTTTTTCAGTAGAATTTGTAAATAAAGATCAGAAACCATGTTAAGATTGTATAGATGATCAGGTGAGTTTTCAACTAAAAAAAGTTTGAGTTTTATAGTAAAGCATGGGGGCAAAAATAGGTGATTCTTACTTTTCAAGAAATTTAGGATGTGATATGGGATATTGCGCGCAGTAGATGCCTTGTGAAGTTACCTATTGTTGTATATTTTTGTTCTTATTATAATATTTTATTTAATGATTTTGGCATTGCAGAGAGAATTACGGCTGTGATGTCGTTTGCTTCACTGCTGATGTTGGCCAAGTATGTTATGACTTTTAGAATTCATTTTCTGTAATCAAAATTAGTGTTGTGTAAATTGGGCTATTGGAAAAGGTATTTTAATATTGTAAACTTCTTGGTAGGGGAGTTTACTTTGCTCGATTTATTGTTTATGTGCTGCATGTCTAGTAACACAAATAAATTTCATAGGGTATAAAAGAATTGGAAGGTTTAGAACAGAAAGCCAAAGCCAGTGGGGCCTCTCAATTAGTGGTAAAGGACTTGAGGGAGGAATTTGTCAGGGATTACATATTCCCTTGCCTGCGTGCTGGTGCTGTTTATGAGAGGAAATACTTGCTTGGAACCTCAATGGCCCGCCCTGTAATTGCAAAGGTACGCCTATACTGGCAATGATAGTAAAACATACTTATCCCCACCCAAAATTTAAACATATATTGATTGATACCTACTGACTGATAGGCCATGGTTGATGTTGCCAAAGAAGTTGGAGCTGATGCTGTTTCCCATGGGTGTACAGGGAAAGGAAATGATCAGGCATGTCTTACTATTAGGCTCACAACTACATAATGTCAATGTATTTTATTCTGACACTTTTTATATATATACCTGTAGGTTCGATTTGAGCTCACTTTCTTTGCTCTCAACCCCAAGCTAAATGTCGTGGCTCCATGGAGGGAGTGGGATATTACAGGGAGAGAAGATGCTATTGAGTATGCTAAAAAGCATAATATTCCTGTTCCTGTGACAAAGAAATCCATATACAGCAGGGATAGAAACCTCTGGCACCTTAGCCACGAGGTACGCATTGTGGTTATCCTCAATCTAGCCCTGGTTATAGTGTTGAAAGTGCTGAAAGTTGGCTATGTCTAATGATTTTTATCTTTCTAAATGCATGAAGCAGATTTTTAAAATTAGTTCAAGGAATTCTATCATTTGTTACTGGTCTCTAGAGCATGTGAATCCTCAATTGGAATGCACAAGATCCTTTATATGCTATATTCTCCTAAGTTGCTAATCTTAAGTTTGATCCAGGGGTATGCTTTATGTAGTGTAGCTCCAAAAACTATATTTTGGAATTGACATGTTTCTGTTTGTCTGATATATGCAATCTATGACACTGAAGGGTGATATTCTGGAAGACCCAGCTAATGAGCCCAAAAAGGATATGTACATGATGTCTGTCGACCCTGAGGATGCTCCAGATCAAGCAGAGTAAGCTTCCTTCTTAACTTGTGGTGTCATTCTATATATAGCCTCCCAAGTTTCTGTTATGCTTTTAAAAATGATGTACTTTGCATTTATAATATCTCTTTGGAAGTTGTACTTTACATTTTTCAAAGCATGCATTATGTCTTGCAGATATGTGGAAATTGGGATAGAGTCAGGGCTTCCTGTTTCAGTCAATGGGAAGAGGCTTTCACCAGCATCTTTACTTGCTGAGCTCAATGAGATTGGTGGAAGGCATGGAATTGGCAGGATCGACATGGTTGAGAATCGGCTTGTAGGTATGAAGAGCCGTGGAGTTTATGAAACTCCTGGTGGAACCATTCTGTTTGCTGCAGCACGGGAGTTGGAGTTTTTGACACTTGATCGAGAAACAATACAAGTCAAAGATTCATTAGCCCTTAAATATGCAGAGTTAGTGTATGCTGGCAGATGGTTTGATCCACTTCGTGAGTCCATGGATGCCTTTATGCAAAAGATCACAGAGACCACAACAGGTACTGTGGTTTTGAAATTGTACAAAGGTTCTGTTAATGTAACCAGTCGGAAGAGCCCCTTTAGCCTGTATAGGCAAGACATTTCATCATTTGAGAGCGGGCAGATATATGATCAAGCTGATGCTGCTGGGTTTATCCGGCTTTATGGTCTTCCAATGAGGGTCCGAGCAATGCTAGAGCAGGGCATGTAAGTGTGCTGATCTCATTTCAACATTGAGAAAAGGAACTCCTTTGTTGCACTAGACTAGTTATGTTATTTCA
The DNA here is from genome assembly GCA_026901365.1 of Sesbania bispinosa. Taxonomy (NCBI): domain Eukaryota; kingdom Viridiplantae; phylum Streptophyta; class Magnoliopsida; order Fabales; family Fabaceae; genus Sesbania; species Sesbania bispinosa. The sequence continues at coordinate 1,427,102 of QLOH01000177.1, forward strand.
ATTCCCGGGTTTCATTGTATGGTTGTTCAGAATAATGTTGATTGTAGCTTAGAGAGTACTTTGGATTGTTAGTGGAACACCTCAACCCTAATAAAATGAATAATATTTTGGGGGTGTTTGGAAGGGTTTATTTGAGCCGATCTTATAATATAAACACTTATATAAGTGTTTGATTGAATTTATAACAAAAGTGTATGATCTGCTCATAAATTGTTTTTATCTTATTTCAATAAGTTTCTCATAGTAGCTTATGAAGCTTATGCTAAGGATAAGTGTCCTGTCCCCTTTTCGGTTCTTATCCATCCCTTAAGTGTTCATGACATAAGTTTTCAAATGATTAAGCATTTAATCAAGGTGGTTTTCCAAACATGTTCTTAATAATTCACACTGAATTCAAATTAAGATAAAAATGATTTTTTTAACTATGTTTTATAATTATTAAAGAAGGAAGAGAATGGTACTCCTTATATAGTCCCATATGTACATGTACACTAATATAGATGAGAGAGCTAGTCCCACCATGATGTGGATGTTCCCGGCTCGAACATGATACATGTGGTTAATTGTCTTCCGTGAGGGATACATGTGGTTAAACAAAAAATACGTACACTAAAACGGAGACCCTCTTGCAGTTTGGCATCGCTAATTGTAGGAAGTCGGTTGTTCAACTTTGAGCTAGAGTTTACAAATAACTGAGTATTCTTAATGATGACAATATTCATAATCTAGAACGAAAAAAAATTCAAAAACTATTCTATGTTTTGTTGTCAATACCAAACTGTGATGCTTGTGCTTCTAATATTACGTCAAAGACAAACGAATTCAATACCAGGTGGTATTTTCTTCTGTAGTCCCCAAGCACGCTTTCTGTTTTCCTCATGATCCCAAGTTTTGAAGTGCTCCCCCAGTGGTCTCAATTTCGGTTTAGTTGGTAACCTTGTATCAATAGTTATCTTCTGAAGTTCCACTGCATTCTCAATCACATACATAACTAATTCAACTTCACATGCTGATCCACAAAACCCAACCAATTCCAACTCCTTAAGACTGTATTGACATTCCACTGTGAATTTTCGTTCTGTTCTAAAAGTGGGATTGGTATTTAGCATCTGCAACATGTAAAAAAGGAAAAATTTTCAATCTTCTTATAGCATGTACTCCCTCACTAAAATCATGACATGTATATTATATATTGTTATTTGTTTGAAAGAAAACTTTCAAACTAAAAGTAGTTAATCAAAGTCCATATTCTTAATTCAACCCCCAAAAAAGCCCATATACTGATATACTTAGTATTTTTGGCAGAAACAAAGGCAGATGTCAATGATATTCACCTTGAGTGTGAACTTCCATAGTGAAGGTGATGCCTTTAATAGCATAACACAAGAACTAAGTGTGATCCCCTCATCAACACAGGTAACCAACTCCAAATGTTTGAGATTTTTTAACTCAGGTAGTTGACTTAACCAGTAAATCTGAAAATAAGATAGCAAAAAAGACATCACACTTGTTAATGAGGAAAGCAACCTAAAAAGAAAGGAAGGGAAGAAAAAACTACCACTTCAGGTGAGTTTTGTGTAATATCCAATTTAAGCACTTTTATTTGTGGGAGAAAGCTTTCTCTAATGAAACCCATGAAGGATCCTCCAAATGCTGCTTCCACAAGGCTTGGAACGCTTTTAAATTCTGTGTCCAAATGGGATCCATAGTATTTGAATGACACTAAATTCTCTGCAAAAATTTCAAGGTTCACCAGCTCCCAACACCTTACCAATTCTAGACATTTCAGCTTAAGTGATGGACCTGAAACCTTCATAATTGTTGGAACTCCTGAGTTAACCAAGCTCAAAGTTTCAAGTAATGGACAGCAACACAGTAAATACTCTAACATCTCTTTGGTCACAGTAATGGATTTCAGACGCAAGACACACAAGGAATTAAAACTTTCTAGTTTAAACCAGTGCAAAGGAAGAACATATTCAAATGTAGGCCCAAAATACAGCTCAAGCTTTTGAACCTTCTTTTGAATGGCAAAATGAACCCAGTTATCAATATCCCACCCACTACCCACATGAAACCAAAACTTCAATCCTTTTAGAGTTGAACTTTTAAGTGAACACAACAATCCATTGATCCAACTTATATACATATGCCTTTCAGCATCATACATGATCTCCATTGCCATTTGTAAATGCCTTCCTGAAGCCTTCTCAATATCTTTTTTCATGTCTTTCATAACAGGTGAACCATCAAATTCTAAGGCCCCTGAAAAGAAGGTCCATAGATATCTCCATTTTCTTGAGAGGATGCTGGTCCTAGCAGCTTCATTTATTGACAATTTAGATAAAATGGCTATAGGGATTCCATCTGGTAATTGGTTGATGAGATCTTCTTCATAGCCCTTTTCATTGTTAGCTTTTGCTCTCTTCTGTTTATAATCCTTGCTAGCTGGATCTTCCATGATCATTCCTGGCCTGAATTTTACCAAAATTTATGGATCTTCAAGATAAGGAATAAGGATAATGAGTAATTGAAATTTCAAAAGAATATTTAATAAATAAGGAAAAGGAAAGAAAATGAGAAGGTAAATGGAGCAAATGAATTTACTGATTTGGAAGGAAAAAATTCCATTCAACATTTAACAACTGGATGAAGAAACTTTGATGATGATAACTAAATGACACTTCTTAAATTTTGTCAGAATGTCATCAAATTACACAACCTATGTGAAAATAAATAAATAAATAAACGGTTTTCACCCAACAAAAAAGATGTAATACGGTTACTAAAGAAGCGAGAAATGAGAACAGTTACCTATTCACAACTTACTATCCTCTTTCGTGATTTGTGAATGAGACATATTATATATGATTGGTTTTTCTCATGATGTTAACGAGCCGATCTTAGTAACTACGAACCCATTTGAAGTCCCTGTTTTGTGATGAACAAAGAAGAATCTTTTACTATGTAACGATCCGGAGTATGCTCCGTTGGTGATGGACCTCAACTCAATTTATTTTATTTTATTTTATTTCAATGTTCACTTAAAATACGTGGTATGCTTTAGGAACGGGCTTGGCATAGCTTATTTTTATACCAACAATGATATATGAAGACTCATTTGTTCCATACATCACATTTCATATTAATCACTTATCTCTAACTTGCTTTGAGGAGTAAAGTCAAGGCTTGATTTACTTAAGCTTTCCCCTACCTTAATAGGGATGCTCGTTAGGGTTGTTTGTTTGGGTCGAGCGTCAACGCATAATCCATTTTCTTGCTCGTTACCGCTCCTTAGCACAAGTATTAAGTAAGCCCGTGTTCTCTAGGCACTCCAGCATGGGCGTAGCCAAGATTTTTTTATTGGGGGCCAAAATAAAGTACTATATTAAGTCATTTTTACAAGATTTTTTGATGATTTTATTTAGTCAATTTTCTTAGACTTTTTACAAATTTTTAGATGCGCTTATTATCTTTTTTTTCATCTTTACCCTTCATAGTCATTGAACATTTATAATTTTTAGGTTAGTTAATGTGCGGAATAATAGAGTTTGTCTTACAAAAAAGGATATCGAAAAAAAATTTACAATAAGGGTAAATTTAGAAGTTGCATGATTTTTTATAAAACTAAAATATTAAAAAATTCTTTTTTAATTTTATTATCTAGCCCTAAAAGTAAAATTCAAATCAAATCAAATCAAAGAAAATTCCTTTTTATTCTCGTAAGATTTTTATTTTTTATCACGCAGATCTAAAAATCACATTCAAATAAAACACAATCTTCTTTAATTTTGAATAAAACTTTATGATCTCTAAATAAGGAAAAATAATTAATATAAAGAATATATAAAAAAGGAAATGAGGACTCAATACAAGTAGTGAAAGAATTATAAAGAGATAATACTATTAAATTTACAAAAAATTTTGGGGGGCCGGATTTAAAGTTAATAAAATATTTCATGTAAAATATATATAATTAGTAAAAAGATTGAAAAAATTTGGGGGAGCCGTGGCCCCTGCCAGCCCCCCTTGGCTGCCCTTGCACTACGGTAGGACGTGGATCGATCATGATAAAAATAGACTTTTTCGTAATGTAATAGAAGGGTCACAATCCAGTTTCCCGGGCTTTCTTCCTTCCCTGAGCTTTCTCCCTTCTCTCTCTATCCCTATGTCTTTGGGTGTCTATTAGGCTGTTTATGTAACTTTTGTTTTTAAACACTAACTAGATATATATGAAGAAATTATTTTACAAATTTTTTAAATTTCAATTTGAAATATTAAGTATAATATATATATATATATAATATAATTTATCAGTAAAAATATTTTAATATTCCCTTATTATAACTGAAAAAGGAGATTAAATGAAAAATAATGTGAATAATGATGACTTCTATGTTGTAACTCTTAAAATTCATTCATTTCAATCAACCAAGTGTTACAATTCACAAACCAAGAGAATATAATAGAGTTGACGTTTCATCGCGAGAGTCGGTTGTTGAGCTTTTATATATTATATCTTTTTAAATTTAAATTTAAAATATTAAGTATATCAAATATATATATAATAAAATTTATCAGTAAAAATTATTATAACTGAAAAAGGAGATTAAATAAAAAATAATGTGAATAATGGTGACTTCTATGTTGTAACTCCTAGTATTTATTTATTTCAATCAACCAAAGGTTACAACTCACAAACTAAGAGATTGATCCACGCAATGACAACTCAACCAAAAAGTTGAGTTGGCAAAATGAGAGAATATATATAATAGAGTTGACGTGTCATAGCGAGAGACCGTGGTTCAACTTTAATTATATATATATATATATATATATATATATTATAATAGATAGATTATGAGCTAAAATCTCAAAGATTTTAAGTTTAAAAAAAAATAAAATGTAGCATAATCCTAGGTAAAAACACCAATTGTAATCTCTACACTTCAAAATGAATTAGTCTCTAGTTATCGACTGAGAGATACCATTAGTTCACACAAAAATAAAAGAATAAAATGCAGTCTAATAATTATTGATAAAAAATCAATGATTGAATTTTAAAAATTATATAATTTATCATATATGTAAATGTATCTTATTATATTGTCAAATATTAACTTTTCAATCCATAACTGTATTTTTGTATTTTATTTTTTAAAGTGCATTTGCATAATTTAGAGAGGAAGTAGATTCATAATATCAAAATCTCTCGAAATGGAATGTAACTCACCATATCAATAATCCATTTTTATTTATTAAATTGAAAATTTTATTTGAGGAAGAATAAATGTTTTATATGCTTCCCTTAGTAATATTTTCTATTTTATTTTAAAAAATTTCACATCCTATTTTTTTTAACCAATAATATTTGTTATTCTTAAATTTTCCTTTTATTAGTTTAAACTCAAATATTCTTTTAATATTTATTCATCTATATAGGGCGAGGGCTGGGCACTGGTCGGTTACAATCAGATCAGTTTAAGGCCCAATTAATAAACCCAAGCTGAGGTACATAATATCTGGACCGCGTCACCGACCATATGAGGGAGTTATTTTTTGCACCATTTTTTTTATTAAATACACCCTTACAATTTTTTCCATTACTTAAATACCCTTAATAACTCTCAGAGAGTGATCTCAATACAAATGTCAAGCAGAAGAGATTGGGCTCCACCGCTAAGATCTTAAAAGGAAAGAAAAAAAACTGAATCATGAATTTTCCCACTTGAAGGGAATTCTGTGATCGAAGGTAAAGGAAAAATGATTGAAATTTGTGTTCATATTTAGACTTGTCAATAATTTTTTGGGTGACTATATGGATTCTATGGAAAGACGAATATTTCATGGTGTTCAACATGTAATTAGAGACATCAGTTTCAATTAGGATGACAATTGAGTCCAAGCCCTATGGTATCTGTAAAAATTACCCGCACGATAAAAACTCGTAAAATGGGTATGGGCGCGGGTACGGACAAAATCCCGCATTTTTCCATGGGGACGGGCTCGGGGTATGGGCACTTTGATGCCTAGCCCGCCCCATACCCACACTCATATATACAACCATTTAATGAAAATTACCTTATATAATTAAATATAAGGATATATTAATTTTATTAAAATATCTAATATATTTATGCATATTTTTAAAATTGATATATATAATATATTATAAATTAAAAATATGTTTTATAACTATCTATTTGTATTTTTTACTTTATAATATATGACTAATTAGTGTTAATAATCATTTTTTACAGATCTTGAAGAATTCTAACACATGATATCAAAGTTTATAAAATAATGTGACGTGAAAATATATTGTAATATTTAATAAAAATTTTGAATTTTAGATCATTTGTTATGTTTTAGAACATTAACATATTATATTTCAATGTAATTAAATTGTTGTATCACTGATATTTAAAAATTATGTTTGGATGATTTTCGAGTAATTTTTTCAATTGAGATATTTTCTTAAATTAATATTTTTTAGTATGTTGTTAATTTTTTACTTAATAAAAGTGCGGGTAACGGGCGCGGGTACGGGCACTAAAGTTACTGCCCACGCGGATACGGGCGCTGGTACATGCTTTTTTTTTAAAACGCGGGTACGGGTACGAACATTGTGGTACCTTACCTAGAGGGTACCCATTGCCATCCCTAATTTCAATGACTTGTCCTTTGCTTTTTTTTTTCTTATAATTATAAGTATTTTTATTTTTATTTATAGTTTGTAATCCTTATTTAAATTTAAAATATGGCATGCCTTACCGACTACTAAAAAACAATAATCCATTATAAATGCACGCCGCGACATCTGCAGGGATAAACATTAACAAGTAGTGTAGGCGTAGCATAGCCACCGTGTGACTGGGTGGCATCGCCACGCCACCGACACGTCTTGGATGCTCATTGGGTTATTATGCCAATTGTTAATATTTATTTATCGCCAACTATACAAATACACAAGAGAAATAAAATTGATAAAATAAATAAATCACGAGTCCTTTGACCCAAATGTTAAATTCTTCTAGGGCGTTTGAACATTGAAGTCTTGGCGCGTTATCCAAATTTTCTTCGTCTACATATAGCGTGACATCCGTGGAGTTTTCCCCTTCCTCGAACACTCGCGGCAACTTGCATGACAGTTAACACCAACAAAATTTCAGGCTTCAATCACATGTATATAAGTCCATAAGACTACCCCCTGTTTCATTCAATTAGCCCAACGGAAATACTTGTCTTGTGTGCAAATATATAACTCCTATTCCTAAATACTAGTTTAGTTAATTTGTCAAACCATATTAAAGCAAGTGTTTGTAGCAATTGTCTTGTGACATGAGGAGGGACGCAGAATTTGAGCGTGTTCTGAGGTACTTCGATGAAGACGGGGACGGGAAGATTTCGCCGTCAGAGCTGAGGAGCCGGTTGGTGATGATGGGTGGAGAGCTTCTGTTAAAGGAAGCGGAAATGGCTATTGAGGCATTGGATTCGGATGGTGATGGATTGCTGAGTTTGGAGGATTTGATTACGCTGATGGAATCAGGGGGAGAGGAAGAGAAGTTGAAGGACTTGAGGGAAGCTTTTGAGATGTATGACACTGACCGGTGTGGGTTCATAACCCCCAAGAGCTTGAAGAGGATGTTGAAAAAGTTGGGGGAATCAAAGTCCGTTGAGGAATGCAAAGTGATGATCAAACGGTTTGATTTGAATGGAGATGGCATGCTTAGCTTTGAAGAATTTAGGATTATGATGGATTAATCGATGCTAACTGTATGTTAATTGATTGATTGATTCTGGCGCTGATATGTTTGTAGGTTTTGTAGGGTTGGCCGAGTGGGTTTATTTAATTGATTCGTTTGTACATTATGTCTAATTATTCTTTGTGAATACCCAATTTTATCTGGGCTAATTTTTATTTTAATTTTAATTTTTGTTTGAATTTAGTTTGTAAATAAATCTTGAAATAAAAAATAATAATAAAAAAAAGGGTTGCAATTTCAGTTTTAAAAATATTTAAAATTGTTTTTTAGAAAATATAAAAATCAGAAAAATAAATTCTGAAAATTTTAGAATACAATAATTCAAAAAAAATTATAAATATGAAAATATAAAAAATATAAAATCAGAAAATAATTACAAAAGAAAATCCGAAAATAAAAAAGGAAAGAAAAAAGAAGTAGATAACAATGAGTGAGAGGTTAGAGAAAATATTGGATAGTGGAGGTGATTTGCTATGAATTAGGAGAGAAAGGGGGAAGTGGTTTCATGAGTTGGTAGAGGAGAATTGGAAAAGGGGAGTGGTTTTCTGATATAGTGGATGAGTTAGTTACCTCTCAACTAGGTATAAAAAGGACCAGACCACACTATCACCAGGGTCTCGGTTACTTACCCAGATTATTTTTTTTTACACACATTAACAGAGAGAACAGAAAAGGGCGTGGGAGCATAAAGAAGAACAAGGAGAAATTGAAGAGGCAAAGAAGAAACATATAAACAGAGGAGATGATCAACAAGGATTTCAGTCATATTCAATTTGAGGTTTTTCTTTTTTTTTTTTTATTTTGTTCACTGTGTTTTCATAGCTTCATTTGTGTGATTCTTGAACATTGATGATTGTTTGAATTCATTGAATAAAAATGGCACATAAATGAACTATTCAATTGTGAGAAAATAATAGAGAAATTAGCAAGGTATTAACAAGAATTAAACTACAGTCACAGTATAGGAAAAATAGAATGTAGCCAAAACCAGAGATCAGTCCATAGTCCAATTTACAGTGTCTGAATCAAGATGTAGAAAAAAAAAACAGCTTGAGAATTCCCAGTCCAATTTACAAAATAAAAACAGAGTCCATTCACAGTCCAATTATCCAGGAAAAGAGAGTGAAAGGGGAGATAAAGGAAATTTAACAAAAACAGAGAATACCAAAATTGAATCAGATCACCACTACCCTCTCTGTGCAACCAACCTCGCGTCTCATCTCCCCACCGGAGCGCCGCCGCGTGCAGCCGCGCCTCCGCCGTCACCGATGCCCTCCATCTACGCACAGTGGCCATCACCGCCGCGTTTTCCTCCACCACTGCCGTACCCCTATCCCGCAGCTGCGTCAGTTCGTCGTCGCTAGCGACGAGGCCGTCCGGCAGCCTCCTCCTTCCCCGTAGCTGCGCCGTCTCCATCCTCACCGAGCAGAGCCGCGCACAACCGTGGAGATCCCGTGGTCAGCCACCTCCCTGCCGTGAGGACCGGAGCGCCATCGCGTGCAGCCGCGCCTCCGCCGTCACCGATGCCCTCCATCTACGCACAGTGGCCATCACCGCCGCGTTTTCCTCCACCACTGCCGTACCCCTATCCCGCAGCTGCGTCAGTTCGTCGTCGCTAGCGACGAGGCCGTCCGGCAGCCTCCTCCTTCCCCGTAGCTGCGCCGTCTCCATCTTCACCGAGCAGAGCCGCGCACAACCGTGGAGATCCCGTGGTCAGCCACCTCCCCGCCGTAAGGACCGCCGCGCGTAACCCTTGGGCATCGCCGCGCCGTCCAAATCTGCAGCCAGTGAAGCAGCTGCGCCTCTCCCTCTCTCCTCTTCCCTTTCTTTCTCCACTCCCCTTTTGCCTTCTTCTCTTCCTTTCTTTCTTTCTCCCATGGCCGCCTCTCCCCCTCCCTCTCTTTTCTCTTCTTAGGGTTTTCTAAATGAAATGAAAAAAACAATGTGTGTGTGTGTGAAAAGGGGACGTGAAGAATATCTGACTCAGATCCCCTTTCTTTCTTTTTTCTTTTTTTTTTTATTTTAATTTACTTTATTTCTAAAATGCTTAGTAAATATTTGTGATGTATCTCATTATTCTTATTTATTTCATGTGAACGGGTATGCTTGTTTCTGATTAAAAGATGAGATTTCATAGGTTTAATTTTTAAAATCTAAAATTAAAATTGGGAATTTTAAAATAAAAATGCAATAATTTGGTGATATTATCGAATAGCATTTCTATCGTTAGTATTATCCAAATTATATAGGACTATGGAGTATAGCCATTTGCTAACAAGATAGTCCTAGCATATTGTAAATTATTTCTAAAAAATAAAAAAAAGTAATTTTAATAAAAATAAAATGTTAACGAGTAGCATTTCTACCGTTAACAGGACTATGGGTATAACCATTTGTTAACAAAATAGTCCACATACTTATAAATAGTAAAAAATATATTTTTCAAAATAAACAAACTAGTATTTCTAGCAATAACGTTATATCTAAAAAATAAAAAGAATTTAAAATAAAAACTCAATTGATAATAAATTTTGCTCCAAAAATAAAAAATCATTCAATGATCAAGTGATGTTAAATGAATAGCAATTCTATCATTTAATATTATTTGAATCAGGAGGGTTCATTGTATAGCCATTTGCTAACAGAAACCCTTCAAGAGTGCATCCTTTTTTAAAAAAATCAATTCTTTCAAAAATAAAACAAATATAAAATTATTTTAAAAATTCTTTTCAAAATCCAAACTCTCAATCAATCAAACAAATCAATCTTCCAGAACTACGTGGCTTTGATTTCCCCATTGCAGCTGGGGATACGTAGGAGCGGGAACCGGCCCCGTCAAGCCCAAATAAATATTTTTCTAAATTTTCCCATAATCTAAAAAATAAAAAATGTAAATAAATTTGTAAATAAATAAAAACAAAAGATTTCTTTTAAAAAGGGGTAAAATAAATATTTTTTCAAAAGTTATTAAATTTGCACAATTAATTAGAGGTAACCGTCTTAGGACGGATGTCGTAGGGTGCTAATACCTTCCCTACACATAACCGGCTCCCGAATCCAAATCTGGTTTCAAAGACCATTTTTTTTTTAAAAAGGGTTTTTCTGATATTTTCCCTCAAAAATAAATATTGGTGGCGACTCCATTGAAAACGATTTTTCAATACTTATTTTTCGCCGTCCCGTCGTGACCCCGGTTTCGACATTCTTTTTTATGTTCTGTAAATTGGTTAAATCATTGATTTGTAAATTGCTTTCTAGCTCTCATTAGCAATGAAATATGGAATAACAATTTGGCTTAAAGAAAGGCATCAAATTTTAGCACATCTTCTGTAGCAAGCAATTGCGGGGTCACTTCAACCTATGCAAATTAAAACCAGAGGCGTGTGATTCCAATACTGTGTTCTTTAATGGACTTTATTTTTTATAGTGGGAAAAAAAGCATCATATCATTTGACACGCTCCAGAATTTATCTATAGTTGTTCAGAAATCGTAGTGCACACGGGTGCGCAAGAATTTCTCTATTATTATATGCATTTCTCGTTCGGCAAAGGTGCCCAAAATCAATCAATTCTGCTGGTGAGTGGTTGCTTTAACTGTTATATATCCTACCCATCGATCACCTTATCCTTTTCAAAATTCTCTTCTACATGCCTGTTGTTCGTGCATGTATACAAAATTATATCTGCACAGATACTCGGTGAGAGATGCCCGTTGTTTGTATTTGATCAAAGAGATGTTTCTTAAAAATAGCATGTATGTATGATACTGCTGTTAGAGTGTTAAGAACTTTCGATGCAACAAATAAATAATTTAATGGAACATCTAATGAATGAATTATCGGGTGGGCTCCTTCCTCCTTAAGAACCCATAAGTAAAGAGCGCAAGACGAGTTTATGTTGGATACAATGTCAATTTGTCATCACATTAGAATAAGAAGTAAGATCCAAAATGTCTCCGTGCTTATTTTTATAGAGAACTAGCAAGCCAAACACGTATTGCCATGCTATTGTTATGAAATATATAAAAAACAAATTAAATTATAAAAATGTTTGAAAGTTTTAAATTAATTTTTTTAAAAAATAATTAATTGGTAGATAATCAATTTAATGATAATTTATAAATATTCCATTTTATTAAATATTGATTTATTAAAGAAACTTAAGTATATATTAATTAAAAATTAAGAAAGTCAATGATATTCTTTAATTAAATAGCTATTTAAAAGATAATTAATATTGATTTAATTTTATTTAACATGGACTTGTGTAATACTAATATAACCGTCAATTCGGGTTACCCATTTTGACCCGGTGTGGGTAGAAGAATTTTGTGAGTCGGCTAAAAAGTTTGAGAATTATTTTGGCTTTTAAACTAAATGCTTGAACCCTACATTTTGTGGGTTCTTTACAGGTTTTGTGAGCGAATTTTATGGGTTTTTGTGAGTTTTTACTGATTTTGCAAATTACAGTCTGTATCGAACCGGACTAAAAAAACTCGAGAGTTATTTGAACTTTTAAAATAAGGATCAAGGTCCTAAACTTTTATGGACTTTTATGGGCCGATCCGTTTGGACCAGCCTATTTTATCAATTCTATCGATACATGTCACAAACTCAAAAACTTAAAATACACTCAAATTTGAGATTATTGGTTAAGATAGATTAGCACTACAACTTGTTCCGCCGGCTACCTAGGCCATAATACAATCAAATAAGATTTTTTAAATTAAAATTTTAGGGTGAGGGGACGATACTTAATTCAAGGCAGGGAAAGCCTCGAGTAGAGATGACAAAATAATTCATACTCGTGGATATATTTGCAATGGGTACCCGCATATTTATAAAATAGATGGAGATTAATATTATACTACGCGCCCGGTGGGTATCTACATATTCATTAAAATATATTTTTCTATTACACATATTAGAATATTATGATTTTTTATTATTTTATGATGAGATATACTTTATTTATATTATTTTATAATGATATTTTTAATATATTAACACATAATGGTATTATATAATTATAATTTATATATATAATATTGATGTAATATGATATTATAAAGATTATTTAACATTTTAACGTAAAAAAAATATTATATAACATTTTCTTTATTTCTTTTTATAAATTTAAATTCTTAAATATTAATAGATACCCGACACCTGTGGATACCCGCTATTCACGTACATGTTAATTTTAGTGGGAATGGATACGAGTAGTGTACTGTCCACCCCCACCCCGCCCTGCCCCTACCCGTTGACATCCTTAGTCCCTAAACTCAAAGAACACTTATATAGATCATACATTTCTCTTATCCGAAAAAGACGAGTGGACACTTGAACTAGCATTTTATAAAAATAACTTTTGTGACTATTTTATATTTTAAAAACATAAATTAAAGATAAAGTATTTTAAAAACTAATATAATGAACTCAAATCTTTGGAGACCTTAATATACAATTTCCTTTTAATCTTTTTATTTAGGAGGAGTTCATGATTGACTAATTAGAGTTAGCCTACGTACTTAATCATAAGAGTTAATATATAAATCGAGGTGAAAATTAAAATATCCATGTGTATATATAAATTAATATTTGAATATATCATAATGTTTGCAAATCTATTTCGCCATTTTTGAGCTTTAAAATCAATTCTTCCAACTCTCAACAACTTTAGCTCCATTCTCGCAGATATGAGGCCACCACTCCTTACCTCAATCAAAATTGAACTTGGTAGGACGTATTTGTTCTTTAACTTGTACTCCAATGTTCCAGATTGTACTCCAATGTTCCAGATTTGAAATGACTGAACTTGTTTGCAGAACTTTTTGCAGAATGAAATCATCCTCATCACCATGTTTCTCCCAACGATCTGTGTATAAATGTGGAGATGAATTGATTTTTCTAACATCTAAGACAACATCTAATTTTAGAAAACAATTTTGGAGGTACAAATTCTAGAATGTAAGAACTCCAAGTAGAGTAGAAGCAGAATCAATAGCATTTTAGGGCAACCATAGAGGCTAAGAAGACAAGGAGAAGGTAGCTTCGATAGAGAGAGGTGTCTCAGAGAATATGAATCCTTTTCTAATTTCTTTGTTTGGAAAAAATAATTTTCCCGTAATAAAATAAATTACAAAACTAATTTATTGACATATTGGATGACACATAAGTATGAGAAAATCAGGTCAACAAACATGTTAATAACCACATTAGTACTTTGTTAACTAGTCTAACGACGATGATTATTTTGAAAAAGAATGATTTTAGGAGGACGAAAAGCTAAATTTTTTTAGGAGGATTAAAATAAAAACGAGTGTATTTTAGAGGAACCTAAAACATATTTAAGCAAAAAAAACTCACGTTAATTAAGAATGTTATCTAAAAATTAACTGCATTCCCTGAATTGTCCTTCATGGAAAACTTCAATTTTCTTAAAACTTGTTTCAAGTGGAAATACTCTCTATTGGTATATGGTTCATTAAATAGGGCCATTGAGAAATAAAATTTGAAATAAATGAAGAATATTTTTTAATGATCTCACTAAATATGATGAAATTAGTTAAAATTTACTTATATTTAGACCCTCATATATAGAGTTTTTATTGCTTATAGTCATATTCGAGTAAAAAAAAGAGTACAATAATAGAGATCATCAAAGTGATTTTGCTTTTTTTCAATAAAGTTTTTTCTATACTCACAATTTGTATTAACTATTAAGAGTGAATATAACTTTACACAAAGTCATTTACTGTATTTATTAAAATTACTTAAGTATGATGATTATTTAAGAAATCAGTCTATCGATTCATTAATTAAAAGTTGTTATTTATCATAATCTGTATCTTGGGATATGGATTCATTAAACGAAATTTGTAATATTTAACATTTATTTAAAATAGATATATTAATAAGAAGTGAAATGAATTTGAGTTTTATAAATGAGTAAACTCCATGTAAGTCATTGACTTTATTAACGTTATGCACTTTAGTCCTTGAAATTTAAAAATGTATCTGTTAGTCCTGACATTTATCTTTGTCATTTACTTTAGTTTAAAATGATTGACAACGTTAACTGAGTACTGACATGTCACGTTAAGTGACATGGTAGATTCAACTTAGTTCCTGTAATATTAAGAATTATTCAAATCAGTCCCTAAAATAGTCTTGTGTATGAGAAGACAAATATTTAGTAACGTTATGGAGAATAGAAAGTCCTTATTCCTATTAATTGTATCAAACGTATAAATGTTTAGTTCTAAGTTGGTCATTTACGAGAATTGGTTGAAATTGTCCTTACTAAATCTAATGATTTAAGTAATATATATGTCCATATATAAAACGGGATTATATAATCTCTACATCTCTCAATAAACAACAAATTTAACACCAAAATAACTTAAAGAAGCTAAGGTAAAACTTAGCTCTAGTTCTTTTTCTCTTAGTACAATTTCTTAAATGTAATTTTCATATGTGACAATCAACATTTAATCTAGAAAATTTGAATGACAATCACATTTGAGAAATTGCACTCAGAGAAAATGAATTAGAGCAAGTTTTACCATCTTTAAGTTGTTTAAGTGTTAAATTTGTTGCTTATTGAGAGATGTAGAAATTATAAAACCTCATTTTCTAGCTAGATGAACATATATATCACTTAAAGTATTGGATTTGGTAAGGACGATATCAACTAGTTCTTAAGGAATATTGGTAAATAACCAACCTAGAACTAAACATTTATATGTTTATATTTAATTATAAAGAAGATAATACAACAAGTGAGAATTCAATTTGTTCAGTATGGAATATCATTAGAAAAACTGACTATTAATAATGGGAAAAATGTCATGAACTAATTAGATCTAACAGAAATATAGATTTGATACAATTAGCAAGAGTAAGAACTTTCTACTCTCCATAATGTTATTAAGAACTTGTCATTCCATACACAAGATCATCTTAGGGATTAAAGTGAATGATTCTTAATATTATAGTAACTAATTTGAATCCACTGCCAGCACTCAGTTAACACCATCAATCATTTTGGACTAAAGTGAATGACGGAGATAAATATTAGGTAATAACGAATACATTTTGAAATCTTAGGGACTAAAAGACACTCTACTAATAAAATCAAGGATTAATATGGGGGTTTATTCTTTTATAAATTTTGTTTAACTTTAATTAGGGATAAATTTAATGGTTAGAGGAGATTTTTAAAAAACAATGCATTAAAACATACTTTTTTAATGTGTATTTTTTTAGTTTGTTAAAACCACATATTTTTTTTAGTCCATAGGATTTGAACCCAAAACTTTACTTTAATGGAATTAAACATCACTTAAACCAACCTCATTTATTTTTAATATGTGTGTTTGAATCCATAAAGATATTGTAAATAGTATCATCGCGAGTACAAAAGTACTAGTAATTGTTATCAACTACGAGTATTAAATCTTAGCACTCCCCTTCTCTATATTTAGAAAATTAATCTATTATTTACTATCACTAAATACCAAACATAATTACTCCTCATAATAGGAGGTATACGTAGTTAAAAAAAAATATCTTCACCTATGCAATATATAACCACCCTTTATTTATTTTTTTTAGCCTTAGGCTTTACTTTCTATCAAAATCTCGTGAAGAATCCGGTTCAACTATAAATATCCGAATAATATGTCATACCCCAAAAATTTGCTGGCATGTGACGCACGAATATTAATGTACCTAGATTTGCTGTTTGTGATGAGGAAAGCTATATACATACTCTTATCAATTTCTCTTAAATATTTTTCACAATTATTAATATTTTTCTTTGCTAACTATTTTATTAAGTATTATCATTTTAACTTGAAAAATATTAGAAGATATTTCTTTCCTTGTTTTAGTTAATTTGACAGAATTTCCTTAAAATTCAAATAATACATTTCTAGATATATTGTTACATTTTTTTTTGTGCACAGATATATTTTTACATAAAGCTTATAATATATCGATCGTGACATACATAAAGGAATTTTAGATAAAGAATTAAACCAAATCTTACAAATTAAATGCAAAATATTTTTTTTTCATCTATAAAAAAGGGAAAAGAAAAAAAATAAGTGAAGAAAAAATAAACTAAAATCAAACAATTTTGTGACTGGAGTTGTGATGGGAGAAGTGAGAACACCCGCAGACACATACGTATATAAGAGCGTTATAGGAAGAAAGGCAGAGGCGTAGCCTTCAGTGATATGCAAAGAAGGCAAAAATAACGGCAATGGATGATGTAATGGAGGCTCTCTCCGGTGCGCATTTCTCCGGTTGGCATCCTTCAACGACGTCGTCTTCTTCTCCAATGCCAGCACCTTCTCATTCCCCTTTCGTGATCGGTATCAACTACTCATCTTCTTTCTTCTTACATTTACAATTTTTTCTTCAATGCATTTGATTCTTTCTCTGGAAAATTGAAAACGAAAATGCTCCTCTTTCTCGGAAACCAAACAGCATTGAAATCATTTTTATTTTCTTGTATACTCTGAATCTGATTGAATGAACATCTCGCTTCATCGTGCATGAATACATACTTCAGCTCATTGTTTTTCTTGCTCTTTGCATTCTCTCATGGATGGCTTTGATTTAGCAGTTGGAGAAAGCAAATCGAAACCTTAATTACAATAATTTTTTTTTTTTTTTGTATTTTCTCGTCAAAGAGAAAGTTAATGGCGTGTTTTGTTTATGTGTGCTTCGATCCGATTTGCCTTCTGTTCGTGAATCAGGGGTCTCTGGTGGTACGGCATCAGGGAAAACCACGGTGTGTGACTTGATCATTCAACAACTGCAAGATCACAGAGTTGTGCTCGTTAGTCAGGTAACTCCGATTTTGTAGTTGTAATTTTCTGGCGGTGTTAGATCTTAAGGGAATCATGATCGGCACCATTGAATTTCTCCTTTGTAACGGTAACTGAGTGACTGACATTATACTTAATAATGACTTAATCTAAAAGCGAATAGAAATGAATTCACATTAATTACTCGTGACTTGAGTAATTATCTGTTATTTTGCAGGATTCTTTCTACCGTGGATTGACAAATGATGAGTTGAAACGCGTTCATGAGTATAATTTTGATCATCCTGGTATGATAACACGAACCTTGATTAAGATTATTAGGCTCACACAACTATTGGCACGCATGTGATCTTTTGGGAATCTGATTATGTCTTTTTGGCTTTCATAGATGCATTTGATACAGAGCAACTTGTAGAAACCCTCAGCAAGCTCAAATCTGGACAGTCAGTTCAGGTTCCAATATATGATTTTAAGCTCCACCAGAGATCTTCTGACAGATTCCGACAGGTACCTTTCCGATACGTTAAGCTAAAGTGGGGTATTAATATCAGTTGTTCTCGGACTTATCGCCAAGATTGAATCGTTTCATTTATGCAAGTAACGAGACAATCTGCGGTTACAGAGCTTCCAGAGAGCTAACAGTTGATATCATCGTATTCATACCCTTCATATATTTTTCAGTAATTCAGTGTATCTATCTAAGCATACCTGAAATTATGTTTGTTCTGAATAAGAGAGGGTATAGTTTTCTAATTCATCCAGCAGCTGCAGGTCGATTGAATATATTGTTTCCTTAAAATTCAATTTTCTTTCTTCACTGTGATTATTGAAACTGAGTTGCTAGCTGTTTTCAGACAATTATGATTGGAGGTGCAATATTAGTATAAAATGAAAATATAGGCAGTGCTTACTTGCTTATCATAATCATTATTGTTATAATTATTTACCATTTGGCAGGTCAATGCATCTGAGGTAATCATTCTAGAGGGTATATTGGTTTTTCATGAACAACGTGTTCGCAACATGATGAACATGAAGATATTTGTCGATGCAGGTCTATTGCGCTTCCATTTTGTTTATCATTTTCATTTCAAGTTATTTTCCATCTATTACGGGTTAAATGGGTTAAAATGGACTAAATTTTGTTTATCACAGGAAAAAGGAGATGGTTAGAGTTAAGGAATAAAATGGTGTGTGCTGCAGTTAGCTAGGTCTAGCATATATAATTATGCTATGCCTTGTTCTGTTTTCTGTCTATTAGGTCAGATCCATGAAGTACAACCATCAAACCCCCTGCATAAAAAGTTGCACTGTTGCAATCGGTTCTGGGTTCAAAGTAACTTTATCAACCTTTGTTTTGGAAGATTCTACCATCTCAGCTGAACTCTGTTGCTGAGAGGACGATGACAGAATAAATAGGATTCTCCTCCCATGTTGTTTATACTATACTCATTCACATGACCCAGAAATAGAGAAAATCAATCAACAAATGATCACTTGGTTTATACAAATTTCTACAATCACTAGAATTAATCAAACCTGGCCATAAACCTTGGACTATAAGCATAGAGGTCCATCCTTTTAAATTATGTTCACTGATCATTAAGTATTATAGACATGCTTTTTGATAATTTGAGGAAATGTAGATTGTTGTCTTCTAGTTTCTTGAACACCATGATTCTCCCTCTGGGGTTATAATCCTATCCATGGATCTGTTTTCATGCGTATAAGAAAGAGGGTTTCTAAGGACATGCAAACCAACATGTTATTCTTGTACCCTTCATCCATATTGGAAAGGTAGCCAGCATAACTAGGTGAGTGGCAAAGGGAAATCATGTGATCTAGTATAGTGAGGAGTGTTTGCTTCATATTCTGCTTGTCCATCCAATGTTCTCGATCCTCTCTGGTAGATTCTCTTTATTAGTTAATACTTTGAGATGATGCATTGGACAAATTTCTATTATAATGATTTCTCTATAGAAACTGTCGGTGGGTTTTATATTTTCTTATACCTCTAGCCATACTGATATTGCACTGCATGTTATGTAGATCCTGATGTAAGGCTTGCCCGCAGAATAAGACGTGATACTGTTGAGAGGGGTAGAGATGTACACTCTGTGCTGGAACAGGCAAGACTTATAATCTTTGTATATATCATAACCTTATTAGACTGACAGATTTGAGGAATTCAGGAATCAAGATTACTATTTATGAAAATCAATAACTTATTTATGTTGATATCGTACTAGTGACAAGATATGATAAAATAAACAAGTTTTTTTGATTTAGAAGGATTGTAAATAAATAATACTCGTAATGCCCATTCTAAAAAATAATTGTGTAGGGACAAACCAGTTCCCGATACAAGGATTCGGTCACATTAATTGTAAAGGACATATGCTTTGAGCCAAAATCGGATTGCCATATAATATGCAAACAACATATCCCTGGAACTCTTGGATTATGGTGTTGCCCTTTTTACATATCCAGATAAAAGGAAAATTAAATTCTTCGGGAGAGGTGAGGAGCCTTAACTGTGACTAAGTCCCGAATAGAATTGCCCTGGTAATAGGGGATACTTATGATTTACACTAAAAAAGATAAAAGGAAAATTTACAAAGAAACCAATAAAATCATCAATTAATGGTTCTTCTTCCTTCTCAAAATGAAAAAAAAAAAGAGTCTTCTGTAATTGGGTCCTATATCTCTGCACAAGGATGACAGAAGGCTAGAGAGCAATACGTTGATGTTTATTACATTTTTTGGAGGGTAGTAACTATGAACTTAGCAGAATGAATCTCATTGGTGTTATGCTACCGTCATAGTCTGCATGACATACTTTGAACTTTGTTGCTGATGCTCTAAATTTGGTTTGGCTTTATATAGCATTAATTTCTGATTGTTGACCAATACATGAAATTCCATGGCTGATAGGGAAAAATCTTTATTAAATTTTCAGTACGCAAAATTTGTTAAGCCTGCCTTCGATGATTTTATTCTTCCATCCAAAAAGTATGCTGATGTCATAATACCTCGTGGGGGAGAGAATCGTGTAGCAATTGACTTGATAGTTCAACATATCCGCACTAAGCTAGGCCAACATAACCTTTGTAAGATATATCCAAATTTGAATGTTATACAGTCTACTTTCCAGGTGATTTTTATGCATCATCTTCTCCTAAATTTTCTGTTGGCTTCTTTCCTCCAAGGAGATATTTCTCATGCCAATTTCTAATGTTGAAGCTTTCTTACAGACTAGAGGCATGCACACTCTTATTCGTGACAGAGAAATATCAAAGCATGACTTTGTTTTTTATTCAGATCGGCTAATTCGTTTGGTAGGTAATGATCAGTTTGAGCTTTATACAAGATTTATAGCCCTTCCTAACAAAACTAATCTTAGCATCACTGACTTCACAGGTAGTGGAACATGGTCTTGGTTACTTGCCATTTACAGAGAAACAAGTTATCACACCTACAGGTCTGTCTTGGGAAGGGGAAATTCCATTCCATCGTTTGAATCTGCCAGCAAGTGTTGCATTTATTATGTTTTAACATAACATGAAAGACTTACTATGCTTGAGTGATGCTGCAAACCCTTGCTATATTCATTACCTCTCAACGTTTTCGTGCTGTTTACACACACTGACACATGCACAAAGAAAGAAAGAGACCGCAAAATTCTACTTGTTTTTCCATTGCAGGATCAATCTATACTGGAGTTGACTTTTGTAAGAAATTGTGCGGAGTATCCGTCATTCGTAGGTAACTTTCCCAGTTCAAAAAGTTTAGTGTCCTATAATTCTTCACAGACTTGTTATCTCCATACTTCATTTTTAAGATTGTGCATGTATTAAACGTTCTTCATCCCATGGTTAAGTTGGGACAAAAAACACTTGTTAGCATTTCATATGGGAATCATTATATAATATTTAATCCCTAATCTTAGCTGTGGTATGCGCGTTTAAAGTGACTTCTTGGGATTTTCATCCTAGATTGTTTATGAATTCTAATAAAATCTGTTGTTTTACTTAAATAAGAAAAACAGTAATTTTATGATTCTCAGTAAGTTTGTTTCCCCTATAATGTTTCAGTGGTGAAAGTATGGAAAATGCTTTGCGTGCATGTTGTAAAGGAATAAAAATAGGAAAAATTCTCATCCACCGCGAAGGGGATGAAACCCAGGTAATAGTTTTTCTTTTCGGTTCTTCATTCTTTCTTGAATTTGTTAGATTCCTGTATAAGATGATACAACTCTGCAAATGTAATTTATTACAATGTTTTTCGTTCCATTAAGCTTATTTATGAGAAGCTTCCAAAAGATATTTCGGAGAGACATGTTCTTCTCATGGACCCAGTACTTGGTACAGGTGAGTTATTATCTTTTTGCAAGCATCATTTTTGTTCTTCGTTTGTACATAGATCTTCTTAATGCTCAAAAGTCCCAACTTTTTATTTGTTTATTTTTCCATAATTCGACAATAGGATTTGTTAGCAATCTTTTATCGTTAAATACTGTTTATACAACCAATTAATTCGGGGTAATATGTGCACAATACAAAATTACAGCCAAGATTGGAAAAGATTGATATCATCCAGACCTGATCACAAAACAAAATTTTAGTTTCCCATTAGACCTTTGTTTTACGGAAGTTGCAGTCTACCACTTTATTAGTATTATTTGTTGTTACTTTTGTTTTTCATTTATGCATGACACTGCTACTTCTGTCGGCTGGCAATGAATACCTTATTGATCTATCCAGGTAACTCTGCCAGCCAAGCAATCGAGCTCCTTATAAAAAGGGAGTTCCAGAGTCCCGGATAATATTCCTCAACCTCATCTCTGTAAGTTATATTTAGTTTAAAACTAGCAAATACCCTAATGTTTGATGAATACCAACATAATAAATAAATTTTAAAACTGATTTCAGGCTCCCGAGGGAATACATTGTGTGTGTAAACGTTTTCCACACCTGAAAATTGTCACTTCGGAGATTGAAGAAGGACTAAATGACCAGTTCCGTGTCATGCCAGGGTTAGGAGAATTTGGTGACCGCTATTTTGGCACGGACGACTCTTAAGTGTGATAGCAGAACAAAAAGATTTCAAGTTCGACCAAAAAAAAAAAAAAAACAAAAAGATTTCAAGGAGAAAGAAAAGAGAGGAAATGAAGTTGGAATTGGAATTTATTACAGTGTATTAATCCTAATTTTTTCACACCCCAATTTTCACATTTATTTTATACATCTCTCTCTTCCTTGTTTACTATACCATCTTTTTTTTTCTTCCAATTTCTCCCCTTTCTTTTTATTTCTTTTCTTAGGGGTGTGAAAAAGAATCTTTTTTTTTAAAATGGTTATTAGTGTATAGCTATCTATTAGGGAAGATGCTGTGATTTTTTTGGGTTTGTCAAATGTTAATTTTATTGAAATACAAATAACCATAAACATTGTACATAAATAACCATTCAATGCGAATAAAAATTCATCTTACTTAAGCAGTGATTTTGAGTTTGAGTTTAAATATTAAGATATTTTAAATACTTAGAGGAAGGGTTTTATCATTTATAATGGTCAATTTATAATGGTCAATTGGTCATATCAACTCAAGCAAGATTATCCCATTAAATACAAAAAATGGTATATATTAAGAGTTTAATATATATACATTATCAGTGTAAAATCAGTGTAAAAAAATTTTACACAGATATTCAATAGTGTGTTGCCGCATTATTTATTAAATTTAATAACACATGAGGTGTCACATTCATTAAATGATGTGACGACACACTATTCTGTGTAATATTTCTTGAAAAGTGCTAGCATCACACTATTTAGCACACTCTTTTCAACACACTTCATGTGATTGGTTAAAAGTCACATGAGTCTCACCACATTGGGAGTGAGACCCACATAATTTGGTGAGATCCATGTGAATTTTAACCAATCACATGGAGTGTGTTGGGAAGAGTGTGTTAGAGAGTGTGTATTAATTAAATCCTTATAGATATTGAATTCATATTAATCATAGTTAAATACGTGTTAAAAAATAATTGATTTCTACTACTATCTTTGAAATATGACTTTGTGGTCAAGAAGTACCACAGAACTTTATTTAATGTTCTTTTTATAAAATCTAATACGCGCTCTATTTCAATTTGATTCTTATTTAAAGTTATGTAAATAAACCGAGAAATACAATAAATATTCTTTTTTATAAATTTTATTAACTAATTTTCTATTATACTTCTATCTCTCATATTGATTAATTTCTCACTATTTATTATTTTCTTTTAAATTTCTCTCTCGCATATTAATTATTAAGGACACAATTGGACAAACATTTAACCGTTTAGAATAATTAATATTCTAAAGCAATCATCAATATGAAATAAAAAAAAATTGTTTATTAATATTCTAAAGCAACAATCAATATGAAACAAAAAAATTGCTAAAGCGACACTCAATAAGAAATAGAGTACAACAAAGAGCATTATAAAAACATGGAGCGTATTAAAAGGATAAAATAAAAACAAAGTGCAAGCTATTAAAAAGCATATGCAATAACAAAATATTGATATTTTTAATTTTCACCATATAAAAATACTTGTCAAAGCTTTGTTTGCGCCATTTTTAACATTGCAGTGTTCACTACTACCTTAAGCATCATGGTACACTTGCTATTTAATTTTCACCATTAATTGATGAATCTTGTGTGGGTGTATATATAGTTTGAAATGCAATCTGCATGTTGACCATCGTGATTAATTAGCTTCTTCTTACGTATCTGAATAAAATTAGATGTAACATTTCTACATTTTGTTACAGAGGAGAGTCATAAAAATAAAAATAAAAATGTAGAGTACATGTCATTCTCTTTGTCCTTGTTTCTTACCCTCTGTAAAGTGGTTGAGAAAACTTCTCATCTTATCTCTGTATAATCTACTCTTGTTATATTCAAATTCAAATTATTGTTACATCTAATTTTTTAAATTCAAATATTGTATATATATAATTGTACTCATGGTCATTAATGAATTGAAGCCTTTTCCTATCAATTATATCTTTTCTATATGGTATCAGAAGTCTGTCTTGCTTAACCGCACTGCGATCCCCAACCATGGCCTCCTCACCTTCCTCTGAAATCTTCATTGATCCCAACCCAAAACCCACTACTAAACACAAACCTCTTGTCGAGCTCAATACCACCATTCAGCTTCCAATCAAACTCAATGCCTTTAATTACCCAGCATGGCACAAGCAATTATGCTCTCTCCTTGTTGCTCATGCTCTTGAAGAGTTCATTGATGGGACCTTCTCATGCCCTCCCTCTACCATTGGTGAAGGATTTGAAACTAAAACCAATCCAGACTATGCCTATTGGATTCGTCAGGATCAGTTACTATATCTTACTCTACTTGGCTCTTGTGATGTAGAGGCAAAGACTGTCATGTCATCTGCTAACACCTCATCCGATGCTTGGAATCAGTTGAAAAAGGCCTATGCCAGTCGCTCACGCTCGCGTATCATGTCATTGAAAGAGCGTCTCAATTCCATCACCAAAGGCACATTACCTGTCAGTGACTATTTGTGCTCTATTCGCACTATTGCGGATGAGTTGGCTCTCATTGGTCATCCAATGGATGATCTCGACCTTGTCATTCATGCTCTCAATGGTTTAGGTCCATCATATCGAGAGTTCACAACATCTATCCGTACCCGCGACTCTCCAATAATGTTTGATGATCTCTTTGACAAGCTTGTGGACTTTGAAATATACCTTCAACGCGAAGATTGTGTCAATAGCAGTGCTCCTCTCACTGCTAACCTTGCCAATCGAAACTCTTCTGGTTCAAATCGCGGTCGTTCACACTCCTTTCACAACTCCTCAAAGAGGTCTCCATATCTACCTCTACTCCTGTTTGTCAATTTTGTGACAAGAAGGGCCACACGACAAAGACATGCTACAAGATCCATGGTTATCCACCTAAACGGGACCCTCCCTGCAAATGTGGCAAAGAAATCTGAAAGCAATGACCTCACATGGCTGATTGACTCTGGCGCTTCTCATCATGTGACTGGTGATCTCAATAATCTTTCCATCAAATCAGACTATCTTGGAGAGACACACTCACAGTGGCCAATGGTAAGACTTTACCCATCACTCATATGGGCTGCACTAAACTTCCCACTCTCTCCCGCCCACTTCACCTTACCAATGTTTTACGTGTTCCTTCTGTTACTAAAAATCTTATTTCAGTTTCCCAGCTTTGTAAAACTAACTGTGTCTCCATTGAATTTTTCCCTTATCATTTCGAGGTAAAGGCACTGGACACGGGGGCAATGCTGTTACGCGGATCTAATGAGGACAATGTGTACAAGCTTCCTACCATCAACCTCCAAGCCCACACCGCCTATGCCACCACCTCCCATCACTTGACCTTTGGCACCTCCGACTTGGCCATCCAGCACGCCCACCCCTATTACATGCTCTCAATTCACACAATATTTCCTTTTCTACTTCTAAGAATAAATGTAATGACTGTCTCTCCAATAAAAGTCACAAAATTCCATTCTCTAGGTCTACCATTGTTAGTACTCACCCATTGGAATTTGTGTACTCTGATGTTTGGGGTCCCTCCCGTATTCAATCAATTGACGGTTATTCTTACTATGTCATTTTTATTGACCATTTTTCAAAATATGTCTGGCAATATATGATAAAACTCAAATCTGATGTCTCTACCATATTTCTTATTTTCAAATCATTAGTGGAGAATTAATTTAATGCAAAAATTAAAAAAATTTATTCGGATAATGGTGGTGAATTTATAAAGCTACGTGCTTATTTCCAATCTCAAGGAATTTCTCATCTCACCACTCCACCACATAAGCCAAAACATAATGGCTTATCTGAAAGAAAACACCGTCATTTGGTTGAAACGG
Source organism: Sesbania bispinosa (assembly GCA_026901365.1). Lineage (NCBI taxonomy): Eukaryota > Viridiplantae > Streptophyta > Magnoliopsida > Fabales > Fabaceae > Sesbania > Sesbania bispinosa. The sequence goes on from QLOH01000177.1 coordinate 1,453,654, forward strand.
CTCGTTGTCTTATTCACCATGCCTCCCTCCCTTTTACCTTTTGGAGTTATGCCTTACAAACTGTTGCCTATCTCATCAATCGCCTCACAATCCCTACTTTGAAAATGAAAACCCCATTCTCTATCCTCTTTAATCGTGAGCCAAATTACACCAAGCTCAAAATTTTTGGTTGTCTTTGTTTTCCCTGGCTTACCCCCTACACCCATAACAAACTTGAAACAAGATCTCTACCATGCATTTTTGTTGGTTATAGTAATACTCAGAGTGCTTTTTTGTGTTTCAATTTGAAAAGTCAAAAATTAATTGTATCCTGTCATGTTCAGTTTGTTGAAAGTGTTTTCCCATACTCCCAGTCCAATCTTGAGTCATCCACCTTATTCCTATCCAATCAAATTCCTTCCCCACTCTCTCTCCCAAAATCCCGTAGTGACCCCACCACAACTTCCTATCCATCAGATTCTCTCTCCTCACACCTATCTCCTTTTAACCGCCCAACCACTCCCCAAATTCCTCACTCACTTCCGCAACCCACTCATCACTCCCACATAACCAACCCAATAAACATTCTCTCTCCTGCATCATCCCCTCAAAAGTCGCAACCCACATCCCTATCAACCAACAACCTTATCTCTCCTACATCATCCCCTCAAAAGTCTCAACCCACCAACCTACATAATCTCTCTCCTCATTCACAGCCCACTTCCCCCAACAACCATAATCTTTCTCCACCCATCCCTCAAACCACACGCCCATTATCCTCTCTCTCCAATTCAAATTCTCCAACCTTATCACCACCCATCCATTTATCCAATAACCCATCTCTTCCTCCTATAAGCCAATCCCCTCTCTCTCCCAAATCGGATCCAACAACCCAACACATCCAAACCGTGCACCCCAATCCTTTATCCCCTGATATCGCAAACACCATCCAAACCTCTTCCACGACCCCAACCATTTTCCCTCAACCCCAAGACTTACACACTACAACCCATGGAGACTTGTACACATCCTCATCAACCTCGTTACAAGCATCTCCCTCGGCTCCAGCTGCTCTTGTACCTTGTCACTCCATGGTCACCCGAGCCAAAGCTGGTATATTTAAGCCCAAACAGTTGAATCTAGTCACCAAATATCCTCTTACAGAGTCTTTGGTACCTACCTGTGTCTCTCAAGCCATGAAACATCATCAATGGAAAGATGCCATGTCCGAGGAATTTAATGCCTTGATGCGCAATTGAACTTGGGATCTTGTCCCACCTCAGCCCCACTACAATGTCATTGGAAACAAATGGGTCTTCCGCCTCAAACGCAATCCAGATGGTTTAATTTCCAGATACAAAGCCCGTTTGGTGGCCAAAGGATTTCATCAACGCCCGGGGATTGACTTTCATGAAACATTCAGCCCAGTTATCAAGCCCCAAACTATAAAACTGGTCTTGTGCATTGCTCTATCTCATGGCTGGCCAGTGAGTCAAATGGATGTCAACAACGCATTTCTCCATGGGACTATCACTGAGGATGTTTACATATCTCAACCACAGGGATTCATTCATCCCTTTCTTTCCTCTTATGTTTGCAAGCTTAACAAGGCTTTGTATGTCCTCAAGCAGGCACCTCGTGCTTGGTACCATGCGCTGAAGGAATTTCTACAATCATATGGATTCAAGAACTCCAAATCTGATACATCTCTTTTTATCTATAACACTAACAATGTTTTGGCATACTTCTTGGTGTATGTAGATGATTTGTTGCTTACTGGAAACAATGCCAAATTTCTCCATCAATTTCAAGCATCTCTGGCCGCTAAATTCTCCCTCAAGGATCTTGGCCAACCGTCTCATTTTCTAGGAGTTGAAATTCTTCCAACGAAATCTGGTATGTTCATGTCTCAACACCACTACATCCGCGACATCCTACAACTTGCAAACATGACTGATGCAAAGCCAGTTGGCACACCAATGTCAACCTCGTGCTGCCTCACGCCTCTACCAGATGGTCCCACATGTGATGTCACGCTCTTTCGGCGACTCATTGGCTCTCTCCACTATCTCTCCATTACTCGGCCAAATGTGGCTTATTCTGCAACAAATTGTCCCAACACTTACAAGCACCACAAGAAATCCACATGCAAGCCCTGAAACGCGTCTTACGCTATCTCAATGGCACCATCAATCATGGTCTTCATGTTGTCAGAAGTTCCTCTCTTCATCTAAATGCCTTTTGTGACTCTAATTGGGCTGGTGATACTGCAGACCGTAAGTCAACTGTTGCTTACATAATTTACCTTGGACCAAACGCCATATCTTGGTCATGTAAAAAGCAAAAGACTGTTGCCAGATCCTCTACTGAGGCCGAGTATCGCACCATTGCTTCCACTACTGCAGAGATTCTTTGGCTAAGACAACTTCTACAAGAATTAGGAGTTTCTTTACCAAGTGCACCAACACTTCTTTCTGACAATGTTGGTGCCACTTATGCTCAAATCCTGTATTTCACTCCGCATGTAGCACATATCCATTGATTATCACTTTATTCGCGAGTTAGTGGCCAAGAATGAGCTCCTTGTCTCTCATGTTCCATCCAGTCACCAACTAGCTGATCTTCTCACAAAGCTGCTCTCTGGGCCCCGACACTCATTTCTGTTATCCAAGATCGGTGTCGTTACCCCTCCACCGTCTTGCGGGGGCGTGTAAAGTGGTTGAGAAAACTTCTCATCTTATCTCTGTATAATCTACTCTTGTTGTATTCAAATTCAAATTATTGTTACATCTAAATTTTGAAATTCAAATATTGTATATATATAATTGTACTCATGGTCATTAATGAATTGAAGCCTTTTTCTATCAATTATATCTTTTCTATACCCTCTATGCCACCATGTGGTTTTCTAGGGGCTTTTTGCTAAGGATATATATAATGTTATCTTGTATGCTTGAAAGCAAACTGATGAATCATCAACTGTCAAATGTGCTGGAATTTGTTTGGCATCTCTCAGATGATCTTATCCCTCATATACAAGAATGCTAAGAAAGTAGAAGCCAATTATTGTACATAGCAACAAGAATGGAAGGACACAATGAACTTCCTAAACAATCGCAGCAAAACAAAAGTTATAAACAGAGCATCAAATGCTTAACACATTCTTTGATTTTTTTTTTCTAACAAGTTCTACATTTCCATTTTAAGACAGGCCCCTTGCTGCAAATATTGAAAGTCAAACTCTTTTCACCCAGTAAGTCACTTTATCCATAATTACAGGTCATCCACCTAAAAAATGTGCAATACTAATGAAACACATGTTTCACCCTAAAACAACCCAATCAACCTATCAATTTATGCTTGAAATTTTATTTTTTTTCCACTTGAGCGTGTTTGTATGATGGCTTTTGAGGAGGAATAAAGAATAAAAACTTCATTTTAAAATTAAGAATATTATATAATATTTAAAAATAAATAAAAAATTAGAATATTAAATTTATGTTAAACTACAATTTTATTTAATTTAAAAAAACTTATCAAATTAAAGAATATTAGTTAAAAAAGAAAATTTCAATCTCCCTTCTCTTCCTCTTTAAAACCCTTCATGTAAACATACCCTTGATGAATTACATTAACACTTTATTTGGTAGATAGGAGGAAAATAAAAAAGAGAAAAATAAAGATGGAAATAGTGTGGAGATAGAGGTGATTTATAAATTGTTTGAAGTGAGAGAAATGTGAAATTAAGTTATTTGATTTGATAAAAATAATAGGAGAGAAATAATATTATGTGTCAATTTTGTCTACATTCCCCAATTTATTCGTCAAATCTCACTATATTTGTGGAGAAATGTTTACATTGTAGGACCCACCAACTTTACCTATTTCTCTTTATCATTTCCCTGCCTATCTAAAATATGGAAATACAACCTATTTCTCTTTTCCCCCTCCTATTTCTTCTTTACTTGTGTAAACCAATTACCAAACGAAGTGTAAGGTTATTACCAATAACCAAACAAACATTAACAGTGAGTTTGGTAGCATAGAAATTGAAAAGGAGGGAGAAGAAATAGGAAAGAGAAGTTTGTTAATGTGCTTGGTAAGATAGAAATGAGGGAGGAGCGAATTGAAAAGACATGAGACCCATAATAAACAATTACTTCGCTAGGATGTGGAGAAATAGCGAGGATATATTGTACGGTTATGAGAGAGAATGCACAAAAAAAGAATTGGACCAATGTGCCCTCACCTTTTGTACAAAGTGGTCGGTGAATTAAACATGAATGTATCTCAATAATAAACTTCCAAATATTGAACGGGTCCGTATATGATAAATCTATCATTTTTAATATTTTTAATTAATTATATCTATTAATTTATAAATTTAAATAGGTTTTAAGATATATTAAATTTTAAGATTTTATATAAATTAGTTATAATATTATATATAATGTTTAAATACTTTTAACTTTAATAAATTTTACTTAAAAATATTTATTTAGAGACATTTTAGTCTTTATCAATTATAAACTTATTTCTCTCCATCTTATTTCTCTCATACCAAATAAGATGAGAGAAATATAATCTTTTTTCCACTCTATTTCACTTCTATTTCTTTTATACCAAACAACTCAATTTCTTCTCTATTTCTCACCTATTTCTATATTCTCAATTTCTCCTAATTCTATTTCACTCCCCCTTACCAAACATAGTGTACAAGAGTATATATCGATCTGCCAGACGCGTGAAGCTCCATAGGAAATGGAGATCTCCATTTCATTGTGTCTTCGAATGACACGTGGCATTAAAATATGCAACGACTATGATTTCAAGTTTCTAATTCAATTCAATCGGCTAGCTTCTCTCTGAAGACTATTATTTAGAACCCTTGTATATATATCATATATGAATAAAACTTATAAGTAAAAGGTAAACATATAATTATAAGGGTAAAATAATATTTTAGTCCCTATAAAATGCCTGAGTTTTGATTTTCATCCCTGAAAATTTTTTCTTTTTTTATTTGATCCTTATAAAATATTTAAGCTATTTTTTTAGTCCCTGCTGTTGATTCACTATTAATTACGAATGTGTCGAACGCCCATCACAATTAGTAATCATATGTAATGTTCCCTGACACATTATACAACAGTGTTAACCTCATTAAACACATTCAAAAACTATTTTTGATATATATGAAGGAGGAAGTGTACAAAGAATTTCTGTTCAAATTGACCATGAAATTTGACTCTTTAAATGAGTTTAAGGAAACTAACATTATATAACGTGTTAGGGTATTTCTGAAGTATTGTTGACTATTATGGGCGTTCGACACATCCACAATTAACAGTAGAATCAACATCAGAGACTAAAAAAATATCATAAATATTTTATAAGAATGAAATAAATTTTTTTTTCAAGGGACGAAAATCAAAACTCGGGTATTTTATAGGGACTAAAATGTTATTTTACCCTAATTATAATGATCATATAAAAATAAGTTTCATTAATTAAAAGAGATCAAGGCCTAGACGTCTAGATTTATTTATTTTTATGTTTTAATAATGTTAAAAAAACTAAGGCCTAACTAAGTCATAATTATATTATTAATTTATTATAAATGAAAAATTATAATATTAAAAATGATTTAATAAGTTAAGCCTAAAGTGTGGTCCGAACGAGTCCTTAAGGCACAGGTGGTATCACGTTTAGTTGTTTTCTTTTATTTTGAATTGAATTAATCCCAACAGTTGATGAAATCTATTACTTGTAAAGGATTAAAAAACATGTGTCATCATACAATTTCATCAACTGGTAATCTCCATTTCTTTGAGAAATGGAGAGAATCAGTACTCCTGCCAGACCAACCAAAAAAGTTGGCCGTAAGTTCACAAATGGAATTTTAAAGAATGATAGTAATTATAATAATAAAAGGCCACAAAAATGACACACCTATAATAATGATAACGGAGAACCTAAAAGATAACAGCAGTTACGAGCAAAACATTTTTTTCCTTTAAGAACTATGATAACCTGTGATTATTGTGTAAAGCCAACTACTTTTGTGTATTATAGATTTCATAATTAAGTTACACAACAAAATCTTGACCAAGAAAGCAATCTACAGGCCGCATTGACTCCACAGGTGAAAACTCTTAGAAATTCATTTTGTTTTGCTTATCCGCAGGAGCCACACATTGCCATAATGAACGGTAGGATGCAATATTGACTGCTTCAACCCCTAGCGCAGAGAGGTTACGGGCATACTCCTGGTGACAATATGGAAGAGGAAGGTTATTATCTAAATAAAAGCAGTTACCGTTTGCTGCACAATCACTTAAAAATTCATTCAGAAATCATGACATCCATGTGTTACTTGTCCCATGTGCGAGAGGAAGATCATACTGGAAATATTGAGTATCATGCTATTGCTAACCTGAATATCAATGAACAACTGCATACACATTTTGTCAGTGTCAGACACATTATTATCTGCAACATCTGAACTTGCTCCAGCTCGTCTTTGTGCACTCTGCCTAATTTTCTGGAGTGAAGACTCTGTCTTTCTTGCCTGCTCATAATATAAAATTATTTAAACAATATCAAAGCCAGGATCCAAGAGATCCAAAAACTTCATCAATGTAGTTTGAATTCTTACCAGGCTAACAACGTCAGCTGTTACTTCATAATAACGGTCAGTAATATCAGTTGCAGCACAAAGGAGTATTTCATTCTTAGTTTCATTTGTCAAATATCTTGCGGTTCTCTCCCCATCCAAAAAAGCCTGTTTGTCATCAATACACACTTTAATTGAAAACAGATAATATTTCTTACAAATTAAACATAACTCAAAAATATTGACAGGTCTTACTTCATCTTCACCTTTTGGCTTTCTTTTTTTCAAGAGGTGTCTCCAAACAGTTTATTTTAATAATTTTTATGTGGGTCCTACATATACACATCAACTCTTTTTACTTTCTAAACAATTCTTACAATTTAAACAACTCTTCACTCCAATGGAGCAATTCAATAAGAATTCTTAAATGGACCACACAAACTATCTCATATTCATTATTTCTAATTTGATTTCAACTTAAAATATTATTTGATCCCACATTTAACCCTGCGATTGCCATAAGAACCAATTGTTTATTTAAGCAACCCGGTGCTTAAAACTAAGAACTTTGATGCCATGTCATTGTGCTCCAATGATGTGTGAGTTGCTTCCTTGAACTCTTAATTCTAAAAACCCAATAAGAAACTCATTGGAGACGGTTAGATGCTATCTTTAAATTTTTTTTCTAGCGTATGTAAATTGTAGACAACAAGAGTGTTTAAAATTGGGCAACATGGATCATTAATGCCATCCGCCATATTAGATTAGACTCAAGGCTTAAATACATTTTTGGTCCTTATACTTTTGTAAATGGGTGATTTTGGTCCCCCTAGTTTTAATTGCTCAATTTTGGTCCCTATACTTTTGTAAATTAGTGATTTTGGCCCCCCTAGTTTTAATTGTTCAATTTTGGTCCCTCTTTTTTAAAAATTGAACAAATATAATCCTACTATTAGCCTCCCATTAAATATTTAGCAGAGTTTGCTTATATAGATTTAATTTTGCACGTGTAAACTATCACATGACAAATATTATTATTTAATTTTATCTCTTAATTTTTTTAAACGAAAAATCAGAAAATAAAATCTGATTATGCATAATTTAATACAATGAGAAAACAAAATAAAAAAACAAAATCTCACTACTGCACTCCAATTTCCTCAAAAACAATAGAACAAATACAAGTCTCAAAAACAAACAATTGCAGGTCTGCTTCAAGCCATCAACCGAGCGAACTGAAATCTCATTCGGGCATGAAATGAAATTTAAAATGAAATCGAAAGCGAACTAAAATCTGCAAGCTCTGATTTATCGTTTAAAAAATGAAGAGATAAAATTAAATAATAATATTTGTCATGTGATAGTTTACATGTCACAAAATTAAATCTATGTTAGAAAACTCTGCTAAATATTTAATGGGAGGCTAACGGTATTAGATTTGTTCAATTTTTAAAGAAGAGGGACCAAAATTGTGCAATTAAAACTAGAGGGATCAAAATCACCCATTTACAAAAGTATAGGGACCAAAATTGAGCAATTAAAACTAGGGGGACTAAAATTACCCATTTACAAAAGTATAGGGACCAAAAATGTATTTAAGCCTAGACTCAATTTGCACATGCGTAGTTTCACTAGCCTCCACATAAAAAGCTAAGCACAAAAGCAATGAGTCCTTTATTTTTTGTGGGGGGTTGAAGTCTGAGACTAAAGGCTCAACAGCAGCAGTATACCTATATGAACATGTAATAATACTGCCAGACTTCCAACCGTCCATAACTTCATACAAATGGGTTCCTAAAAGTGGCCTACATAACAATAGTTGTCTAATTCACATTAAAAAGTTAGGTAAAAAAAAAAAGAAAAAAAGACGGTATCAGTTGATGTACCACGTGTAATATTTCCTTTTTCTGACAATTGAGCCAGTAATAACTGAAACTCTCAAAGTGTCTTCCATTACACAATGAAATGTGTAAAAGACATAATACAAAACATCATAAATTTTAAAGCTTTCCCTATGATCATGCTATCAGACTCAACATCCTACAAGAAATATATCACCATCCCGTTGTCTTGAAATCAAATTAACCACAAAAAGATGTATGAGGGTAAAAATAAAATAAACTATGAAGCTTAATTGATATTTCATACCTTAAGGGGACGTAATACCCCTGAAACATATTGCGAATGCCTCACAGGTAGAGGTTTGTTAGTCATCCTGTAAGTTGATGTTATCCCCTTTATCTGTCTCAAGTCCTATATTATTTTTCAACAAGAAAAAGAAATGAATGAATTGAAAAGGGGAGAAGAAACAAAAGAAAAAAGATTTTTGTAGAAAATTGCAAATATATCTACCCCCAGATTTGAATAATGCATAAAATTTAAAGAATAAAACTGGTAGACTGCAACCAACCTCAACTGATTTTTCCACCAGTGACTCCACCACTGCTTTGATGACTAAAGGTTCTAAAGATTTCAATGATTGACCCCCCTGTAAAATGCTCTGCCTTACTGATTCAAGAACATCAGGGGAGCATGAAGATAAAAGCTGAAGCACATGTTGCAGGTAATCACTTCGAACCTGCTCCTCCAAACATCTTATATCATGAATGACCTACAAATGGTTTCATATCTCTTATAATTCAGATAATGTACAATCATATCCTCATTTTGCATATCTGGCAAATGTTGCAAGCAACGCCATTGTTATCTCATTATGGTCATTATCATTTTTGTTACCAATTCCTCACATGGAATTTTAAAAAAAAAAAAAAGTCTGGTAGAAGACTTGTACAACTTTTTTGGGGCATGCGTATGGGTATAAAGTATTCAAAGCAGTGAAGCAAGTTTTATTTCAACATACAGAGTGCGAGTTAGATGAACATGTAATGTACACAAAAGTGAAGGCATGATGCATACAAAAATAAAGTCATCTACGGCAGCCGAAACAGCCCATTCACACCCAGTGCTGGTGCTTGTGTTACGGTTCTTGCGTGCAGTAAGTCCAGATGACAGCCAATTTGAGTATCTGCAAGTTCAATGAGAAGTTGGCTTTTGTTCCATTGGCAAAATAACACAAATTCTTAACATCCCAGCTTAAACTGACCTAGAAAGAAGCTGCAAGGATAGGCGAAGGAACTTATCAGAACAAGAAAGGACAAGAACATCTTCTCTCCAGCATGATCTCAAACTCTCCAACAGAGTAAGACTTTGTTTCAATGTTAAATCTTGATAGTTTGCTTTGCTGAGGTCTGAATTTTGAACAGGGACAAGACTGGAGGTTGTTAGCACAGAATCTAGAGACCCTGCTATTTCCTGAAACCTGAAGCAATTGAAGATATGAGATCCATATCACTGAACAATAATACAGGTATTCTTCTAAAGTTATGACCATCTTAAAGCAGCAGAAGCACCTCAAAGAGAAATAAACTCCAATATTCCATTGCTTCATGAACTCAGTATAAATTGCTTCAGATCGAAATTTAGCAACAGCAGATCTGGACGGACAGTAGCCTTGTATGAAATTAAATGTTATAATATTAGTGAATATATACACTTAACTATTAAAGGTATGTATTAATAAAATTACCAATACATTGTCAAATCATATATTAAATCAACAAAGTTTTTTGAAACTTGAGGACCACATTTTATTTTTATCTTTTTTGTTTCTGAAGGTGAAAAGTGAGATATGAAGAAGGGGGATATGACTACTACCTTCTAGATAAGCCAAGAACTCTAAGCTTGATTTGTAGTTTTTCAAGAACTCTGTAGGTCTTCCAGGAGAAAATGCACCTGGTTTTCCCTTCTGAATAGCAGAGAGAACCTCTTTAAGGATTGAATTGGCTAAGAAGTCAAAGACATGCAAACCTGAATTTTCTGCACCAAACACCATACTTCTGATATGTAAATATGACAGTCTAATATTTCAAATTTTTTCTTTTTCATATGTAAGTATGCAAAACTTGCCACAACCATGGCATGACCATAAATGGTCTAGCTAATAGTACATGTCATAAAAGAAGTAAAGGTGATTTAAAAAGTTCCAACTTTTAAGACCAAGAAGGACCAAGGAATGCCTCAGCAAGGACTGAGATGGTCCAATAAGTCAATGCAGTATGACAGATTAAGTGCCCGTTTGTTTTAGATTTTGCACAATGCAAAACCGAGTTTGGAAGAATTAATTTCAAATCAATTCCATTCAATGTGTTTTGTAACCCGTGCATAATTCATTTTTTACCATTGATTTTAAAATCAATTCTACCCAATTGTAAACCAAACAAACCCTAAGGCTCATATGAGTTGTAAATATAGAAATGTCATGACCAAAAAGGTCCATCTTATTCTTGCAAACTAAGGTGGAGAGACCAAGTCAGAAAATGTACCAGCTGAAGAAATTTCCAATAAAAATTTACAGTCTCTAGCAATGCACTCCTTAATTGATTGATAATCATTTTCAAGCCCATCCCCAGATGATCCAGCAACTACAGCTGATGACCCATGTGGGATGATCTTCTGTATCAATGGAGCCACAACAGTAATTCGAAAAATTTCTTCTGCATTTTTGGTGTTATCAATAGCAGCATATGCACGTAAGCAATTGTAAATTGCAGTTGCATCCCGGTGTTCTAGACCATCTACAAAGCAATGTCCTAAGCTTGCATCTACTATTAGGCTTGCATTTTGAATCCTCTTCTCCATATTCTCAATAAAAGGCAGGTTCTGTACTGGCATAATAGAGAAAAAGAGATGAGCACAGAATGTACTAAGACCTTAAACTAAAGGTCTATTTTACAATGAATCACATACCTCTAAAACACCAGAAGTAAAGTTAAAATAAATATGAAATATGTTAACATCTGTAAAACTTCAAAGCACACAATGCTATCAACTAACTTACACTCCAAATGTTACCCATTAATTCTTGGCATGCCTCTACAAAATGTAAAAAAAAATTCTACTAATTCGACATGGTGATGTTGACATAAATAACAAAAGAGATTATGGCATGAGATTTTTGCTTATAGTAAGTAAAAAATAAAACTGGTTCGATCTATACTTAATAAACAATCAAAGGATTCCACCAAACAAAGAGATACCAACACCATCTATTTAATGTAGGAAATTTTCCTAAACATAATAGCTTCCTTTCTAGTCTTTCCCAATTCCCACTCTACAGTCCACTGACCCTAACAACTACAATTAAAGCTAAATGAAAATGCACTGTAAACATCAACAGTAAACTATGGACTTCTAATGCCTGGCTATATATCATAATTAAATACATAATAAAAATATTTCATGTGAAGAGTCAAACAACTATAAATTAATTTCCTGATCAACATGGCACTGTATATGTCAAGTTTGTCCCTTTCAGGTTCTTTCTTTCTTTTTTAAATATCTTTCAGAATGCTAATTAGTTGGTGGTGTGTGTAAACATTAGTAATGAGAATAACAACTAACACATAGCCTATAAAATGATAATTAGTTGGTCTGCAAACAATTCCAACTCAGTTTTCTACTGAAATTTTAACATCAAATGATTTACAAATGTTTCTGGAAATTATCGTTACAAGTATCCATACACGCATAAACATAACATTCAACAAAAGTGGAAAAAAAATTAAAACAAACCTTTGCATGTGTAACATAGAACTTTAGCCTGTTCATCTCACTGGCAATTCTTTCCAGCAGCATGCTTTGAGTCTCTCTGATACTTGTCCCATTCTCAACATGCTGCACAGAAACCCCATTGCTCAATGAATTTCTCTCTGACAAACTTACATCTCCATTTGACCAGTCGGAGGGCACACTGGGCAGCTCCTTTATTAGTTTCTCAACCTGCAATCATTGGGAAACAAAATGTTTATCACATACAATTGGTAATGAATTTTGAGCCAATCCCTTCTGTCTAAAATCTCAACATTTCGAAAATCAATGCAAGAAATTATTGGTAACAAACGGATCTTATCGAATGCAATGTCCCTGTGATGAAAAAGTTTACCCAGTTGTAGACCTAGCAAAGGAATGACACTAGACCCTCACTCAAACTAAACAAGTAAAAAAAAACGCATATTCTTCCTATTCAAACAAACACACCGCATCATAGTAAATAGCAAGCTTACACTATCATTCTGGAAAAATTTTCATAAAAAATAGAAGAAATGCCATTAGGATCTTACAACAAAGATCTTCAATTATATTATACTACGTCTAATTAGTAATTAGAGTTAGAATTAAAGACAAAAGATAAAAGGTGCAACCGCTACCTTGGAAACAACATGAAACGTGTCGAGGAGAAGCTCCAAAGTCTCCCTCGCAGATGCTGCTTCAGATCTTTGCTTCAAACCATTCTTTATGGCGACAAGCGAAACTTCGACGGATCCTCTGAACTGTTCGATCTTCTCCCGGAGCTCCACGAGTGGGGCACGCATCCGCACCACTGCGGCATCGACATCGACGAGCTTGGTGCTGAGGTTAACGAAATCGGCGTAGTCACGGTTGATGAGATCGATGAGTTCGTGGTTGAGGGAGGAGAGGTAGTTGTTGAGCTCCGAACGGAGAGTGTCGAAGGGGACAAAGGTTCGGAGCTCCGAAATGTAGGATTCGGAATCGAAGTCCGGGGAGAGGAACGATGCGGGTTTGAACCATAGCGGGTGGGCATCAAGTGGATCCGAGAAGAGGTCCGTGGCGGATCTGGGTGGCGCCGGGATCGGATCCGCCATTTTGCTTTCGCGCGGGTGTGTGTGTGTCTGTTTGGTTGCTGAGAAAATTTGAGAGATTTGCTCAGAAAAATGGATTTGTTTATAGTTGGAACTTGGAATCAATAACTGCAACCGGTCGCACTGCACGGAAGACAGGGTATAGTATACGAGTGATCGCATGTTCGAACCCCCACTTATTTCCTTGTGGTGGAGTAAAATGTAATAAGTACTGTAAATGCTTTTTGAGTCCGGAGGCTTTCCTAATCTTGGACTTTTTGATGGGTTGAACTTTTTGTTATTCATGTTTCTTTTATCGTGAATATATATATATAATTATATTCAATTAGTGATAATTATTATTATTATTATTATTATAATTGTTAAAAGAATGAAAACTGTTTAATCATTATAATTGTTTAAATTAATACCAGTTAAAGTGAGTCAATTTGCTTAAGAGCTTCATCTCCTCTTAGAATGAAAGCATCTCTGCTTGAATTTGAGTGTTTCATGGATAGTGTGAGGCTTGAGAGGGAAAAAAAGACATTGAGGATGAAGTTGTTATCTCATAACAAATAATATGTAGATGCATGGAGGAAGTAATTTTGCTAAGATCACACATCATTGAAAATCATTTTGGAGTATGAGATTTGGAAGGTAACTATTATCGATGATGTGGGGATGAAAATGTTAATGGTAAAGGTTATGGAAACTAAGAAGTGGAAACATTGAAACAAGTTGTAGAATTGAGAAAGAATGTGATGAAGTTACAATGCAAATTGAAAAAGAGACTTGACAGCAAAATGTTAATTTCACGAGGACTATTTTGAAAAAGATTGGTTTCATGAGAACTATTTTGAAAACGCCATTAACTATGCTAATGGTTAGGTGTCTGTTTGTTTTAAATTCTGAATAGTGCATAATTAATTTCACATAATTGATTTTAAATCACTTCCGTCTAACGTGTTTCGTAAAGCGTGCATCACTCGTTTCAACCATTGATTCCAAAATCAATTCTACACAACTATATACCAAACGGACACTATGTCATCTGGATGTTAACTAACACTAATGACGAGGACTATTTTGAAAAATATTGATTTCGCAAAGACTAAAAACTTAAGAAAAAATTTAGAGGGATCAAATGAAAAGATGTGTATTTTATAAGAACGAAAAACATATTTTAAGACAATTTTTTTATAAAATAATAAATTTGCTTATTGAGTCATTCATTCACCATTGCATTAAAATATAAAAACCATTTAACACAAACATCTTTTCTACTTTCCAGTCTTATCAGAGAAAAAGAGGAAATATTTTCAATTTTTTTCCTCCATCCAAATAATACATAAAAATGAGAACCATATTATGGGTTAAATATGTTTCGGGTCCCTGTAAAATAGGCGACATTTGTTTTTCGTCCCTGCACTTTAAAACCAGTGTTTAAGGTCCTTAAAATTTACTAAATACCCGAAGTTAGTCCCTCACACTAACTCTGTTACTACTTCTGTTAAATCTTGCCACGTCGGCCTTCCAGCTTAGTTTTGTGAGGTTATTTGAGTAATTTCACCTTGCTGTGTGGATTACACGTAAGAAGGAGATTGACCCAACCCACCCCATTCACTTTCACTCTGGTTACAAGTAAAAAAACCCTAGCAACCATAAATTCTTTGTAGATCCTCGCTTGTTCCCCTTGTAACCGTGTTGAACGGACGTATGAAGAAGGAATCCCGTTGAGTTGAGGTCCCTTGGAGTTGAGAACCAGTTGCAATTGGGAGCGTGTGGTTGTTTTGCGGTTCGCACGACCTGTAGAAGTTTCGAGTTGGTGTTTGACGTGTTTGTCGTCGCATCAGTAGGTAAGTCTTTGTTTTCTATATGGTAAAATCTGTTTGGCAGGTTATGTAATGTTGTTCTTAATTTATAGGTGGAGACCAATTTCATTCTTTTTAGGGTTTATTATAGAAATTTTCGTGTTACCATGTATGTTGTTGTCTGTGAAATTATTGGTTTGGAAATGGGGACCAATGGTGGGGGTTCATGATTTTTGTATCTTATTTTTCTTTGTTTTTTATTAGGTATGGTATTCTTTGTTGCTTTTCACCATAAAGGTGAATTTGTGAATGAAAAAATGGCAATACAAAGGTGGTGAAATACACGTGGTCCATGGTATTGACACGGGTTTAGGGTACAAAGGGTTAATGAAATTGTGGTGGAAGGGTAAAAAAGAGAGTATGAAGAAGGGTCTGAAGAAATTAGTCGAAGATAAGGATGCATTTGATGTGGCTGAGTATGCTAAAAGTAAGAAGAGTGAGGTTGATATTTATGTTGAACACGTTGAGGGAGTTGTTGATACTGTGCAAGGTATTGAGGGAGTTGTTGATACTGTGCAAGGTATTGAGGTGGCTGAGGGTAATGAGGAGAATGAAGTTAATGACAGTAGTGACGATTCTGTGAAAGGTATTCATTTCAGTGACAGTGAGGAAGAGAGGGATTTGGGGCTTGATGATGGGTTTGACTTGCCGGATGTGGGAGAAGCTGATGCAATTCTCAATGGTGTTGATGTTGAAAGGTTGGCTGCAACATTTATCCCACCTTACCTTAATAGCATGCATGAAATGGAGGTAGAGTATAATACTGAGGAGTTGGACAATGAGTTGGATGATGACAACATTGATGGTGTGGTAAGACCGAAATTCCCAAAATTCAACAAAGAGGACTTATGTAAGACATTCAAGTTTAAACTTGGAATGGAGTTCACCTCATTGAAGGAGTTCAAGGAAGCGATATTGGAACATTCAGTGTTGAATGGAAGGAAAGTAGTTTTGTGAAGAATGATAAATTAAGAGTGAGAGTGGAGTGCAGCAGGAACTGTGATTTTACTATGTTGGTTAGCAAGGTTGGAGACAACAATACTTACAGGATGAAGACTTTAATAAGACCACATACTTGTGGGAGGATCTTTGATAACAAAAATGCAAACTCCAACCGTGTTACAAAGATTCTAGTGGATAAGTTTAGGAATGCTTCAAGCCTAACTGTTTCAGAAATTATTGATGATGTAAGAAAGAACTACAGTGTTGGTATCACTGAATGGAGGGCTTGGAAAGCTAGAAAATTGGAAACTTGGAACCTGGGAATGCACATTTGAGAGCTGGACCAGTTGACATGGGACCTAGATCTGGAAATATTTGAGCTGGTTCTGCAACTATGGTAGCTGGTATAGGAAACTTGTGACCTAGATCTGGGAATTTGGGAGCAGTTGAAGGAAATTTGAGAGAAGTTGAAGGAAATTTAGGAGCAGGAGGAGCCAATTTGGGAGCTGTTGAGACCACTGTGAATCCAAGTGATAGTGGAGGAGATGCTAAGGAGTGATGTCTGTGTGTTGGGTTTATTGCACATGGATCCATCTAGATAAAGTTTGCAAATATTGATAGGAGTCATGTGTTTTTTTTGGGTTGTAGTGCAAGACAAAACATTGACATAACACTATTATGTTGCTTTTGCTTTTTTATTCGGTTGGCTATATTTAATTGACTATTTTGTATAGCAATTGCAAAGCCAGTTGTCTTACGGTATAGTTTATGTCATGTGATGTGAACAAATTTTGATTCATTGCAATTGCAGTCCAAAATGACACCAACTTTTTAATGCTTATTAAACTCTTTAGACCTACCCTTGTTTCTATGTGATAAATTTATTTTCACCTTACATTGTGTTATTAAGCCCACAGATATGGAATTAACCCTTTATGTCAAAAGGTACAGCTTAGTCACACCAATAATATGTGCAATGAATAAAACCCAATAGAATGAAGAAACAACAACCAATTAATTCAATCCAACTCATAAATAGCTTGGTAACATAGTCTGAAATTCATTTCATAAAATCCATCAAATACATTTTGTGCATATTCAGAACCACAAAATAAACCACCCCCTCCCAAGTCTAATATCCATCAGTATACATAATATCCATACTAATAACTATAACATAAGCTAAACCCTACTAAGTCAAGTATCCACTCAATACTTAACACGGCAGGCACATTTCATTGCAAACATCAAACAAAGGCCAACTATTACTACCCAAGTTACAAGGAATAAACCCAGGAATAAATTCCCTTTCTTCCCTTCCTTTTCCAAGTTCCACCTTCTTCATCAGCTTCGAATTCTTCCTCATGAGCTCATCTAATTCAAAATTTTTCCTCTTTATTTCTTTTGCACCCACATCATCACAAATTCCACTTCCAGAAAATGGGTTAGCATCCTCATCAACCCACATAAAAAAGTTGCAAGTTCTGTTAGTCTGAAACAAAAAAAAATTACGACATCAAGCACCATGTCATGGATCGAAATTACCATAGGCACAAGCAAAGAGTTACAGAAAAACTCACCCCCTCCCCCCAATTTTGGCATCTCCAAAATACTTGACCTGGGTTACTTGCTGTATTTGAAGTAAGGAGAAGCACTTCATCCCCACAATGACAAAAACGAGATTTGGATCGTGCACAAGATGAAGATTTGGATGTCATGTCTCTCTTCACCGAATCAGACCTACATGGCTTCATTTTTCCAAACAATGGTTTGCATCACTGAATGGATTTCCTCTTCCTCTTCTGCGTTTACTAAATGGACGATTGGAGAAGATAAAGGTTTTTTAGGGTTTCAATTTGTGGATTCATGGTTGATGATTACGTATCTGAGAAAGAAAATAAAGGATAAATTCAAATGGTAAAAAAATTAATCTAAAAAATATTAACCCTTAACATTTTGCCACATCATAATAACGTAGCTAACATGGAAGGCTGGTGTGGCAAGATTTAACAGAAACTTCGGGTATTTAGTAAATTTTAGGGGCCCTAAACACCGATTTTAAAGTGCAGGGACGAAAAACAAATGTCACCTATTTTACAGGGACCCAAAACATATTTAACCCACCATATTATTTTCTCTTCCTTTATTGTTGTTCTTAAATTTTAAAACATTTGACACATTCAGTTAATAATAAATTTTAAATTATGTTTAACCTTGGCAAAATTGTGATATATTTAATTTTAGAAACAATTATATGAATAAATTTTTATAACATTAACATTGACATATTAAAAAAACGATGTAATGCACTTGAAAATTACAATCTATAATTACAGTTTACAAAAACTTGTATGTGGAAATTCAATCAAATCCAATGCCATATCTTCCAAGATCTTATTAAGTTTTTTTTTTTTTTTTTTAATGCATGAGAGAAATTTGATACAAATGCTCATGCCAAACAACTAATAAAATCACTAATATCATTTCACTTTATTCTGTCATGCCTAATAGGATTTGTCAAACATGCCTAAAAATGATAAAAGCAGATAACTGGATCTAACTGTTTATTGTCTCAGCAGATTTCGATAGGACAATATATGCACAGGGTCGTCTGACTATTTCATCTTCTAGTAGGACGTTTATAACTTGGAAAAATGGGAGAAAAAATCAACAGACGTTCTTTTGGGATGAGGAACAAAACAAAAGCAGTAGAGCCGGCCAAAATTCTGGAAGGCTCCACCCCTTTCAAAATCTATCATCCTACATACAAGAAAAATAACTCTGAAAAACCTATATTTCACTTTACAAACAAAATGGCTCAATAGCAACCCCTGGAAGCCTAAAAATTGGCAAAAGAATAAACGAGCAGGCTTCAGGAGATAGAGGCAATGGGGATAAAACATCAGCAAAAGAAAATTTTCACATGAAATAGCTGAGTGCTTTCTTTATTCTTGAACCACCCTCGCCATACAGTTCATTCCATTGTAAAAGCTCAGTCATATTTACTGATTCAGATGAAACACTTGCAGATACCTGTTTCAATATAATGCACAAAGTTATTTATTGCTTAAATAAAGCTTTAGAAAGCGGCATGAAAGAAAAGGGGAGGGGCGCTTAGTTAAAACGGGCTTTCATTTCTTACCTGTTTATGTGCATATTTAAAGTCTTCCATGTTTAAAGATCGAACGTCCCCACTGCCACATAATGCTGGGGGAGGTCGACCTTCTGCTGTAGCAGCAGAACGTTCCTGTAATGCATAAAACGCATTAGATAAAAAGTCTCTTTTAAGCTTCCAGGTGGCAGGTATTAGCTCCTATTAACTATGGAAACTATAATTTCCCCCTCATAAAAGTATTAGTAATAACCTAATCTGAAATCAGTTCAAAGCCTAAGATCATAAAAAAATAGAGATTTCTCCAGCTCCATTGTGTGGTCTCAGCTAAGGTCATACTACCTCCGACCTCCGTTTCTATTTAACTGTCTTTTGGAGAAAAATATTCTTATTTAACTGTCCACTTACAAACCCAATGCAGTATTAATTACATTTTTTCTCCATTCTACCCTTATATTAATAAATGACTCACTATTGAAAATTAATGAGACCCAATAGTACTAAAGAGAATAAAATACGAAGCTTAAACTTTATTTCCATGAAAACAACGGTAATAATTGCATTACTTAATTTGTGTGTTTTTTTTTTATCTAAATAGACAGTTAAATAGGAACGGAGGTAGTAGTTTACTTCAGTGTTGAGCGCATAATTTTTCACCACATTCAAAATAGCATCTTGAGGTAGACTTTACAACGATTCATGCATTTATCCCAACTGTAATTTTACCATCAAAAGCCACACACTCATAGAAGTACCAAGCATAACCCCAATAAAACATACAGAAGAGCCATACCTTTTTTTCCTTTTCTAATATCTCTTTAATTGGACGATGTGCAGCAGTTACACACAAGTTCTGCAGTATAAGAGCAAACATCAAATATTGACTAAAAACAATAATACTAATTTTAAAAGTATAGGGTAACAGGTAAAAGAACATCAGAGACCTTAAGATCACTTCCAGAATATCCATCAGTCATATTTGCAACTGCATTCAAATCAACATCAGGAGACAATTCCTCTTTTGCCAGAATAACTTTCAATATTTTCGCTCTATTTGGAGCATCTGGCAAATTTACCATCAATCTGCAGAAGAGCAAATATTACAAAAACTGAACATATCCGTAGACTTCTTAAGCCACACCTTCCCAATCACAAAATAGGAAGGGGGAATTAAAGCACAGTTGGATATGGAATTCACCTTCGTGGCAGCCTCCTTATGACAGCCTCATCTAGGTCAAAAGGCCTGTTAGTGACTGCAAGCACAAGAACTCGCTCAGTATCCTTTGTCCGTAAGCCATCCCAGTTCACCATAAATTCATTTTTCATCTTTCGCATGGCCTCATGCTCCCCTGGATTTTCCCTCCGACCCAGCATGCTGTCAACCTGAAACAAAACTAGTTAGGTAACATCTGATGATTCAACGAAAACCAATACAACATTATTTAAAAGGCTTACTTCGTCAACAAATATAACACTAGGAGCAATTTTACTCGCCAGAGAAAAAACAGCTTTGACGTATTTCTCACCCTCACCAAACCACTGAAGCAAAAAAAAGGGGGCAAGAACTTGAGTTGATATGCAAAACAAACTGATAACAGTGAGATCACAATATACCCAGTCAGGCACAAATTTAACCTTAGATGTAATGCTTGACATAGAAATGTTGATGAAGTTTGCACCAGCTTCAGTAGCAACTGCCTTTGCAAGCATTGTTTTACCTGTTCCAGGGGGACCAAATAATAGGATACCCTTGCAAGGCTGCACAAAAGGTAACTCAAGTGTGAAATCAGAATGGATAATATTTTGACAAAGAACCTGTTAGATGATCAAAAGATTAAAGCCCATTAAAGGCATCATAAAATCTATCAATTCCATCAACAACTCAACAATCTAATAAAAGAGTATGCAATGAAAAGAGCAATGCTAGAGGAATCTATCTTAGAAACACCCAACCAACATAAAGAGCAGAAAAGGAAAACCAGTTAAACAAGAAAAATGAATTTCAATATGTAAAGGAAGTAAAACCTTGGTTAGTTGCCCCTTGCAAAAAAGCTCAGGCCTCTGTAAAGGAAGCATCACCAACTCCTTCAGTGTATCCTTGACATTTTCAAGAGCACCAATATCATCAAAAGTAACATCAATGTCACTTGGTGGAATCACATCACCCAAAAGCCTCTTTTCAAACTCATTTTCTGTTACAACATCCTGATCAAATACAACACAGGAAGCAATATGATTTATAATATACTGTTTATGAAAGAAGTTGGTCAAACTCTTCCAACAAAATAACTTATAAGGAGAAAAGCTGGAATGAACATCCAAGTAGCAAAATAGAGCATAATGATCACCTTAAGAGACTTCTTCAGGTTCTTGGACTCATTCTGGATAGACTGCAAGATCCCAATTCCATACTCGATGCTAGAGGAGTAACATAATTACATCACCATTATAAAATTACAATCAAATATGTAAAACTATTTCAAATAAAAAGAATGGAAAGCTAGCAATCACCTCTCACACGATAATACAAGCTTTGAATTAGGATCAGCTTCAGAGTTCTGCATGAGGTGGTGGCTTACAGCCCAACCAACTATCTTCTCTGCATCTGCAATGTAGCAAACATGATATAGGAGTGAGATTTGAGCGGTAAATCCTAAACCAATTAATGGTAGAACATACTTTCATTTGTGAGTGTCTGATCCTTAATGCACAAGGTCTCCAGTCCTTTACATTCCATTCCACAACGACCCAAAACCTAAAAATAAAAATTGACAGACTGTAATTTCTGTAAATTAAGAAAACAAAACTGCAACTGTAAACAATCAAATATCTGTATCACTAAACAGTTCAACATGTGTATTAATCCTGTTATGTACCATTGTCCAACCAAAATAATTAACTTTAAGAGCTTTGGACTTTCAATTGAATTCATAAAAAATGAACCTCTGAAGATTAGCAGAGTTAGAAAATTTTTGCAGGGCTTACCCAAAAAGAAAAAAACAAATGAACCAATGGTCTAAATTATCCTATCTAGATAAATGAAAAAGTACAAAATCAAATAGAAGCCAGAGGGATTCTAACTCACTACTAGGGATGAGAATAGGCCGAGCCGAGCCAGGCTTTCCAAGGCCTGAGCCTGGCCTATATAAAGCCTGACTTGGCCTGAAAGCCTGCTTAAAAGTCTGTTTTATAGTAAGGCGCTTGAATATATCATAAGCATGTATTTGAATAGACTTATAAGCTTAAATGTTTTATGGAAGATAACATACTTATATATTTACACAAGTTAATAAGTATATAGTTATAAGGTAATATAATAAAAATCTTTATAATAATAATAACAATATATAAAATATTAGTATTTCATTTATATTAAGTTAAATAGGTTGGTCTGATAGGCTCAAAAGATTTTTTCGATGGCTTGAGACCTGGCCTGTTTTGCTATATAGGCTTTTGAAAAAGCCTTGGCCTGATCTATTTAATAAATTAGCATGGCCTGACCTGGGCCTGATGTAGGCCAGGCTGTAGGCCCCTGATGAGCGGCCTGGCCTGTTCCCACCCCTACTCACTACCATTCCAATCTCCCAAATATCTACAGAAAGGAAAGTTCAAAATAAAATGTCAGCCTTTTTATTTTAACTAATGCCTTGACATGGAACTTTGAATGGACAAATATGCAAGATGGAGAGAGACAAAGTAAAACCTCTCATAAAAAACAAAATACCCACACCCATGCAGACATCCTTTCAAAGTTGATGACAGTAACATCATCCAAAACTTAAAAAAAAAGTGATTCTAGGGACATGTGTCCTGGGGAAATAAACTTCCATGGTAAGCATAACTTGTATTGACTGTTTAACTGGTATCCATCCATTCAGATCTAAGTCATACTTCAAATTACTTAGCACCATGATGAAACAATCTATAAGGAAAGTGCCATATAACCTCCAACACAGTAGTTTTTACACAGTAAAGGTGTTAACATAAAAATACCTTTCAATATGCTGCATGAATTAAATTACAAGCAAACACAAGGTACTTACCGTGCTCAATTGATGTAAATTTCCTTTGATTTTAAGAGTCTCAACATCTCGATCCAGTTGCTGCTTCCAAGATGGTAGAAGTGCCTCATCCTACAACAGGAAACATATTATGAATATTATAAATAAGGAGAACATAACTAAGGAAATACAATCCACAGTATATACCTGTGGCATGTGAATTGTAATTTTATTTGGGAAAAGCTTAGTCAACGTTTTGTTTGGCTTTTGGGCTTCCTTCCCCCTGTCATGCAATCGTCCAAAACTATCCTGAAAAGATTAAAGAGAAATAACGTTGATATAGCTCAAATTGCCTGAAAGAAATAAAGAAATATCGTTGGGTTGCATGTGAGAAGATACGCAAAATACAAGCATGCATAGGCAATTCTTGTTTCTTTCTTTCAAATAGAAGTAAAAAAGTGAAAAGGAGATGTAGTCATTACTGGGAACGCCAAGTCAAGAAGGGCAGTCTGATTTCCACCAAATTTTGTAAAAAGCAAACCACCAGGATGTGACTGCAGGGAAAATAGTTATATATCAATGATATAATCACTTATGAAATATTTAGACCAGGGGTGGAAGGGAATTTCAGAGGATCAAATACATAGGATTTCCAACTTGTATGAGTTGTATCTTCACTACAATATACACCTTCCTTAGTTTCTCAATTCACATATGTACATAAAAAAATGTATATAAAGCCCACAAAAATGTATATAAAGCCCATAACATGTTTAGTTTTTTTTTACAATATGTGATTTTATTTCCAAATGCATATTAGACTAGAAGTGGAAAAAAAAAAAAAAAAGCATTTGCATTGACTATTGAATAGAGATTTTCATACTAAGTTTAACTCATAACTTACTTTTGAAATAGAAGTTTCCAAACATAAATCACTTCACTTCAAACTCACTTTTAACTAAGATCAAGTTTGCAAATTCCCACCCAAACAGACACTAAAAATTAGAGATCTTTGGAGACTGATTAGTTTATTCTTTCAAGAACAGTATGCAAAAAAACCATATGATATACATGCAAAACTTTCCAAGTATCCTGCAATGGCTGTTGGGTGTCAAAGTTTTTAATGCCTTAATGTTTATGGCAATAAAACAGAGTTATCTTATTTTTTTAAGAAAAAAGGATAAATTAACCTATAAGTCCCTATACTATTTGGAGATTTTCAATAGTTCCTATATTTTAAAACCTCAAGTGTTTCACTCATTTTTGCTTGGATCCCTACCATTAGAGGAACGAGTGTTAGATTCAGGGACTCAAAAATTTGTCAAACCATACACAACCAATTTCAAACTCTATTTGGAGATTTTCAATAGTTCCTATATTTTAAAACCTCAAGTGTTTCACTCATTTTTGCTCGGATCCCTACCATTAGAGGAACGAGTGTTAGATTCAGGGACTCAAAAATTTGTCAAACCATACACAACCAATTTCAAACTTTTATCCACATAGTGCCAAAACTTTCTGAATCAGTAACAATTGAAAATTTGGTGTAGAGCTAAACACAATGTTTATATGCATAGAAACCAAATTGAAAATTCCCATATGATATAGGGCCCTACAGATTTATTGAACCAATAAAAGGATTACCTTCTCCTTGCGACTGTCAGTATGAGTGTGTGAACCTATTACCACCACATTGTCTGGAAGGTTTTCAAGCCTACTTTTAAATGAAGATGGATCTCCATTTCCAACTATAGACTTCTCAGCATCTTTCATGAACAAAATGAATGGTGTACTTCTGCTCTCACTGCAAACAACCTGAAACAAAAAAAAAAGTATAAAATTAAACTGAGATTGAAGCCGAAATGATTATAACACATTCTTTAGACCACAGAGAAGGGTAAAAGGCAACCTCAAACAGTGCATTAATAAGTGATTTGTCCAGTTCTTCCACACCACTGTTTTCCAATCGAAGATCAGTGACTGGAAACAGAAAATAGTAAGATAAAAAATAGAATATGAATCAAAGATCAAGATACAGAATACCTAAAAATATAAATGTTGTATTGGAGAGGTAAGACATTACCATTGCAGAAAAATCCTTGTCCTCCCTCACAAGCACCTCCCAGATCAACTCCATCAGGTATGAGTTTATCAAATCTCACACCAATTTTAGACAAGGGATTATCATCAAATAGTAAGACAACCTTCCCCCGACTACCATTAGGTGGGCCCCTATATGTGAAATTTCTATTAAAATTATAATAAAAATAACACTTGTAGTTAGATTACAGTTGGTAAAAATGGAAAAAATTGGTTGAGAAATGGAAATTTGGGGTGGAAGTTACACTAAATTGTCTATGAAACAGGAGAGAACATGAAGGAATGAACTAGAAAGAAATATTCGTCTCGCGTCTCGCAATCTATTAAAAATACGAGGAAACTGAAAGTGAAGAAAAAAATATGTTGCTTATGGAATTCTAAAAATTACAATCTTAAAATGTCATCTTAACAAAAATTAACCATTGGCAAATATATAACTTCGTTTTTCTCCACTTTCTTGCCCCTCATTTATATTAGATCCAAACAAGAAAACTAAATTTTTATTTCTGATATCTCATTTTCATCACTCCTATTTATTTCCCCTCATTTCTTTCCTAACACATTTTCCCCCCAAACAAAGGGGTTAAAGTTGCAACCTAGGAAGCAAAGAACTAGGGAGACAGGATTACATATAGAAGAAATACAAAGAGTAAGCTACTTGTTAAGCTTGAAGCACCATCCCTACCCAACAGCCAAGGGATAATATCAGTTACAATAGCACAACCATCATAAAAAGTTTCTCCCTCCCCCCCCCCCCCCCATTGCTGCCCAAATTCCCAACAGTGGTATAATCAATTCATTTTCAACTATATACAAATTGTCATATTATAATCATATGCGATCAGGGTATTGAGCAGTTACACTTCAATTTTGGCATGTAAAGATCCATCAATTACCCTTCTTTATCATACATAAAAAGTTGGACCTGCATAGGTACTCATGATAACTTAAGCTCTACAGTTCATGTGATAAGTGCAAAAGCATGTACAATACAATGTGTATTTATGAATTATGGGAAAGAAAACAGAACAGTTTTCTACAAATTTGTACCTTGAAGATGTCTGATGCAAGCCACAAGAAGATGAAGAGTTAAATTTCACTCTATCACCTGCATGATTATATATGAAATATATAAACAGTTTAAGATAAAAGCATGAAGCGCACAAACTGACACTGAAACATGATACCAAACTCGCACATATTTCAAATTATGAATCTTTTTCCTTAATTTTATAAAATTAAGGAAGAAGATTTATAATTTATAATACCATATAAGTTTCAGGATTTACAATATCTTGATATGAGTCATTCATGCGAAAATGAAATGAAAAAGATGGAGCAAAAGAGGTTGGTATGTGACGAAGGCACCACCCCTTATTTTCTTTCTTTCTTTTTTATTTGTCCATGAAGTTTGCCTAAAAGTTTAAAAGAGGCTGAACCTGAATTATTTATTTGTTTATTTTTAAAATTCTAAATGGCTATGTCCCACCATGTAATAGTTATTCTTATCAATGGAAGACGGTGGCTCATGGTGGTGAGCCAAAAATCCGGCATAGATAAATTACAGATGGCATTGAGGCCAATGGCAGATATACTATTAAATACATAAAGAAAGGCTAAAATACAAATAACAAAACTAATACTTTCTATTTTTTGACTATACTATTTTCATACAAAAATATTTTTATGAAAAATTTCTATAAATATTAGTCAGTTAATTAATTATAAATTAATAATAAATAAAATTAATTTATTTGGCAATCTGTTATTTTCCTTTTGGCTGTAAGCTGGGCAAGGTGCTTTGCACCCTCTGATGGAGCTGGGCTCTGGGATTACTAGGGGAAAACTCTTGTAATTGTTCTCACTCTATAAATAATACAATTACTACCATACTTTCAATTTAAGTCTCCAACAGAAGACAAGTAGAAGAGCACACACCTAATTTGAACGAGCAATTTTTAGCTGTCCCAGAGGTGGATGGTATGTTATCAGTATCATTATCCAACTTAGGTTGAGACTCAAGACCATTTAAAGTAGAGCTAGGCGTCTCTGTTTCATTAGCTAATGGGTCCATGCTCCTAGCCATGTCTGGGACTGTAGGACTTTGTTTAGTGCGGCTGCAGGATTTTTCAGCATTAAATCCATCTTTGAGTAGCTCAACTTCCTTGGAATATAAACCCTATCATCCCACAGAAAATAAAGATTCTCATCAGAGTTTTTAGTAAAAAATACTTCAAGGACACATCAAGAAAGGTGGCATGTATAGAAGGAAGCCATTTCTTACACCCAAAAGTATGTAGCTATCAAATATGAGCAACTTAGCTCCAAAGTAATTTGCAAGTGCTGTTACCAACATCTCCTGATATATTTCTGACCCTGCAAACAACGAAATTTGGCAATTATGGGAAAATATTACTTAAAGAAGGGGACCAGACCAGTAATATAATACCCACACACCTGCAGGTCCTGATAGCAGAATACGAGGGTTTATGGTAGTGAGATCTGCAGTGTACTTTTCATGTTTTTTATGTTTGAGGTGTATAAAGCAAGCTGCCACCAGGACATTTTTTGTATTCTCACTGCAAAAAGAAATGAACACAACTGTAAATACAATATATATTAATAATCCAACAAAGAAAGGAGCTACAAAATAATTTCAAGCACAACACATGAAAGACTCAAGTCACACAAATTAATAAACTTGTCATTTAAGAAAAAAAAATTACACAGGAACCTCAACAGATACAATTATATTGCATGTGTTATGCCACTTTCAAGTCCTAAGTTCCTACCATCCTACTTATATAGACATTTCAAGAAAAGAAAGCAATGACATGAAAAGTAAAAGTTAGTAATTAATTTGGAACCATTATTTATACAAGCAGCAACTTGGGTATATAAATTCAAACACCTGGGATAAATTCATATTCAACTATTAAAAGAAAGTTAGCCACACATTAAATGCATTAATAGGATCTCTTAGTCTTACATAAATACAGAAATAGATATAGAAGAGAATTACACCTCAAATAGTATGGGAAGTTGTCAAAAGACACATCCATTTCTTTTCCATCCAGTATTGCATCATGAACATCTTCCTTAAACACTGCACAGCGCACAGATGTACCCGAAGTCAATGCGGCTTGCATATCCCACATCCCATTTCTTTCTTCCAACACCTGTTTACAGATACTTTTGCTCAATTTTAGTTTACAATTAGATCTAGCTAAGATTCGGAAGAAAGGACTAAGGAAATCATTCACCCCAGAGAGTTTTACATTGCCTGCCTTCGTGCCAGCCTCCAGATCACAATCCATCATTGAACTCTTGTTGCTTGCTCCAATATCAGCTGCTTTATCACTCTGCACATTTGGAACTGATTCCAAACAATCAAGCTAAATTTCTGTACCATCATGAAGAAAAGAATGATTGAAGACATCAGTACCCTGGTGCAGCTCACCTAAGGTCTTAGATGGAGATTTCCATTTTGGAAGGTCCTGTCTGAGGTTAGAAAGAGAAGCCAAAATAGAGGCCCCAGCCACAGCTGAAGAGTCTCCACTTCTCCTTTCAACCTGCAGATATTTCTTAACACTACTTTGAACTTCTGCACCCCTGACCACAACCTCATTATTCAGTTGCTGGAAAATCTAAGTTTAAAGTAAATTAAGAAAAACAACCCATACAAAGACAGATAAAAAAACACAATACCGTAAGAAAAAGGAAACAGTAGATAATTGAGAAATAATGTAACTGATACTAGTATACTACTCATTTCAAGAAGCACAAGGGAAGAAAGAGTCACATTCAACAGAACGAACTAAAAGGATACATATGAATAATTTCCGAGCACACCAAAAACCACCTCATCACCCGAGTTAAGCACACAGCTGTTATTCTTCTTGATGAGTGTCCCATTTACTAGCACAGATCCTTTGCTACCCGTACTATCTAGCACAGCTACAGAACTTTCCCCGTGCTGATCATTTCCAGAAACAACAGTAATCATACTGCATATACATGTCCTAAGGTATTCACCTCAAATAACTGGGGAAAAAATAAGGGAAAAAAAGACCATCGTAGCATACAACTCCAGAGAAGTATTGATAGGGATCATTGGATTAGAGAACTTTGTGAAATAGGTAAAATGGTCCATTAACATGTGCTTACTTTTGTGCTTAAAAAAGAGCCTAACTTAGTGTCTGTTTAGTTTACAGTTAGATAAAATTGATTTTAAAATCAATGGCTAAAAATGATTATGCATGGGTTACAATGCGTGTTTAAAGGAGTGATTTGATTTCAATTCTTTGAAACTTCATTTTGCAATGTTACACCATGTTCCAAACAAAGCATTAATCAACGTTCCAAAACTCCATCAAGAAAACTTGTTTAATCTACCTGGGTATGCCTTATCTTGCATAAATTTCCACTTATAGTTTGATCCTTCAATGGAAAATTGCAATTTCTACTAGAACCAATCGTGAAATTTGGTGTGCGAACAGCCACATTTGGATTCTGCAACAGTAACACAAATTCCCAATTAAAAAGTTTTGAACTAAATAAATCCACTAATCTTGAAGATAAGAAGGATCATATTTGTGGATATAGATCACCACACCAAGCAAATAAAAAGCATGCAATTTCTTATAATTACAACACAGCATAAAAAATTGATTTTAGTATAAAAGCTGATATCTCTATCAGGAATTTTATAGCAGAAGATGCTATTATATATGTGGAAAAGAATCTGAGTAGAAACAGAATGTAATTTAATTGGATGGATGAATGTAGAAATATAAATCGTTCCAAATCAAATCTGCAATTTCGGTTCTTGTCAAAATTTGTGATATTTTATAATGCATACATGACTAACCGGACGTTACCAATCAAATTACTTTTTTCCCCATCATAATGTAAATCAAAATATTAATGAAAAGAAAAACATTATTGGAAATAATAAAAGAGTAATAAGTATTTTAGACCGAACTTAAAAAAAATCTCCAGAATTCAAGTTAGAGACTCGAACTCCGGCAAAAGTAGAATTCGCGGGTCAAGTAGATCTTGAATCATCTCTCTGAAATCAATCAAGAGATATTGAAGAAGATTGTGGAGAAAGGGTGGTAAGGGTATATAAAGAAAAAGAAAAACAATAACGAGATTGGGGCAGAACTTAATTTCTTATGAAGAAAGCATTTGGGTTTCAATTTGTCCATTGATTCATTACAGAATGGGAAGGGTTCTTATGTGTACTACAAAAAAGAATATTTTATTCCGTTCTCAAGAAAAGAAAAAAGATCTTCCTAAGCTACACGTGGAGTCAACACTGTTGATCAGTGACCACTATTGTTACTTTTCTGATTCACTTCACTTGAATGAAGTATGAACATGAATTTACCTGTGCAGTCTGCGACAAGAACCTGCACCAGGGAGCAGCTGAAGCTTCATATTTCGTATTTTGTGCCTGATACATAGCCCACGAAGAGAACGACCGACCTTCAGAGTAAAACGACCGAAAATTTATCAAAAACTTGCAAGAACGAGAAAATTAAATTCTGAAAACATAAAAATTAAAAGAAAAAGCAAACAAATTCGAAAGAACGCTGAGTGCTAACATGTGGCATCAGCAACCGGCGTCGTCACAGGCACAGCCGGCTTTGCATCAGCATCACCCTTGGGAGGACTCACAGCATCAGTGGCATCTACTCCGGCGATCGGAGGATCGCCGGAGCCACATTCTCCGGGATCAGGCACGGGCTCTGGAGTACAGAATTCCTTGGAATTTTCCGACGCCGGCGACGGTTTCTCCGACGAACCGCCATTGTCTACCTGAAAAAAAAACCGAACAAATCGTAAACCCTCAATCGAAGAAAGCCACGAGAAGTAACGGCTCTGGCACGCGAATTCTCCGAAACGAAACCGTTCTGATTCGAAAACAAGAAGAAGGAATCAGGGAAAAGGAAGAACCTTGTGACGCTTAGGTGAAGGAGACTTATCGTCAGAGGACGAAGAAGATCTTTTGTTGGAAGAAAGAGATCCACTGCGTCTCGTTGAAACCATGTTTCTTTCTTCTCTCTTTCTGCTTCCTTTTTGCTTTCTCTTCTGTTTTCAATAGAGGGAGGGGGATATCAATGATTTTACGTTTTTTTATTTCATTTTTGTGGAATTAAATACCCTTATATTTTTCGCTTTTTTTAATTGTGCCTACACGCGACACCATGTGCGCAAGTTAGTGTCTTGGCCTTTGATGATTGCGCAGTTTAGCCAGGGATGTGTAGGTATCTTTAATTCTTTAATCTTTATACACAGGTTTTTTTTTTTGGCAGTTGAGTCTTCTTTTCTCATTTCTGAGTCGTCTGACTCTGACTGTATTAATTAGGTGGAATTTTTTGTACACTGGTCTCTCACCTGTCACCAGTACCAGTAGGAAAACCAACGCTTATGCCTTATTGTATTTATTTTCAAAATATTCATAAAAAAGTTACATTTAATTTAAGAATTTAACGTCTAAAAATAAAGAAACAAATTTAAAATTTTCACATAATTTTATTATATAAAATAATATTTCTTTTCATATTTTTCAATTTTTAATTAGTGACTAAAAGGTGTTGAATATTTTATTTTTTATCACATAATTTTATTATATAAAAAATTTATTCCTTTTCATATTTTTAAATTAGTAACTAAAAACAAAAAAGTGATTAAAATTTTATTTATTTAAGATATTAAATGTATAATGTATTTAATATTTAATTTTTTTTAACGTTTTTTATTAAGAGAATTATTAGTAAAATACTTTAAGAATATAACTTGACTTTGAATATTTTAAAGGGTATGTGTAAAAGGCTCTTCCAAATATTCGAATTTACTCAAATTAATTATTTTCCAGTTGCGTAAATTATTGAGTAGTTGAGAATAAAAATATAATTTCGATTTATTTTAACATATTAAGATAATTGTTTAATATGAAATTATAATGTTAACACATTGTTTGTTTTATTTTACATTTTTAGTTCTTTCCTATTCCAGTCTTCATTATATAATTTTATTTAAAGGTATATGATGTTGTTAATTATGAAAGATAGGTAATACTTAGTAATCAATATTTGTTATTACTCTCAATTCAATTTTAATAACATATATCTAAATATAAACATATAGATATAGATATAAATTTATTATGTTACATTATATTACATTTCAATAATATATTATCAAATTATTCGAATATTTAATAATGATATAAAATATTTTACGCTAATAATACAGTAGAACTCCTGACTTATTTTATATTGATAACTATTAATTAAAATGTTGACTTTTTAAATAAATTAATACAATTCAAACACTTTAGAAAATGTCTATCAATTATATCCAATGCATTTCATATGTGATTATAGATTTTAGATGGGTGTGGATGACATCCGACGTGGAATTGTCATTGAGTTGACTAATTTGGGTTTTCTTGAAAATTATTATGTAAGGAGAACTGAAAATCATTATATTATTACCCCAATGGTGGCTAATCCCTAATTCTAAATCCAAATTGTCTATAGTCTATAATATAATCTATAACTAGTACTAGTATAGTATATGTGTGGTGCTGTTCAAATAACAGCTGTACGCCGATGCAATGCAATTATGATATATATCCAACGGTTGATACTTGAAAAAATTAGTTATAGTAAATAGTAACGATTTTTTTAATATGTGGAATGGATTAATAAATTAAAAATAAAAAATTTTATTAGAAATAATAATTATTATGATATTATGAGTTGATAATATAAAATGTTATATTTTATAATAAAATTTTTTTATTTTTAATTTATTATTCTGTGTAACATTACACAAATGAAAGAATCATTATAGTTTTATTTTAAATTTTTAAAATGATTGTATAAAATAACGGAAAAATCTACACAAATTTATCTGTATTTCTTTTTAAAAAGAGAAGACGTAAATAAATAAATACATATTTACTATAATTTATATGAATTAATTAAAAATGTACTGAATATAGTATTTTATTTATTTATAAATAATTATAAATTTTTTTATTTTTAAATAAGACATAATTTATTCGTACACATATGTGTAAATATCAATGTAATTATACATAATACTAAGACATGAACCTGTGCGATACACAAGAATATAATGGTAAAAAAATAATGAATTTTAATTTTTTTGATAATTTAATATATTTATTTCAATAAATAAATATTATTCAATATAATAATTAAATTAACCAATATATGTACTAACATACTTATTGACAATATAATTAATTTGAGAAAAAAATTGATACCGCGCATTATAAATAATTTAACTGTATAATAATTATGTAATTTTTTTTTTTTTGCTTTACATGGAATGTAATGAGATTTAAACTTAAGACCTCATGCTAAACTACCGATACCCCCACCACTAGGCCAACCCTAATGGTGAACTATGTAATTGTTTATATTATGAGATGTTACAAAATAAAACTCATATAATAAGCAAAATGAGTAAATAAGAAATAAAGTTGTAAATACAATATATTCTTGAAGCTCCTAAAAAAATAGAAAAATATTGTAAGTTGAAGATATACAACAAAAGTCAATTGAATGATTTTTTATTGAAAAAAGAAAGTAAGGAAACATATATGGAATGTATAAGAAAATAAAATGATATATATAAAGGTATTGTTAACTGAATCATTATTATTATTGAAGACATGACTTTTAAACTATACGAAATTGTATTTTCTACATAAAAATATTACTCATAACATATATAACAAAAGATGAATAATTTCTATAGGATAACAATATAGATTTTATTGTAGGTTCAAGTGTGATACTATTAGGGCCCGTTTGGTGGACAGGATATGATAGAATAAAATAGGATAGACGAGTTGGATAGAAACAGGATATGATAAGAGCATGATAAGCTCTTATCATATCCTATGTATAATGTGCACCAGGATAAGAGACGGATAACATTATTTTATCTCATTATGCGTTTGAAATTGACATATAATTGTAAGGATCAAAATTCTCCATTAATGTTTTAATGATGACAACCTCTTCAATTTTAGTTAGTATAATTCTGATTCAAAGTACTAATGATTTCATCTGAGTATGTTTAAGAAAGTACAGATGTATAAACCCATTAGAAGATACCATTATTGGTCTTTGAAGACCTTGGACAGAAGAAACATATCAAGAATTCATTCCTGAAGTGAAACAGAAGATTCAGTATACTTTAATCATTAAGGAAAGAAAGAAAGCTGTCTAGAAGAAAGCTCACTGTGAACACCATCACTTTAGAAGAAACACTACATTCATCAGAAGATGCAGATTGCTTTTAATAAACAAAAGAATGACAAATCAAAATAAAGTGAGCTGATTAAATACAGATAACTTGTCCAAAAGAAAGGGGTAATACAAAGACAGGATATTATAAGGAAGATTCACTGTCAAAGATTCTGCAGAAGAAACAATCTCCTAAAAGATCCACATTTCCCAATTTTTATTCTTTTGCAAGTGATCAAAATATTATTAAAATATTTCCTTCATCTTAATATGTTTAAAATGATCATCTTCATGAGATTGAAAGTTATAATTCAGAAGAAGTTAACTCCTGCAGAAGAAAGGGTCTCCAGAAGATATTTCAGTCAAAAGACAGCTGTTCTTGACTGTGACAGCCTGCACCTGCAGTGTTTTCAGTCTGTCCCTGAAAGAGACAACTCCTTCCTCATAGCTGAAAATGTCCCAGGTCATCCAAGGATTAGCAACGGCTAGAATTCTCAAAAAGCCTATAAAAGGAGCTCATTTCTTCATAAAAAACACACAGAGAGAAGTCCAGAAGAAGGCAACATACTGCATAATTACCATCTCTACCTTCTGAAAAATTCTCTCTCTCTAAATTCTCTGATATTTAGCTTCCATAAGTAGAAAGGAGAGAGTTGGCTCAAGTACCTTCTATTGTGCTTAATTTGTATTTATTTTGAGCCTTGTACTTACCTTTTCTCTACTCATATCCTCTGTAATCACTCAAAGAGACTAAAAGGTGTTGAGTGCCTCTTGAGAAGTTGTGTGTGCTTGATAGTAGAGAATTCCACTGTGTGATAGTGTGATAAGTTAAGTGAAAATTTTGCAGAAAGTTTTATGCAGAATTTCTGTGTCTATATCTTCTACAGAAGAAGCTGCAGTAAGATCAAGGCACTGATAAGTTAAAGAAGGAATCAGTTGAGAGCCTGAAGAGGCTTGCAGAAGAATACTAGTAGTAAGGAGTACCCAAGGATATTGTAAACTGAAAGTTGATCAAGAAAATCCTACTTGGTGTAGGGACTGGACATAGCCTCAAGTTGGAAGAGGTGAACCAGTATAAAATCTGTGTGTGCAATCTTTTAATCCCTACTCTCTTTATTTTATGATTGATTACATGTGCATAAAACTACTTTGAAAAATTAACTAATACCTAAGTAAGTGTTACAAACTAAAGTTCCATATAGGAACCATATCTTCTGCATATTGCATAATCTATAACCTTTATCTTCTGGTGTATAATCTTTTAATACAAAAACAAGTTTTTAAGTGGTTGATGAACTGAGCAATGCCTATAGCCTATAAAATTTTAGTTCTATTCAATTGTATTGTCAAATGCGGGCATATATAAGTTGGCAAGAAAATTATTGGTGTTTAGAAAGAAATATTATAGTTATTTGAATTTAAACCTTAAAATAAATAATGAACATTACGTCTGAAAGCAATTCCAAGAATCTTAAAGTTTTATCATATACAGGAGGCATTCTTCGAGCACTAGAAAGAATACTCTAAAAGGTCATTCATGTTTTTCTTACATCATGTATGTACTAGAGGCATTCCATAAGCAATAGAAAAATCTCACTAAGGGCAATTCCATAAGTATTAGAGATAACATATTATATATTATATTGTTTGAATTTTTTATTATAAATCAGATAACAAATAAAATAAAATAAAATCTTTTCAAATAAATAAAAAGATATAAAAGACTATAAGATATAAGAGTGTGTTAGGAATAAAAGATATAATCATTTAATTTAACACTATTTGATAAATGAGAATGAGGAATATTAATCATAAGTGGATCTCTTTGGAGAAAAATTTCTTTCGGTATAAAAGGGGGTATGAGAGGGAAAGTTTCAAAAATTGGTCAATTTCATAGATATGTACAAAAAAAATTCAATATGACTTCCATGGAAAAAGAGACAGTAGAGAGTATGATTGAAAATGGCGGTGAGACATATTTTCAGTTACATAAATAGGTTAGGGGGAGCAATTATAGGACAAATAGTTATCAACCTTTAAAAAGAGATAGTTGTCCCAATAAAAATATAATATATAAAAAATTCACTGATAAACTACAGAAAAGAATAACAGTTCATTTTTTAAAAATGTACTTTTGAAACTTTTAGAATATTTAGATAAACATTTTTTTTTGGAAAATATTACGTAATCAATAAATTAAAATAATTTTAAAAGTTATTATAGTTTTTAACTTCTTTTATAAATATAATTTAAAATGGGATTTAACGGATATACACAAACAATATAAAAAAAAGGCTTAAATATCATTTTGGTCCCTACATTTTTTCGTGTTTTTGGTTTTAGTCCCTGTCAACTTTTTTTTAAAATTTAGTCCCCACTTTCCAAATGTATGGTATTTCAGTCCATGCCAACTTTTGGTTTTAGTCCCTGCAAACTTTTCGTGTTTTTGGCAGGGACTAAATTGAATAAATCGTCAATTTGGTCCCTGAAAGTGTTGCTAGTTGTCAAGCTAGTCCCTGAATTGGCAGAAACTAATTAGTCCCTGAAACTGTATTTCGTCCGTCAAAGCAGTCCCTCTGTTAACAAAAACAAATCTTTCAGGGACTACTTTGATAGTGATTTGTTAGTTTTAGGGACTTATTTGAATTTACGTACTAAAATTTGAAGGATTAAAATGACAGTAAGTATCAACTTACAAGGACTAAATTATACTTTTGTTAATAGAGGGACTAGTCTGACGGATGAAATACAGTTTTTACAAGGACTAACTTGAAAGTGAGCAACACTTTCAGGACCAAATTGACGATTTACTCGACTAAATTTAAAAAAAAGTTGGCAGGGACTTAAACAAAAAACACGAAAGTTGGCAGGGATTAAAACCAAAAACACGAAAAGTTGGCAGGGACTAAAACCAAAAGTGTCAGGGACTAAAAATAACATACATTTGAAAAAGTGGGGACTGAATTTAAAAAAAAGTTGGCAGGGACTAAAACAAAAAACACAAAAAGTTGACAGGGACTAAAATAACATACATTTGAAAAAGTGAGGACTAAATTTAAAAAAAAAATGTTAGCAGGGACTAAAACCAAAAATACGAAAAAATGTAGGGACCAAAATGGTATTTAAGCCTAAAAAAATCTACATGTTAGGGTGGAATAAAGGAGAAAGGGAAGTAGCTTGAGTTTGTTAGGATATATTGTGCAAATGAAAAATTGAGGCATGGATAAGAATAAAAGATGAATAGAGAAAATTTTTTAACTTTCATATATTATGAATTCTATTTATTAAAAAATTATTGTATGTCTTTTTTTGTCAAATTATTATTGTATGTCTAATACGACAAAATGCCCCGTGCATAGCACAGGCACACGACTAGTGTTACAGACTAGTGTTATATAAAATTAAACTAAATTAATAATAACCTGAATATATTGTTCATTTACAGTTTTTATTGTCTTGTCTTCTTTATTTTTACCATAATTGGGAGACTAAATAGTGAATGTATTTTAGGAATATTTTGAGAAAATGAATGTGACTAAAAGTGATTCTGATTATGAGTGGTTATTGACTTATTATACTACGTTTGATAGGTATTCTAAGGATATTTTGCGAAATAAACCCTCAAAATGGTCCCTGAAAGATATAGGGTCGGTCACATTGGTCCCTGAAAGATAATAAATTGTAAAAACATCCCTGAGAGATAGTAACGTCAGTCAATTAGGTCCTTCTGTTAACTCCCCTCTGTTAAAGTTAACATAACTGCAAGTAAATCCTCAAAATGGTCCCTGAAAGATATGGAGTTGGTCACATTGGTCCCTGAAAGATAATAAACTGTAAAAACGTTCTTGAGAAATAATAACATCATTTATAAACCCTCAAAATGGTCCCTGAAAGATACGGGGTCGATCACATTGGTCCCTGAAAGATAATAAATTATAAAAACGTCCCTGAGAAATAATAACATCATTTATTATGCTTTCTTTTTCCTCAATGATTTCATTTCATTCCCAAATATTGTTGGTCAACCACCCAATACATGCATATGTTTCTACTATAATGCTCTACATACCTCTGGTCCATGTCTACTATTGTTGGTTTTCTCTCCCTGGGCTAATGTATCATGAACTCCAAGTCCTTTGGTTTCCTCTTTCACTAGAAGCTCACGTATTGAATCCTCTTCCTCTGCAGTCTAAGAATAAAAAGAAACTTCAAAACCTTTAAGGACAAAGAAAGTGCATTTGAGCCAAATCATTATCTTCTTGTTGAAGATGACTTTGAGGAAGCCCACCATCAAATGAATCCTGAAAATAATATTTCGTTGAAGGAGGGGAAAACTTTAGAAAGCATAGAGAAAATAGAAGTAAAAATGATATGGCAAGAAAGAGTAAAAGCAAAAGCTTCACACATGAGCTGGATTCACAATTCACAACTCCCTGAATTTCTCAATCAGAGGAAATGGACAATCTATCCAAAGCATCAAGCATGTGCCTCATTGTAGGTCTCTTATCAAGGTTGTTATGGACACAAGCCATCACAATTTTCAAAACTGCAATTATCTCTTCTTCCTTATCTGCATCTTCAACCAAGTATGGGTCTAATACGTTTGAGAGTGGCTTCTTCTCCTCAATGCAAACTGAATCCATTGAACAATGTCCATTTCTGAGTTACACACTTAGATAATAGGTAATCACCCTATGATCATTTCTAACAAAATCACACCATATGAATAAACATCTCACTTGTGTGATGGCTTCACCACTTTCAGTGCTTCTGGAGCCTGATAACCATTTTCCAAAATATTAGTTGCAACTTCAGTGGACAAGCTCTTTTGTCTCTCTTGGAGTTTCTCTACAGCCATTCAGTTGGATTGCAATGTTGGGGTTCCCCAGAAATATTTGCAAGGCGCCCAAGTCCAAAATCAGAGATGTAGAGTGTCATGTTATGTCCAACAAGTATGTTACTTAGCCAGAGATCTCCAGTAACATATTTTTTGGGGCTAAATTCATGCAGATAGACCAATCCTTTTGCAGGTCCTTTCATGATTTTCAATCGATAGGATGATGATAGCGGGATAAATATTATTAGTCCAGCCTTTCTAGAAATGGTGAGGCATGACTCGCATTTGGGAATGAAACAAAATCAACGAGGAAAAAGAAAGCATAATAAATAATGTTATTATTTCTTAGGGACGTTTTTACAATTTATTATCTTTCAGGGACCAATGTGATCGACCCCATATCTTTCAGGGACCATTTTGAGGGTTTATAAATGATGTTATTATTTCTCATGGACGTTTTTACAATTTATTATCTTTCAGGGACTAATGTGACCAACCTCATATCTTTCAGGGACCATTTTGAGAATTTACTTGTAGTTCTATTAACTTTAACAGAGGGGAGTTAACAGAAGGACCTAATGACTGACGTTACTATCTTTCAGGTACGTTTTTACAATTTATTATATTTCAAGGACCAATGTGACCGACCTCATATCTTTCAGGGACCATTTTGAGGGTTTACTCGATATTTTGCAATAAAAATATGGATGAGAAACTAGGGTGTTTGCATTGTATATGTTAGAGATGATTTATTTATAACATTTTTCACCATAAAATATAAAAACTAAAATTATTTTTTTCAGAATATATTAGAATTATTTTTAAACTTTATGTCTTTAAAAAAAAATAATTACATTTTTTAAAATTATTTATTAAAACAAAATTTTAGTTTTTATTTTTAAAAATAGAAAACTAGTTTAGAAAAAATTAAACTTGAAAACAAAATGTCATATATTATGTGTTTGTGTTTTGATTTCATTCCATGGGCATTATAGGGTGGACATCACTCACCACTTTAGGCGCACAATGGACCTATTTTTTTTATTGTAGTCAAAATTTTAAAATCAACAATTTTTAGAAAAATATGTATATGTGTTGTAATCTCTCTTATGCTTTTTAGTCTACTCAGCCCAACATTTATCATTAACACATGTGAACCCTAACTTCGTGATTGATAGATCTGGCAACCAAATTTATGTATGTGGTGGACGATTCGTGATTGCACTATAGTTGGTGGTCATTATTCTTCATTTCAAAACTTGTTCCATAGGGTGGGAGAAATCGAAAGGCCAAGTGGTTTTTAGTATATAAATCTCAATTTGATGATACTTCCACATTCACAAATGGCAAAAAATCTACAATATTCCAGGAGTAGGTATTCCTTCCATTTAAAATCAAACACCTGCTATGATTAGTTATACATCTCCAATTTTAATTTTAAAAAAGAAGTTAAAAAGAAAAAAAATCTATCAAATTATGAAGAGGGAGTATTGAGGAGTGGGTGCTCCTACAGTATTGAAAATTTGTTCCACAAATGGCAATAGTAATGGAGAAGTAGATTGTGTCATGATAAACGAGTAAGCTTATTTTTGTTTCCATGTTTCGAAAACCTCACATGTATGTATTTTCAAAAACAACACATCGTTGCTTTTCATAAATGGACCTTCGGGAAGCAAGAATTTGTGTTCGCACCACCTATCCAAACACACTTTAAAGCAACCAATGTAACATCCCGCAAATTAGGAGCTTAAATAGTTTATTAGGTCACAAACAAGAGAATTAAGTATTAGTAAGTAAAGGGAGGAAAATTAAAGAAACTATGGGTTTTAAAACTCTATTACAACCAAGATATGTATTAACTTAAGTGAATTTGAGAAAAATTGAGTTCTGGTAATCGATTACAAGGAGTCTGTAATCGATACCGAGAGCTCGTTTTTAGGTAATCGATTACTCAGGTTGTAATCGATTACCTGAGAGCTGGATTTTTGGTAATCGATTACAGGGGGCTTGTAATCGATTACCCGAGAGCTGAATTTGGTGTAATCGATTACTCACAGGGTTGTAATCGATTACCCGAGGACTGGATTTTTGGTAATTGATTACCAAGGGTTGTAATCAATTACCGGAATCCCAGAAACGTTTTTAGTGTAATTTCTACCTCTGGTAATCGATTACAGTATTACTGTAATCGATTACCAGCTGTCCAGTATATATACAAACACATGCAAAAATCTGAAAACTCATTTTTTTTTCTTCTCTTCTTCTTCCCCTTCAAACCCTAGAGAGAAAGAGGGTGATTTTAGAGAGAGAAAGCGGATTTTGAGGTGATTGAGGAGAATCAAAGCTAGGAATCGTCAAAGGGACTTCCAATCCATCAATTTCCCTTGAGAAATTCAAGAAAATTGGTGAGTATAACTCACACTCTCTCACTTTTCCTTGATTTTGATTTCTCCCCATTGTATGAACCTTACTCTCTTGATTCCCTTTCTATTTGCATATGGTAGTTAGATTGTTGACATTGGTGTTGGACTGAGTAGTTTGATCGGTGATTTTCGTTGAAAACCTTAGGGTAGCGAGATTTACGAAAGTAGCGAAATTACGTAACTTGCGAAATGCTTAATGTATGATCCCTACCCTTCCATTTCCCTTTCTATTTAGTTAATTTGATTGAATTGATGAAGTTTATGCTAGAATTGGGTGATTCTTGCTAGGAGTTGATTATAATTCCCTTAGATTTCGAAGTTACGAAACTTACGAAACTTACGAAAGTTTCGAAACACTCGATATTTCAGCTTTGGGTTATCAATTCACATTTATCGGTTTCGACCGAGATTTAATTAAGCCGGCCTTGTGCTGTGAGTTAAGAAATTGTTTGAATATGTAAAAATATTGACTTCGGTCCAGTATTGAGTGGGATACATCCCCGGGAAAGACGTTTCCCGTAGTCTGAGCTCAGTTCTAACTATAGTTTCAGTAATAAGTTCATGCCTACTGGATTTCAGTAGTGAGTTGCATTTTATTGATTAAGATTATGTTAGTTGTGATATGGTATTGGAATGTAACATGATAATTGATATTGATTAACTTGATATGTCTTCAATTGTGCTTATTCCATGTACACTTAGCATGATTAGTATATTCACTGAGGCATTAGTCTCACCACGCGTTTTGTGGATAATCTAGGTGTGCAGGTACCTCCAGGAAGTAATAAGTGAGTTAGAGCAAGAGATGTGGATTTAGATATTCCTTTTGGGATCTTATATATAAGTTGTATTTGTTTTGAACTCTATTAAGTTGTTCAGTTTGTAGCCTTCGGGCTTGATGTACATATATGGAGCTTGTATATGTATATAGTTTTATTGGATGTTAGTTTATAATCCCTGGACCAGATATATATGGCTATGTATGTTATGGACTTTGGTTAAATTTTAAGGCTTAAAGTTATTCACATTTGTATGAGTTTTGTTGGATACTTGTGTAAATATGAGCTTTGATATCCAGGATTGTACGTTTTAGTTTCGAATATTCAGGATTTAGTTTCCAACGGACTAAGTCTTGAATTTAGAAATTAGGGTGTTACATTTTGGTATCAGAGCAGTTCAATCCAATTGGACTGTGGTAGTAGAATTTCCTTGTGACTTGTTATTCTGATTTATGCATTGTTTTGTGAATTGAGAGACTGATCACCTCGATGTTACTTAATGATGTGTAGATAATTATGGCAAGTGGCAGGAGGGGTCGTCCCAGAATCAATTCAACTTCTCAGAATCCACCACCTGACCCAGTGGCAGCAGCTCTGCAAGCTTTCACACACATGATGGGAGAGCAAACAGCTACTAATGCAACAATACTCCATGAAATGGTCCGTAGGACAACGGGAACACCTCATGCTCCTGTTGTGAACCCATTTGTCCAAGGGCTGGCGGAATTTCGAAAGCATATCCCTCCTCAATTCAATGGAGTGTACGATCCAGATGTGGCATCCAACTGGCTGAGGGATCTCAACAGAATATTTGATGTGATGAAGTGTGCGGATGATTCTAAGGTTGGTTTTGCAATCTACATGCTGAGAGGTGAAGCTGAGGATTGGTGGAAGACGACAAGTGTTAGGCCTATTGTGACAGGGGCTCCGATTACATGGGGCATCTTTTAGACTCTATTTTTAGAATTCTTACAATTAAGTAAGGAAGTTTGACGGTGGGTCAGTACGTAGCTAAATTTGAGGAGTTG
This sequence comes from Sesbania bispinosa, assembly GCA_026901365.1. NCBI lineage: Eukaryota > Viridiplantae > Streptophyta > Magnoliopsida > Fabales > Fabaceae > Sesbania > Sesbania bispinosa. The sequence continues at coordinate 1,497,336 of QLOH01000177.1, forward strand.
GCCAAGTACTCAAGGTACCTGCAGACGGTAGCTGATGAAGAGTGGAGGTGCACTCAGTTTGAGGGAGGTCTCCGACCTGCGATACTGGATCGGGTTGGAACCTTAGAGATCAAAGATTTTCCCACCCTGATCAATAAATGCTACATTGCGGAGAAGAACATCCAAGGAACCACTACTTCAACACCACCTGCTGATAATAAAGGAAAAAGGAAGATAGAGGGATCGAATCAGTTTAGGGGCCCGAAGCCTAAGTGGCAAGGCACCTCCGCCTTGACTACTAGACCAGCCCAACGCCATGGGGCACCTACTTGTCCCAAGTGCGGGAAGGAACACTCTAGAGAGTGCTTGACGGGGAAGAACGTATGTTACTTTTGCAAGCAACCTGGGCACATGAGGCATGAGTGTCCCAAGAGGAAGGATCTCCCAAAACCCAAAACCACTGGAAGAGTCTTTACTCTGAGCAGGGAAGTGGCAGCTTCTGCTGATAATCTGTTGCGAGGTATGTGCACCCTAGGAGATCGAACCTTAATTGTATTGTTTGATTCAAGAGCTACTCATTCCTTCATTTCTCTTGATTGTGTAAAACAGTTGAACTTGCATGCTATATCTTTGCCTTATGTTCTTAATGTTGTTACTCCCGCCAAGGAGACCATTTCTACTTCCCTTGTGTGTATTTAGTGCCCTATTGTGATACAAGGGAAGGCCTTCGAGGTTGACCTAGTTTGTTTACCTTTACGGGGTATAGATGTTATTCTTGGTATGAATTGGTTGTCTGCAAATAGAGTCATGCTTGATTGTTTTAACAAACAGGTTGTCTTTCCACTTCTTCCTCATCCTTCGAGGGAGAGACCATCAATTCTATTGTCCAGTGTCGCTGAAGTGTCTGAATGCCTTAGTGATGGGAATGAGTGTTTTGTTTTATTACTTTCCTCAACTCTAGAGTCTAAAATAGATTTGAGCAGCATAACTACAATTAAGGAGTTTCAAGATGTTTTCCCTAGTGAGATAACCACATTACCTCCAGACCGAGAAATAGAGTTTACCATAGACTTAGTGCCAGGTACAGGACCTATCTCTAAAGCACCATACAGGATGTCCCCATTAGAACTTAGTGAACTTAAAGCTCAGTTAGAAGATCTTATATCTAAGGGGTTCATTAGGCCCAGTGTGTCACCATGTGGGGCTCCAGTCCTTTTAGTGAAAAAGAAGAATGGGAGTATGAGACTGTGTGTGGACTATAGGCAGTTGAACAAGGTTACCATTAAAAACAAGTATCCTTTACCCATAATAGACGACCTTCTAGATCAACTTAGGGGAACCTCAGTTTTCTCTAAGATAGATTTAAGGTCTGGTTACCATCAGATCATGATTAAGGGAGAGGATATACCAAAACAGACTTCAAGACTAGGTATGGGCATTATGAGTATTGGTGATGCCATTTGGAGTAACCAATGCTCCTGCTGTATTCATGGACTACATGAATCGAATCTTTAGGCCCTATTTGGATCAGTTTGTTGTTGTGTTTATCGATGACATTTTAATCTACTCCTGTAGTTTAGCAGAGCATGAGAGACATCTTAGAATTGTGTTAGGAGTTCTGAGAGAGAAGAAATTGTTTTCAAATCCGGAGAAGTGTGAGTTTTGGAGTGATAGAGTTCAATTTTTAGGACATGTGATTACCAGTGAGGGTTTGTCTGTTGATCCTAGCAAGGTAGAAGTGTCCTTGAATGGGAAAGGCCTAATACCGTTACGGAAATTAGGAGTTTCCTAGGATTGGCCGGCTACTATCGGAGATTCATTAAAGGATTTCTCCCAGCTAGCCTTACCTCTCACAAGGTTAACTCGGAAAGGGCAAGCCTTTGTGTGGGATGAGATTTGTGAGCAGAGCTTCTTGGAGCTCAAGAAAAAGTTAACCACCGCTCCGGTATTGGCATTACCGGATTTGTCCAAGGCCTTTGAGGTATATTGTGATGCTTCAGGGAAAGGATTAGGTTTTGTTCTTATGTAGGATAGGAGGGTAGTAGCTTATGCATCTAGACAATTGAAACCACACAAGGAGAACTATCCTACTCATGACCTAGAGTTAGCTGTTGTGGTATTTACCCTCAAGATTTGGAGGCATTACCTGTTTGGTGTGAGATTTAAGGTATTTAGTGATCACAAGAGTTTGAAATACCTCTTTGATCAGAAAGAACTCAATATGAGGCAGAGGAGATGGATGGAATTTCTCAAAGATTATGATTTTGAATTGAAATACCATCCTGGCAAGGCCAATGTAGTGGCTGATGCCCTCAGTAGGAAATCCCTTCATGTGTCTTCAATGATGATTCATGAATTGAGTTTGCTGGAAGAGTTCAGAAACCTAAGCCTAGGTGTTTCAGTCGGTGAACATAGAGTTATTCTTCATAGGCTAGATATCACCTGTGAGCTGAAAGCTCTTATCAAGGAGGCTCAGAGTTTGGACTCAAGCCTTCAGGAGAGAAAACAACAGTTAGGATTTTCAGAGTCAGAAGATGGGATGATTCTCTTCCAAGGGAGAGTCTGTGTCCCTAAGGGGGGGTTAGCCTCAGGCAGCAGGTTTTGGAGGAAGCCCATAGGAGTAAGTTTTTTGTACATCCTGGATCTACCAAGATGTATCAGGATTTGAAGAGGATGTTTTGGTGGGATGGTATGAAGAGAGACATAGTTGGTTATATTTCTAAGTGCTTAATATGCCAACAGGTTAAAATAGAACCAAGAAACCATCTGGAACCCTTTTACCTTTGGATATCCCCGAGTGGAAGTGGGAGAGTGTAGCTATGGACTTTGTGGTAGGTTTGCCTCGAGTTCAAGCCTGGTTTGATGCTATCTGGGTAATTGTGGACCGACTGACTAAGTCAGCCCACTTTCTACCAATTAAGAACATTTATCCCCTTAACAAGTTAGCCAATCTGTATGTTAGAGAGATTGTCAGGCTTCATGGTATTCCCTCTAGCATCATATCAGATAGGGATCCTAGATTCACTTCCAGGTTCTGGAATTCCCTTCACCAAGCTTTCGGGACCAAACTCCGGTTTAGCACTGCTTACCACCCTCAGACTGACGGTCAGTATGAAAGAACCATCCAAACCTTAGAAGATATGCTCAGGGCTTGTGTTTTTAGAGGAGTCAGGTAGTTGGGATAGATTTCTACCTCTTATTGAGTTTACCTACAATAACAGTTTCCATAGCAGTATAGGCATGGCACCCTTTGAAGCACTGTATGGTAGGAAATGCAGGTCTCCCTTGTGTTGGTGTGAGGTAGATGAGAGAACACTTTTAGGCCCAGAACTAGTGCAGGAAACTTCAGATAAGATAAGGGTCATTAGGGAAAAACTTGTAACTACTCAAAGTCGTCAAAAGAGTTATTCTGATAAAAGAAGAAAAGACTTAGAGTTTGAGGAAGGGGAACATGTGTTTTTAAAAGTAACTCCCATCACGGGTTTAGGACGATCCATTAAGACCAGAAAACTCAACCCTAGATTCATCGGTCCATTTCTGATCCTGCAGAGGGTTGGCCCTCTAGCTTACAGGATAGCTTTGCCACCTCAGTTGTCTAGGATACATAATGTTTTCCATGTATCCCTGTTGAGGAAGTATGTTCATGATCCATCTCATATCATCAGCTCTGAATCGATACAATTAAGAGAAGATCTCACCATTCCTTCTAGACCTGCACAGATTATTGACATGAGTGTCAAGACTCTAAGGAGTAAGGCAATTCCTTTGGTAAAGGTATTTTGGGAGGGTCAATCTCCAGAAGAGGCCACATGGGAGAAGGAAGATGACATTCGGGGTCAATTTCCGAAACTTTTCAGTTGAGGGTAGTTTCTGAATTTTGTTCTTAATCAATTTTGAGGTCAAAATTGCTTAAGGGGGTAGAATGTAACATCCCGCAAATTAGGAGCTTAAATAGTTTATTAGGTCACAAACAAGAGAATTAAGTATTAGTAAGTAAAGGGAGGAAAATTAAAGAAACTATGGGTTAAAACTCTATTACAACCAAGATATGTATTAACTTAAGTGAATTTGAGAAAATTTGAGTTCTGGTAATCGATTACAAGGAGTCTGTAATCGATTACCCGAGAGCTCGTTTTTAGGTAATCGATTACTCACAAGTTGTAATCGATTACCTGAGAGCTGGATTTTTGGTAATCGATTACAGGGGGCTTGTAATCGATTACCCGAGAGCTGAATTTGGTGTAATCAATTACTCACCGGGTTGTAATCGATTACCCGAGGACTGGATTTTTGGTAATCGATTACCAAGGGTTGTAATCGATTACCAGAATCCCAGAAACGTTTTTAGTGTAATTTCTACCTCTGGTAATCGATTACAGCGTTACTGTAATCGATTACCAGCTGTCCAGTATATATACAAACACATGCAAAAATCTGAAAACTCATTTTTTTCTTCTCTTCTTCTTCCCCTTCAAACCCTAAAGAGAAAGAGGGTGATTTTAGAGAGAGAAAGCGGATTTTGAGGTGATTGAGGAGAATCAAAGCTAGGAATCATCAAAGGGACTTCCAATCCATCAATTTCCCTTGAGAAATTCAAGAAAATTGGTAAGTATAACTCACACACTCTCACTTTTCCTTGATTTTGATTTCTCCCCATTGTATGAACCCTACTCTCTTGATTCCCTTTCTATTTGCATATGGTAGTTAGATTGTTGATATTGGTGTTGGATTGAGTAGTTTGATCGGTGATTTTCGTTGAAACCCTTAGGGTAGCGAGATTTACGAAGTAGCGAAATTACGTAACTTGCGAAATGCTTAATGTATGATCCCTACCCTTCCATTTCCCTTTCTATTTAGTTAATTTGATTGAATTGATGAAGTTTATGCTAGAATTGAGTGATTCATGCTAGGAATTGATTATAATTCCCTTAGATTTCGAAGTTACGAAACTTACGAAAGTTTCGAAACACTTGATATTTCAGCTTTGGGTTATCAATTCACATTTACCGGTTTCGACTGTGAGTTAATTAAGTTAGCCTTGTGATGTGAGTTAAGAAATTGTTTGAATATGTAAAAATATTGACTTCGGTCCAGTATTGGGTGGGATACGTCCCCGGGAAAGACGTTTCCCGTAGTCTGAGCTCAGTTCTAACTCTAGTTTCAGTAATAAGTTCATGCCTATTGGATTTCAGTAGTGAGTTGCATTTTATTGATTAAGATTATGTTAGTTGTGATATGGTATTGGAATGTAACATGATAATTGATATTGATTAACTTGATATGTCTTCAATTGTGCTTATTCCATGTACACTTAGCATGATCAGTTATATTCACTGAGGCATTAGTCTCACCACGCGTTTTGTGGATAATCTAGGTGTGCAGGTACCTCCAGGAAGTAGTAAGTGAGTTAGAGCAAGAGATGTGGATTTAGATGTTCCTTTCGGGATCTTATATATAAGTTGTATTTGTTTTGAACTCTGTTAAGTTGTTCAGTTTGTAGCCTTCGGGCCTGATGTACATATATGGAGTTTGTATATGTATATAGTTTTATTGGATGTTAGTTTATAATCCTTGGACCAGATATATATGGCTATGTATGTTATGGACTTTGGTTAAATTTTAAGGCTTAAAGTTATTCACATTTGTATGAGTTTTGTTGGATACTTGTGTAAATATGAGCTTTGATATCCAGGATTGTACGTTTTAGTTTCGAATATTCAGGATTTAGTTTCCAACGGACTAAGTCTTGAATTTAGAAATTAGGGCGTTACAACCAACATAAACCATAAAATCCAACCACAAAATTTTACCTCTGTAAGGTCCAAGATTCCTCTTATGATGTTTTCATAATGACAAGCTCTCAAAATACACCTAGTATAATTCAAATTAAAAGTACTAATGATTTCAATTGAGTTTGTCTTAAGAAGATACAGATAAAAGGCTCCAGAAGATCTCATTAGAAAGGAACAAAGGACTGTGTTTAGAAGAAACAGTTTTATCACTGTCTAAAGCTCTCAAAGGATTAATCTGCAATATCAGAAATTGTATGCTTATTTCAAATAATGACATAATCATAAAAGAAAATAAGAAAGCTGTTGAGAAGATTTATTACAAATTACTGAAGAGAAGGACTCTATCCGAAGAAGCATTCTGGACAAAAAGGATCTTTGTTCTAAATTCAATCATGTATCTGTTATTTACAAGAAGAATAACATTCCTCCCAATATATAAGAAATAAGGAAACTGTCAAGAAGAAGAGTATGGAGTTGTTGACAGAACTTCAGAAGTAAAATTCACTGACAGTAGGTCTGCAAAAGAAGCAAATCATCATGATCCATCAACTTATGATTCCTTTGAAGTTACAAGCTGCAATAATTCAATTCACATAGATTCCCTGCACCTATGAAAGTCTCAAGAGCCTTTCTAGAAGAAGGAAGCTTATTTTAAGAAGGAATACTAAGTTGCAGAAGATGTGCTCTCTAGAAGATATGACTAGTCAAATTGATGAAAGAGAAACAATTGTACATGAAAGGGACAACTCCTACTTTAACAGCTGGAGGTTTAACCTCTTCCCCAAGGCACCCCAACAGCTAGAAGCCTGCTCTTGCCTATAAACGGAAGCCCTCTCTTCATTATGAGACACACAGCACCAGAAGAAACAACAGTGCATCAAAATTACCATATCTACCTTCTGGAATAATTTCTCTCTCTACAAAACTCTTAGATCTTCTGTCAAATAGTTTAGAAAGTGTCAAGAGAGAGTGTTAGCTCAATAATTTTCTGCTATGATAACTCTGCTATTAATCTGAGCCTTATACAACTATAATATATCACTTCTATCTTCTGTAAACTCTCAAGAACAACATAAAAGTGTCTGTTCTTCTTGAGAAACTATTAGTTGTATTTGAAAGTTGCTGTGAGCATAGACTTGGATACAAATACCTCATATAATTTCTGCAAAGGTTGTAGAGGAAGTCTGTGTACATTATGGGTTGTAGAAGCTGCAGAAGAATTTTGTGAAGAGCCTGAAGAGGTTGCAGAAGAATACTAGTGGTAAGGAGTTCCCAAGAAGTTTGTGTAACAAAGTTGAATTAAAGAAAATCCTACTGAAAGTAGGGACTGGACGTAGCCCCAAGGTTAAAAGGTGGACCAATATAAAACTGTGTGTATATTTCCTCTTCTATTGTCCTTCTTACAGTTTATTCCTTATATTGATTTTATCTATCACTTCATTTGCATAAAATCATTTTGAAATCTACCTAATACCTAAGTAAGTGATACTTCCAAGTTCCACTAAAGAAGGAACTATACTTTTTGCATCTTATACCCTGTCATAAGTTAATCATCTTTCAATTGACTTTAAACTTCTAATATTCAGCCAAGTAATACTTGAGCAGAAAAATATTAGAAGAAATTGCAGAAATTTAAAAGACATCACAATTCAACCCCTTTTTGTGAGTGCAATATTTACTTCAACCTCAACTATGACAAAAAAAAGGATTATGGTTCTCCTACCAAGGGTATATGTTATTTTGACCGTAAACGTGCGTTGCCAAGGTCAAGCGACAACAATGATGTCATTTTTCCCATTCTGGCACAGGACATGTTAAAGGAATTTAGATGGAAATAAATTAAGCAATTTATTGCAATAAATATCACGACCATTGAATATGAAACATAAAATATACGAACCGGATCCAGTGGACCACTATGGACCCCTTTTTTTACGTCCACCCTATAACGTACCTTCATTTCACACCGAGCTAAAACAATATTGCACAATAATGTACAAAATGTGCACCCTAGTTAGGGTGATCGCGATTCGGTTTGGATCGGTTTTGAGACAAAAATCATCCGATCTGATCATTGCGGTTTTATCATTTCATCATCCAATCAGTTTTGATATTTTTTTCAAATCCGATCCAATTTAAATTGGATTGGATTGATCGGTTTTCGGTTTTTTAAGGCGACAATAAATATTTGATAAAATTGATAAAATAATGAAGTAATAGTAAACATTTTTATTGAAACTTATATTTATTAAAATTAATATAAAGTTATATAAAAAGAATGACATGAGACATAAAATTAATTTAAAACTAATTTTTTATTGATATATTTATAGAAATATTAATATGATATTAGATAATAAAATCATAAAAATTATATTAGTATAAGTATTTTTATAAATATATATGTATACAAGTATAAATATATGATTATTTTAAAAGTAATAATATATGTATATATAAGTTCGGTTTGGATTGGTTATCAACACAGGATCCGAAAACCAATCCAATCCAATAAAAAAATTTGGTTTTTGCGGTTTGCGGTTTTTTGGATTTCGGTTTAATTCGGTTTTCAGTTTTTCAGTTCAGTTTTTGCGGTTTACATTGGATTGGATGTGAACCACCATACCTATAACAAATTCAAAGTTTCAATTCTTATAGTTTCTATGTGTGTTCTTTTAAGTTTTTAACACATGAGTATATGTTTTCTTACTTTACGATATATATTCTTTCAATTTTTAAATAAAATTAATTAATATTTTTTATTTATTAAAAAAATACTTGTCTTAATTCCTTTAATTAATACTCAATTTTCAATCAACATTATATTACAAACTATTTATAGATCATTATTACAATATTCTTTTATTAACTAAATCAAATTCAATATTAGCTAAGTTATACATACTTATATTATATTTTTTGTTTTAATTTTTATTATTAATAAGATATTTTTTTTGAACTTATTCAATCTTTATTGAAATGTTTTTATTTTTTTTCATTTCATTTATATTTATAAATATTCATACAAATGTATAAGAATAACATACTTACTAATATCTTTTAAATATCAACTTATAGCTGATAAAAAAAACATTTTTCATATATAGAACGTGTTTGCACAATTGTTTTGACCCATCCATCATTGGGCCTCTTAAGGTATATCGATGAGCTTTTTGGTACAGGGAGAGAAAAAGAAAGCTGGAAAAAAAAACGAAAGACTACAATAACTAATGTCTTAAGTAATGGACTCCCAAAGCATCTCTAAGAAGCATAGAACTCAGTTCTGGAATAGGTTCTTCAAGCACCCGAAGTTGATGATTCTCACGAGCTCCTTTTTAGCAAGAAAGTCCGCACACATGTTTCCTTCTCTCAGGATATGATGGAGAGTTACATCCCAATTTCTGTTGAGAAGCTCTCTGATTTCGAAAATGATAGTTGCGTACTTATGGTAAGTAATGTCCTCATCCTTGATTAGTTGAATAGCATGGGTAGAATCTGTATAGCAAACAATGTGATGAAATTGTATATTCCAATCAATTTTGAGACCATTGAGAATTACCTGAAGCTCTGCATTGACGTTGTCTGAGGTGCCAATGTTTCCATGATAACCTAGGATCCAAGAACCCTCAACATTGTGAAAAAATAGCACCATACCCAGCAACTCCTGGATTTTCGAAAGAGCTCCCATCACTATTTAGAGCTACATAATAATCATTAGGGGGGGATCCACGCGATGAGTCGCTCAATTGGATTATTTGAAGAATTCAAGTTGAAAGCTGTGTGAATATCTATTCCCAGTTGTGCATATTCTAGATCATTTGGAAATTCGGAAGGACGATCCCCACCCCTAAAATTGTATGATTTCGCGCAAGCCAAATAATCCATAAAGTAGCTGAAAAATGGACTAGATTGTTGGAAGGATTGAAACGAATCCATTCCCTAAAATCTGCAGTGGAAATTGAATGAGCAATCTGCACGCCAGGTGTTTGCCAGAATTCCTTAATCAACTTACATTCCCGAAAACAATGAACAAGAGACTCAATTTGATCATTACAGCAAGAGCGAGTGTTGGATTCAGATAATCCACAAGATGCACGTATTTCATTCACAGGGAGAGCTTGATGCCAAAGATGCCAAAGGAAAAACTTGGTTTTCTTAGGTATGTTAAACTTCCATATCCACCTCCGATTTGTTTCCTGCTGAGTAATCTGATCATAATTGTTTAGCCAATTGTATCTTGCTGCTGCTGTATATCTTCCATTTGGAGTAGTTTTTCCAACTAAATTCATCCTTGATATTGTCATTTAGATGGATCTTTTTTTTTTATGAATTGAGTTTTGATTTGATTTGGAATAATAGTAGCAATTCTGTCAAGTCTCCATTGATCCTCCTGCCACACATTTTTAATGCTAAGGTTAATATCTTGAATATTAACACAATCAACTAAATTACAAACCCTTTCATCATTCAACCAAGGTTCATAAAAGAAGGATGTTAATCAATTTCCTATGCGAATTTCATACCCAGGTTGCAAATTTTGCTTTGCTTTGACATAGAACACCAAACATGAGAACCTGCACTGTTAGCACTATAGAAATAGGAAGATTGAATATCATACCTGTTATGAATAAGCTTGACCCATAATTTTTCTTTGTTATTTGATCATATCCACACCAATTTACCTAGCAGAGAGATATTGTGAATTCTGGCAGATCTTATAGAAAGTCCACCCTCCTGTTTAGATCAAGTAACTTTTTTCCAGTTAATTAGGTGAAACCACGACCTTCATTACTACTCCAGAGAAAGTTCCTAGTTGCATTATCAATCCTATTACATAACATTTTAGGCAGCCATTGAATTTGCATAAGATATAAAGGAATAAAGGTTAAATAGATTTTACTAAAGTTAATTTTCTAGCTCTATTGAGCATGTTTTTCTTCCAAGATGCAAGTTTATTAGTAATGCTATCAATTATAAAATTATAATATTGATTAACACGCTTACCAGCATTAACAATGAAAGCCCAAGTATTTACCTAGATCATTTGTAAATCAGATGCCCGAGATAGAAGTAATTAAACTTATCTTTCTTGATAGATGTAACTCCCTTGGAAGTGAAAGCTCTAGATTTATCGGCGTTAACTTTTAAACTGAAGCTTGTCAGAAGGAAGTTAGAATATCATTCATAAGTCTTACTTGTGAAGCCTTACCTTTGACAAATAAGATATCGATGGGTTTGAGTCTATATAATTGGTCTGATAAAAAAAATAGGGTCAAGTTAGAGATAAATAAAACACATCCCAATCCGTTCCACGAATATCCATACTCACAAAAGAACCAAAACATAGTTGTTCATCTAATCTTATAAGAGTGTGGAATCACCAAAACAATGGGACTCGTGGACATCAAACATCATGAGACTCAAAATGTGTCTTTTGACTATATTAGTTTACAATTTGCAATGTTAATTAATAGACTTTCAATTACTTATTAAAAGTGGGATACTCCTATTTCTTCTTCAGCTTGAATTACTTCGTCCTTATTCCGGTTGGATTAACTTAGACTCAATCTTAGAAGCCCCAACAATTCATGTGGAGGTATGAGCTTGTTTTCCTTTTATTAAGATGTTTAGTCAAGTCTTTTATAAACAACTTTAGAGCATCCTCATTAAAACCATGAACATTTAAATGAGTATTGTAGTATAACATAGTAACTAAAAAAAACAAAAGAAAAGCCTTACTCGTGTATTAATTTAGAGATTTGACTGATGCTCCTAAAAACAAATTCTCTAAATTTTTGAACTTCCTTTTCTTTCTTTCTTTTTTTTTTTTATAAAATATTTCTTCTAGAAATTAGTTATGGTTTTGGTAACCATTTAAAGTTGGCCAGTAATTTAGTAAGTTATTAATTAATAAATTAAGAAATCTCTTCGAGCTTTGGAGATGCCTATGTGAACATGGTTCTTAAAGTAAAAAAAAAAAGGGTTGAATTATAATTCTTGAAAACTTTTTGGTCAAACTAGAAACTTTGAAGGTCTTCTATTCCTTACTTCAAAATTGCTCCTTGTAATTAGAAGATAATTTAGAAGAAAAAATTCATTCAAGAGAGTGATTATCTTAATGCTTTAGTTAAAAAACAACTAACTGTCTTGACAATAACTGAGGCTAGGGAATCTTTAATGAGATGACAATTAGTTAGTAGAGATATATATAAGTTTAGAATTAAGGTTAGTATAAGTTTTAAAGCAAGTTTGTAGATTTTTTAACACTTGAAAGTTTTTTTGTAATGGTCATATACTACCTTTGGCACTTGATAAAGTTTTCATATTTAATATTTGATTGATTGTTGAGTGAAATATGTGGTTATAGTTGCTTAGAAGGAAGTTTATATAGATTTGATAAAAGTCAAACTTGTATATGATTCAAAATTTGAATATTGCCTCTAAAATTCAAAACAATTTAAGAAAAAATGAAAGTTTCTAGATTAACTATTTAAACATTCTATGAATGAAAATATGTGATTTGTCTTCCATACCAATTGATTTTCATAATTGAATGGTATGAACAAAGGAAGTTTCTTTTTTAAGGAACACAATTTCTATTAAGAAGCATAGATGCAAAAGTAAAGAGTAAAGGATAAATGTTTACTACACAATGAGTGTATCCTAGTTCACCCAATCAACTTATGAGTTATATCTAGTCCTTATCTCAATAGATTTTTTTTACTATCAATAAACTTAGTACACATGTAGTCTTAGGGGCCTGTTTGGTTTGCATTTTCATTTCCTGTTTTCATTTTCTGTTTCCTGTTTCCTGAAATTTTACAAAGGAAAAACTGAAATGCTGGAAACAAAAATTTGCTGTTTCCAGCATTTCCAGTTTTTCCTTTATAAAATATCAGAAACAGGAAACAGAATAAAACAGAAAATGGAAATAAGAAATGAAAATGTAAACCAAATAGGCCCAGCCTCCTCAAGCTAATCAAGTATTTATTCTCCAAGCCTTTTATAAGCTCTACAATCGGTATTCTTGCACAAGCCTAATGCAAGCTTCACATAACTTTTCAATTTTCAGTGGTAGCTTGGGAGATTCTCAACCAACCATAATTCTCACCAATAAGCTTTGGAATAACAATTGATATTATTGTACAAGCTTTGTAGGCTTCACTCATTTTTTTTCAACGTGTCAACCAATACTAGTTTTCACTAGGTACCATTGGTACATTCTTAATAACACTAGTTCTCATTAATTAGCATGAAGAACACAAAATTTCAATGGTATACAATAGTGGATTTGTGTTATAATGTTATAAATCACTTAAAGAGTGGATAACTGCGAAGCCTTGATTTAATAATAACTATATAAATATTTGAATTTGTTTAAAAGTGGTGTGGAAGTAATTCTTGATGAAAATGAATAATAGAGGAACATAGAGGATGAACACATATGATAGCACTTGTTGATCTTTGATGCAAGAAGCATTTTAAGCATATTAGATCGACATATTTAAGTTAATATAAATAATATAATAATATTTTTATTATTGTTTAATATTATTATATTACACATATTTTTATTATTAATATCTTAAATTATATGCTTATTGAATTATTTAAATATTTAGGTATGTTGACTTTATTCAAAGACATTATTACAAGATAGACTTTAAATAGGTTTTCAAGTAAGACTAATCATTCAAAAGGGTCATGTGAGCATTTAAAAATAAAATCTATATCAAATAGATAGGCTAGAAATTTGGGAGACACGTATGACTGAAAGGGAATCAAGCATGATCAGGGGCAGCGGAACATTTGGATTCCCCAATTTTGAACGTTATTGTGAAAACATGTATTAAGGGGGTTATATAAAACAATTATTATACTTTTCAATTGCCAACGAGGCAGTTGCAGCTGCGTCTCTAGAGGTATCCACCGCCAAGCAGCTACTAGGAAAGTCTTCCCACCTGTGTAGTAGTGTGTAGAGAGTAAAGAGCGGCTACTCATGTTTGACTCTTATGCAATATATATAGAGTGGTGGTTGGGGTTTTAACCGTCACTCATTAACCCTATCACTTATGAGCCTCACGCATTATGTTATCATTATAATCCAATTAGAATTTCTAACATTCTAGTGGGCTTGTTGTATGCGTGTGACCCAATAGGTTCTCTTAATATCTGGTTATGATATTGAAATAAAACCTTTTATATTTAATATCAGCTAGTTTTTCAGCTGGTTTATCAAACAAATTCTTAGTCTTTGAATTTTTTTGGAAGCAACAACTCTTAACATCTATTTAGTTTACAATTGAGTAGAATTGAGTTTGACAAAATTATAACATCAATTGCTGAAAATAAATGATCCATAATTTATAAAATACATTAGATAAAAATAATTTAAAATTAATTATATGAAATTAATTCTGCATTATTTGAACTCTAAAAACAACCAATGTTCAAGAGTCAATATTTCATAGCAATTAAAATTACCTTTTTAAACAAAAATACTCAAACACAAATTATTTTATTTTATTAATATTAATTTTAAAAAAATTAAACTAAAATCATCTAAATTAAGTTTAAAATATTCACCCACACACACTCACACAGTCAGTGGCACGCTTACAAGTTATTGGGTCAGTGAAGAACGCAATCTTGGTGTTTTGAGAAGGGAAAACATAGGAATTGAATAGGGGAATGACACAGGGTTTCAGTGATGAAAGATGAAGGAAGGAGGTGAGACTGTGGGAGAGAACGGCGTATAGCAATAGCAGCAGAAACTGCGAGGCAGTGATACAGTGAAGTGTTCAAGCTCAAAGTCTAACAGTAAGAACGTTTTCTTCCTATACTTTCTTCATTCTAAAACCTATCTAGGGAGAGACCAATTTAATTTTTGTTTTTGTGGATGGTCGTTTTCTAATTAGGGTTTTCCCCGAACAATTTTAGATTCAAAACTGGTTGTTTACGACAATTCAGGTTATCCAAGAAGCAATTTTGCGTGTGTACTGTGATCGAGGTTTAGATTTTAGAATCCATAAACGATGAACAATAATCCAGGAGAAATGCTGCAACGCCGTCGTTTTTCGGCAATTCCACAATCCCGGTGAATCAACCAACACCCCATCTTCTCACTCAGTCTCAGCCCCAAACTCAAGGTGCTTCTCATTTCCCTGGCCACTTTCAGCTTTCACAGCCCCAAACCCATGTGATTGCACAAGCTCAATATGCACAGTCTCGTGCTCACCCTCAGACGCAGCAACATCAACAGCATCAACAACAGCATCAGCAGCAGCAGCAACAGCAGCAGCATCAACAACAGCAGCAGAAGCAGCAGCATCAACAGCAGCAGCAGAAGCAGCACCAGCAGAAGCAGCAGCAGCCTGTTAACCAATTGCATAATAATGCCAACACTCATGTGGCCACTCCTGGAACTGGAACAGGAACTGCTAAGCGTGCAACTCAGAAGCCGCCTTCTCGCCCTCAAGGTTCACCCGGTTCTAACCAAACCTCTGCCTTTAAGACCATGGAGTTGACTCCAGCTCCTCTGCGGAGGAAGAGAAAATTACCAGAGAGGCTAATACCGGAAAAGGTGGCTAAGCTAGTCCCCGAGTCTGCTCTTATTCTCGGTTGCTTGAACTTGAGGCTGAGGTAGATGCTGCTTTGATTAGGAAAAAAATTGATGTGCAGGAGGCTGTTAGAAACCCTCCCTCTGTTCGGAAAACTCTTCGTATTTATGTGTATAATACCTTTTCAAATCAGACAAAAATGGATTCTGGGAAGAATGACGCAGAGGAGCCGTCTTGGTCCCTCAGGGTAAGCGGAAGGATATTGGAAGATGGTAAGGATGCTGTGGTAGCAGGAATTTCAACCGGGGGCAAACCCATCATACCCTAAGTTTTCAGCTTTCCTCAAGAAAATTACCATTTACTTGGATCAGGGCTTCTATCCAGATAATCATGTCATTGTATGGGATAGTGCTCATTCATCTATCCAACAGGATGGCTTTGAGGTGAAGAGGAAAGGAGACAAAGAATTCACTGCAGTGATCAGAATAACAATGAATTATTCACCTGAGAAGTTTATGGTTTCAACACAACTCTCTAATGTTTTAGGGATTGAGTTTGATACCCGCCCTAGGATAATAGCTGCTCTTTGGCACTATGTGAAGTCCAGGAAGCTACAGAGCCCAAATGACCCTTCATTCTTCATGTGTGATGCTTCTCTCCAAAGGGTGTTTGGGGAAGAGAAAATGAAATTCTCTGTGGCTTCACAAAAGATATCACAGCATTTGTCACAACCACAGCCTATACACCTGCAGCATAAAATCAAGCTTTCTGGAACTTGTCCTGCCGGAACTGCATGTTACGATGTGCAGGTTGATGTGCCTTGCTCACTAGAGAAGGATATGTCTGCATTCTTGACAAGCATTGAGAGGCACAAAGAGATTGATGCTTTTGATGAAGTGATTTCTGCTTCCATAAAAAGGATCCATGGGCATTTTAAGAGACGGGCATTCTTTCTTGGCTTTAGTCAGTCACCAGCAGAGTTCATTAACGCTTTGATTGCTTCTCAGAGCAAGGATCTAAAGCTTGTTGCTGGAGATGCCAGCCAAAATGCGGAAAATGAACGGCGTTCTGAATTCTACAATCAACCATGGTAAGCATTATGCTACTTTACCTAATTTCTTTTATGTTGTGAGGCATGCATGAAAAATATTCAATTTACATCTCGGTTGTATATGACCTTAATGTTGGTGTTTATTTGTTAAAATTGAGAGTTGAAGAGAGTGGCAACCGCTAAACAGGAACTTCAAAGAAGCAGCCGTGTCTCTGTCGGACACTAATTTAGATTTTAGACATGATTCAACACTTTGAATAGTACTTAAATACTTTAACTTTACACTGTCTTGCAGTGTAGGTGTCTGTTCCATGTTCTTAGATGGTAACTAATAGGAAATGGACAAGGATCCTCCAAAGTGAGCAAGGTTGAATGGGCCCTTGATTTGATTTAAAGTACACTGTGATCTTAATATACTAAATTTAAAGGTGGATACATCCTTAGTTGTTTACTTTAGAGACAAACTCATTTGGAAGGAGCTTTTTCCATATTGTATTACCATTTTATGGCTTCCTCAGAGTTCTGTTTGTGCTCTGAAATGATGCATACATTATTCAGAGACTGCAAAGTTTTTTAAGTCTGATTTGGGGCATAAGGCAGTAAGGGATTTAGTCTAGATATAATATTATAGGAATGGAGATTTAGGACCCGTTTGTTTGCATTTTTCTAAGAATTATTTTAACTAGAAACATATTTAAAAAAGTTTGTAATAATTAGATAAGTTGTTCAGAAAAAATACCTGGGAAAAAAGTTTTTTGATGTTTTTCTTAAGTTAGAAGGGTGATTTTAGGATGGACCCTTATTAGTTTGGGTTTACCGTAGACCCTCAAATTTATTATTATAACAAGTAAATTTTATTTTATAATATATATTAATAAAGTTGTTAATATTAAATTTACACTATTTATAGTAAAGGTCTACCATGGACCACTTTTTTATGGTCGATCCTAAAATTCCCCAAGTTAGAATGAGCAGCTTTAAAAAAACAATTTTTTAAAGTTATATCATATTTTTTTAAGTTTATGAGGATCCTATTCATTTGAGTGTTCATATTAATTGAGTGACAATGGAGAGTACTGGAAAATATGACTAGGATGTTCTGTATCTTTTGTTCATTTGATGTAATATATGCCATCAAGTATATTAGAATAGAGATTTATTCAAATGCTGTTCCTAATCACTTTGTGTTCTATTATTAATATTTCCAGGGTTGAGGATGCTGTAGCTCGCTACCTAAATCGGAAAACTGCTCGAAATGATGCTCCTGGAAGCATCTGAGGGGAAATTGTGGTAGTTCTTGTCTTGTCTCTTTTTTTGGGGGTAGGGGAGGTGGTTAATTTTCTGATATCAGTCCCTCGAATGTCTTGTTCCATGGTTGTTACTTTATATTCCATCCATCATTTTTTGGAGTAGAGTACTCGGGTATATTGACTGGAGAATTCTGATAACCCTTGGCTCGTTTTTGGAGTCCCTCAACCATATTGTGATAGTTAGATGATCTAAAACAAATTCATGGCTGGGATGTTGATGAATTAGCAATAATTTTAATGTTTTTTTTCTTCATCCATGGCCCTTTGTGATAGTTAGATGATCTAAAACAAACTCCTGGCTCGGATATTGACGAGTTAGCAATAATTTTAATGTTTCACATTGCGACGGAAAGAAAACATTGCTAATGTTTGTTGAGATAAATGTACAACATCTTTGATTTAGCGTTAAAATGTGGTAAACTCACGTTTCCAACGCTAAAAATAGTCGCGTTGGGAAATCTAAACTTGAGTTTGGCCAATTTTAACGCTAAATTAAATGGTTCATTTGTCACTCGCCAGTAAGAAAGCATAAAATGAACGGCAGTGTTTGTTTTCTAATAGATCATCTATAATATTATAAAGGGATTGTTTTTTTGGTACTGTTCATTGGGGTTTCTTTTTTTGTTTGTCAAAAAGGTTTGGGGATGTGACTTTATAGGTTGATGGGTTTATAGTGATAGAGTATGATTGCATATAAAAATAGTTCATTTATTTTATAAGTTTACTTTTTTAAGTTAGTTTAATATATTAAAATAAAATGAGTCAGATCCGTTGACACCAGGTGTCAAACTTTAAGAGTTACACATCTTAATAACTTTTTGTAAAATGAGAATTTGACCAATCCAACTGTTGAATTGAAAGTTCTTATAAGGTAGATGAAGCTTATAAAATTTCATAAAAATCAAAAACTAATTGTTACTTCATTAAACTAATTTATTTTAATGTATAATATGTTTTTAAAATATAAGTAAAAGTCCACTATTAGATAACATACCTACAAATATCCAAATTATTTGAAATTTGATATACATGATCATGAAGGTAATATAATGTGATTTAACGGTTGGACTGGTCAAATTCTCATTTTACAAAAAATTATTAAGAGGTGTAACTCTTAAAATTTGACACCTGGTGTCAATGAATCATGACTCAAATAAAATATACAATATATATATATATATATATTATTTTAACTTTTATAATAGAATACAATTTCTTTTTTCAAAATGTAATTTTTATTTGTAATATAATAATTTAATTTTTTATTTATAAATATAAAAAACTTATAATCACATACCGAATAAAATATAGGGTACTATTTAAGTAAACATTAATAAAAAACTTGAATAAAAAAATTAATTACTATTATAATGTAACTTTTTAGTTATAAAAATAAACACCTAATAATTAAATTTTCAATAAATTATATGATACTATTTATTTAAATATTAGTTAAAAACTTGAATTAAAAATTAATGATTATAATAATTTAATTAATTTATTTATATATATAAAAAGACATAATAAACATGTTGTGAGTAAATTCTACAATATTATTTATTTAAAGAATAATCTATCTATCTATACTATTACATTTTGGTAACTTTTTTTTTTATCGTTCATTCAAGATCTATTTTTTTGTCCGATTTTTGGGGTCATGTGGGCAATTTTTTTTCCTACGGTTCATTCAAGTTCTATTTTTTTTTTTCCAGTTTTGTGGGGTCATTGAGTTGCAGCTTTTGAATCATTGGGTCATTCAATTGATGACTTAAGTTATTCAAGGTCTTTTTTGGATCTCTTTCTTAAGTATAATAATGATTTTTGAGTCATTCAATTGATAGCTTAATTGATTGTAATTAGCTTACTTTTTATGCGCTTTTAAGAGTAAAAAGGCTATAAAATTTCCTTTATTCACGAACATTTTTATGAGCAATATTTGTAGTGTGCATGTGATATTGATTATTGTGATTTTGATTTAATTTATAAAATTTAATATGACATTTTTTTCTTGAGTGTCATGATTTTCAATTGGTTTGTTATTGTCTTATATTTATTTGTTGTGTATGAATTTTTATTCACAATTTATTTTCATATATAATATATAATGCACACACACACACATATATATTTGGACGTATTTATTATGTCTTCTTTATTTAAAGGAATAATTTATTATAATATTAATACATACTTATTCATTTGATCATTTATAGTCTAATAGTTTTTCATGTTTATTAAAAAATATTATATATTTATTTATGTTTTTCAAATCTATATTATTACTACTGCATGTTAAATTTATCATGTTTTTATTTATTTATTTAAAAAGGGAAATGTGAATTACATGTTTTTTTTATATTGTAAATGTTATAATATAATTCTTAATTATTTTAAATTCCTATATTTTTTTAACTATTAATTAAGATTTTAATCAATTCCCTTTATTATTTTTTAGTTTATTTTTACTTTTATTGATTAAAACAATATTTTAATGTGTTGGATTATTTTAAAATAGTATTTTGATGTGATTATTTTTTTTATTGTTTTTTAAAAAATATTTTAATGTGTTGGGTTCATCTAAAATAGTATTTTGCTGTGATAAAAAAGGAAGAGAGATACTAAAAGAAAAATAAGGTGTGAAAAATGTATAATAAAAGAATGTGAAAATATCATTCCTCTTTTTTAAGAGTATTAAACTTTGATAGTCATATTTTTTGGGTGTTAGAAGTGTAAGGAAAAGAGGAATGTAAAGAAAAAATGAAGAAAAATAAGGTGAAATATGTAACGAAAAAATGTCTTTACTTTTTTCTTTTAAGAGTACTGAAATTTTGAAAGTCTATTTTTGGGGTGTGAGATATGTATGAAAGAGAGAGCTATAAAAAATGAAGAGAGAGAAGATGAAAGATGTGTTGGGTTCTTTAAAATAGTGTTTTGATAATTGATATGATTGTTTTTTATTATTCATTGAAAAAGTATATATATATATATATATTAAGAGTTTAATATATATACATTGTCAATGTAAAGAAATTTTACACGGAAATTCAATTATGTGCTGCAACATCATTTATTGAATTTAATAATACATGAGGCGTCACATTCATTAAATGATGTGGCGACACACCATTGAATGTCTGTGTAAAATTTCTTTACACGGATAATGTATATTAATTAAATCCTTAATGTGTTGGGTTCATTTAAAATTATATTTTAATGTGATAGAAAAGGAAGAGAGATTGGAAGAAACATAAGGTGTGAAAGAAATTGCATAATAAAGGAACGTGAAAATATCATTCCTCTTATAAAATCCGATCTACATTATAACAACTTTCAATTCCGTGGTTGGATTGATTAAATTCACATTTTAAAAAAAAATATTAAGTAGTGTAACTGTGAAAATTTGACACATAATGTCAATTGCTCATGTCTCAATCAAATATCACGTGTTTTGTATGAACATTAATTTTGAAATAATTATTTAAAATTTTATCAACACTCAATATTAATTATGTAAATTACTTAAAATTTGTGAATATGATAAATCATTAGTCTAAGAGATAAAAAAAAGACTCTTAAATATAAAAAAATATAAACATAATAAAGTTTGATGAGTGAATTCTTTCATTAGGTGATGGTGATTTAGACACTTATGGTAATGGTGAGACTAATATTGAATTATCGAAGAATTTGCTAATGGATTCTACAGGTAATATAATTGGAGATATAGTTTCATTTGCATACCCTAACTTGCTTTCAATTTTTGGAAACATTGTATTTTTTTTAGGATAAAGCAATTCTTGCTCCTACATTAGATGTTCATTTAGTTAATGAATATGTCATGACATTATTTCCTAGAGAAGAGATAGTGTATTGAGTCCTGACACTATATGGAAGGTAGATGAGGGGATTGGTATGGAAGTTGATTGATTGACAACTGAGTTCTTAAATGATATTAATTAGGTGTTTTGCACTTCCTTATCATAAGTTTGTGTTAAAGAAGGAGTGTCTGTCATGCTAATTAATCAGTAATCATGATATATCTGGTGGACTTTGCAATGGAACTAGATTAATAAAAGTGAATGTCAGACATTGTCACATGTTGGTGTATATTTACCAAAACCAGTTTTCTTGCATGATCAATTATATGTTGTTGTATCTAGGTTAAGTCTCAACAAGGACTTATGATTCTTATATGTGATGACAAATTTAAGTGTTGTAATGTGACAAAAAAATATGATGTACAAGGAATCATTTAAAAAAATATGAATAAAACAAAATTTATAACAGTTTCCATTTTTAATTATTAATATTTGCTATTTAATTTTCCAAATCCATTTTTCTTTTTAATTTTTTATATTCTAAGAAGTATAGAATTAAATATTAAAAAAGAATTAATCATTATTATTTTTTTAATTACACATATTTAATAAATTATACATACTATATCATTCAATATTTATAACTTATTAGAATAATAATAACCGTGTATCGCACGAGTTGGACACTAGTTGTGAACAATAAAACACTGAACGCTCTTTATGCCAGATTTCCTCTTCCAAAACTTGTACGGAAACTGCTGATGGATACTGTTAGTACTTAGTAAGGTGTCTGGTATGCCATACCCGGCATTGGACTGTAATACCAATATACCATTATTTCTACACCAACAAAAGGGGGAATTAGGAGTTGGTGTTTCGTGTATGGTGTATTGCGGGGTAACTATTGTATTCTTAAATAAAAGGAATTGTTGAGTTTGATACATAACTATTTTGGATACATTTTTGGAGAAGAATTTTTAGAAGATAAAAATAGAATGAATTAAACAGGTCAAATGAATTTAACTTCTCCATAAGTTAAAATTAGTTACTTATGGAGAAGTTAAATGAGAGAGCTTTTGGAGTAGGTGGACTACACAGACTAATTTCAACTTATAAAAAAGTTAAATACATTTGATCTCTTTGATTTATTCCATTTTTTCACCTAAAAATACTTTTTCAGAAGTTTTATCCAAAGAGGCCATTAGGGGCTCATGAGAGGAGACTATCTTTATGTTGGCCTTTGATATTCCCTCCCCTTTCTTTTCTTTTCTTTTTTTTTAAAAAAATTCCTAATTACCCCTTCCCCTTCATCATCAATTCATCATCCCACCTAGGGGTGTAAACGGGTCCGACCCAACCCACGAACCCGATAAATCCAACCCAATCCAACCCGAAGATATTTAACGGTTCGGTTCGGGTATTCGGTTCAGTTCTGACATTTTCTTTCAAACCCGATCTGGTTCGGTTCGGGTCTCGGGTTTGTCTATGTTGAACCCGATAGACCCAACCCGAACCAAACCAGAAAAAAGGTCCTAATCTTATTTCATTTTCATGCTAGGAGAGAACAAAAATAGGTGCAGCGGCAACACAAGCAGATGTGGTTCCTCAAATCCTACTTCATCTGCTCCTTTGAATTTATTTTTCTCTATTTCCTTTCTTTTTTTCATTTTATATTTTAATTTAATTTCATTTTCCACATTTTTTTAAAAAAAGGAAAAATGTTCATGATCCGATGACCCAATCCAACCTAACCCGAACATATTCGGGTTGGTTCGGTTCGGGTAACTCACCCAAAAAATACAAAACCCGAACTAATTCAACCCACCACCATTTTATCGGTTCGGACTTGATGTCACCTCAAACTTGATGTCACCCCTGATCCCACCCCATCTTCGGCCACCATTACCCCACCCATCCCTCTTCTCTCACCGTCACTTATGTTTGGTAGCCTTTTTTTTTCACAAAATTTCCGTTTCTGGACACATGGCTGGAAAAAAATATTATTTAATTAAATACCTATTCAATTATACACACACATACATCATAAGCTTTTTAGAAAATTAAAGAATAATTCATTTGAATTTAAATTTGATATGTTGATATTATGATCACATGTTGATACCTGGAATAATTGGGATAAATAAACTAAAATTAATACCCATTTGAATTTGAACTAAAATAAATAAAAATAAGAGGCCATATTTTTGTTTTTCCAAAATTCTCTGAGTTTGCTTGTGAGAGTTTAGGAAGTAAATCGCTCATTGAAGAGTGGAGATTCTCATTTAAGATATAGAGGCAGATTAAAATGATTCTTCACTTACTTTTTTAATGACAAACTAGCGCAGTACCGTGCGAATGACGTTGGCTAGTAGGTAATGTTCGTTTTTCAATGTATTATTTAATTTTTATTTTTTACAATAAAATTAACTCATGAAATAATCATATACTACATCAATTAGTAGAATGTGAATAACATATTAGTATCATATTTATAGAAAATAGTAATCAATACATAAAAGGAGGAACCCAAGTGAGAAAACAGATAAAAGAAAACGGTTGGAGCAAGACTGCCTCCCGTGGAGGATATCAGAGATTCTTAAAAAATTACTTTTATAATGAAACAGATAAAAGATTAATAGAAACGAATAATGAGAGAAAATGTTTTAATTTAATAATAAAAAAGAAAATGAATGTGTGATAAAAAAAAATAAAAGAAAAAAGAAAAACGCAAACGACAGGAACAAGACTACCTCCCTTGGAGGATATTTGTGGTTCATTAAAAAAAATCACTTTACTAAAGTGATAATAAAGAAACTAAAAAAATAAAACCCAAGTGAGAAAACAGATAAAAGAAAACAGTAGGAGCAGAACTGCCTCCCGTAAAGGATACCTGAGGTTCTTAAAAAATTACTTTTATAATGAAACGGATAAAAGATTAATAGAAACGAATAATGAGAGAAAATGTTTTAATATAATAATAACAAAAGAAAATGAACGTGTGATAAAAAAACAAAAGAAAAAAGAAAAACACTAATGGCAGGAGAAAAACTACCTCCCGTGGAAGATATTTGTGGTTCATAAAAAAATGGCTTTACTAAAGTGATAATAAAGAAACTAAAAGAAAATAAAACCCAAGTGAGAAAATAGATAAAAGAAAACGGTAGGAGCAAGACTGCCTCCCATGGAGGATATTTGTGGTTCATAAAAAAATCACTTTACTAAAGTGATAATAAAGAAACTAAAAAAATAAAACCCAAGTGAGAAAATAGATAAAAGAAAATGGTAGGAGCAGGACTGCGTCCCGTGGAGGATACTTGAGTTCTTAAAAAATTACTTTTATAATGAAACAGATAAAAGATTAATAGAAACGAATAATGAGAGAAAGTATTTTAATATGATAATAAAAAAAGAAAATGAACGTGTGATGAAAAACAAAAGAAAAAAGAAAAACGCAAACGGCAGGAACAAGACTACCTCCCGTGGAGGATATTTGTGGTTCATAAAAAAATCACATCACTAAAGTGATAATAAAGAAATTAAAAAATAAAACCCAAGTGAGTAAACAGATAAAAGAAGACGGTAAGAGCAGAACTGTCTCCCGTGGAGGATACCTGAGATTCTTAAAAAATTACTTTTATAATAAAACAGATAAAAGATTAATAGAAACGAATAATGAGAGAAAATGTTTTAATATGATAATAAAAAAAGAAAATAAACGTGTGATAAAAAACAAATAAAAACGCAAATGGTAAGAGCAAGACTACCTCCCGTGGAGGATATTTGTGGTTCATAAAAAAATATCTTTATTAAAGTGATAATAAAGAAACTAAAATAATAAAACCCAAGTGAGAAAATAGATAAAAGAAAACGGTAGGAGCAGGACTGCGTCCCGTGGAGGATACCTGAGTTCTTAAAAAATTACTTTTATAATGAAACAGATAAAAGATTAATAGAAACGAATAATGAGAGAAAGTATTTTAATATGATAATAAAAAAAGAAAATGAACGTGTGATGAAAAACAAAAGAAAAAAGAAAAACGCAAACGGCAGGAGCAAGACTACCTCCCGTGGAGGATATTTGTGGTTCATAAAAAAAACCACTTTAATAAAATGATAATAAAGAAACTAAAAAAAATAAAACCCAGGTGAGAAAACAGATAAAAGAAAACGGTAGGAGCAGGACTGCCTCCCGTGGAGGATACCTAAGGGTCTTAAAAAATTACTTATAATGAAACAGATAAAAGATTAATAGAAACAAATAATGAGAGAAAATATTTTAATATGATAATAAAAAAAGAAAATGAACGTGTGATGAAAAAACAAAAGCAAAAAAAAAACACAAACGGCAGCACCAAGACTACCTCCCATGGAGGATATTTGTGGTTAAAAAAAATCAGAAAATATTTTAATATGATGATAAAAAAAGAAAATGAATATGTGATAAAAAACAAAAAGAAAAAAGCAAACAACAGGAGCAAGACTAGCTCACGTGAAAGATATTTGTGGTTCATTAAAAAATCACTTTACTAAAGTGATAAAAAAGAAACTAAAAAAATAAAACCCAAGTGAAAAAACATGACACTTATACTGTGGGAACAATTTTAATATAAGATAGATAAATAAAATAGATAAGAAAAAAATAAGTGAAAACATTAATGAATAAAATAGAGATAAATGATATATTAGAAAAATTGTTTTGTAAAAAACTGACACGTGTAATTGAAGCGGAATGATTTTATATATAGTAGATATGATATTAAATTAAATAAAAGAATATTTGAGAATTGTTAGCATAACATTTATTATCGGTTACAGGATAGGATGAAATAAAAGAAAAAATTGAAAAATTGAAAAGCAGTTATAGGATAGAATGGAATAAGAGAAAAAATTGAACAACAACGTTTTTATAGTTGCAAAATTGAAAAGGATTATTCGTTTCTATTAATCTTTTATCTGTCTCATTATAAGTAATTTTTTAAAAACCTTAGGTATCCTCCACGGGAGGCAGTCATGCTCTTACCGTTTTAATATGATAATAAAAAAGAAAATGAACGTGTGATGAAAAAACAAAAGCAAAAAAAAAAAAAAAAAAACGCAAACGGCAGCACCTAGACTACCTCCTGTGGAGGATATTTGTGGTTCACAAAAAAATCAGAAAATATTTTAATATGATGATATAAAAAGAAAATGAATTTGTGATAAAAAAACCAAAAGAAAAAAAGCAAACGGCAGGAGCAATACTACCTCCCGTGGAGAATATTTGTGGTTCATTAAAAAATCACTTTACTAAAGTGATAAAAAAGAAACTAAAAAAATAAAACCCAAGTGAGAAAACATGACACTTATACTGTGGGAACAATTTTAATATAAGATAGATAAATAAAATAGATATGAAAAATAATAAGTGAAAACATTAATAAATAAAATAGAGATAAATGATATATTAGAAAAAAATATTTTAAATTTATTATAAACCAATAGGTTTATTGTATCTCTTAATCTATGTTTTTAGATAAAAAAAAGATAAATAAAAATGAATAATTAATCAAAATTATTTTAAAAAGAAATTAAAAAACTAAAAACATGATGAAAAGTAAACAAAAGAAAAAAGACAAAAATTATAAGTAAAAAGAGAGAGAAAAAGGTTTATTAAAGTTGAGGGAGAAATGTAAAAGGTTTTAAAAGAGAGAGAAAGGAAAATCAAATAGATTTAAGTCAAAAAATTGTTTTGTAAAAAACTGACACGTGTAATTGAAGCGGAATGATTTTATATGTAGTAATAGATAGATATGATCATTGTAGGTTGTTACTTATTTATAAAAAAAAAAAACCTATGATCTTCCCGTTTGGTCTTATCTGAAAGCCTTGATGAATGAGCTATACACGGTAATATAATTCATTTCTTAACTCAGTCTAATAACTAACTCTTATCTCGGATATTTTGAGGAATAGTGTCTAAGTATAAAAAGAATAGTATTTTTTAATTAATTCTAAAATTTTAATTGGTTTTGCAAGAATATTAAAAATTCAATTGTCATATATAACTTTTGTTTATCTCTTTTTCATTTGGAATTTAATGGATATTGTAAAAAAAATTTGACACTCATTCAATTATGAGTTACCATATTATTTTTTAAATTTAATAATATATAAGGTGTCATATTTATTAAATGATGACAATACATGATTTGGTGATAATGTAAGAGCCCATTTGGTATGTTATATTAGGCATAATAGTATAAGCTAATACAATACCTTATGATCTTTATTATTTGTTTGGTGTTAACATTGTATTATATAGGCTTATCCATTAAATTCTATCTTATACATTAAAACAATAGATAACTTAATCAAGCCTAAGGAGGTGAGATAAGACTTGATTGAATGTATAAATTTTTGTAAATATTTTCCAACCGTATCCCCTTTCAATCATCTCTCTCATCACTTTTTTTATAAAATAATATAAAATATAACTATTTTTTATTTTTAGGAATTTAATTTCCATAAAAAATAATGATATAATAAATATAAATAAAAATAATGTTTTAAATAAAGGGTATCTCTTTTATTAAAAAAATAAATTTTATACTATCTAACCTTATACAAGATTTATCCAAATATAACATTACACTATTTTATACAATATACTCTCTTCGGTATTTTTTATAAGGCACATTTAACCGAATTACACATATCAATAAAAGTGGTTAAAGTTGATTAATTTTATTGGAATTTTAAAAAATAGTTTCACTTTCTAGTTTTATCCTTATTTAATATGGCCAACACTAGGATGAATCTCCTCATAGGTAATTCATAGGTTGCAACACCCTTGCAAACCGTCAGATTTGTCATTGAAGTAATGAAGAGCTGAGATCAATTACAGGCTACCTATCTAGTTAAGATACTAAAATTGTCAATAAATTTAATAACTATTTATAATGGTAGTCCCTGGTTATTTCAAATATTGGATATGGTCCCTCACCGTAATCTTTTCTAGAGACAACATATCTCCCCGGTGGCGTGTCTTTTCCATCTTTGTTTGGGTTTGAAGAGAGACAGTTTGGTTCACGAACAGTGCCATCGCCACATCGAACTCTATTCCTTAAATCTTCTCCACATGGAAGAAGAAACTGCATCTGAGCAAATACCCAGTTTTTCTTCTTCTTCTCCGGCTTCACATGTACACTTCACTCTTTCACCACATCTTCATAAACACTCCACCTTCTACCATAGATTCATCTTTTCCCTATTTTCCAACAAACACTTTGCTGCCTATCGCCACCACCAACGCTGCAACTGGTATAGTATTGCACCTGTCCAAGGTATGTTGCAGATTAGGAATGGTATTGATCACGGTGGCGGTGAGCCACTAAAGGGTGATCATGGTGATTGGAGGCTTGGATTACGAACGTTTGATTTCTGGTGGAGGGAGGCTTCTTTGGCGGTTATGGAGGTTGAGTGATCGGTAAAGAAGCCAAACCTTTATTGAAGGTAATCGAAGCTAGAAATGACTGGAGGCAGCGTGTCGCGGACGTTGAACCAGTATACAATGGAGCAAAGACATGAAAATGGAGCTCGATAGATGCCTGAGCTCTGAAAGTAAGCAAATATCAGCTCACAGTTGAGATATCAACAATTTGAAAAACCTTTTTTTAAAAAAAAAATAATCAATGTTGAGCTTCATCATCACAATTTATGTAAAAAATAGCTTCAGGTTCTATGTAAAAAAATTCATTTGTTTGTTTTTTTTTTCAATTACTGCAGATAACGAAATAAATGAAGATAAAAAAAATTAACTTTAATTGGGATAATTATCCAGTGAATTTAGAACTTGTGTCCAAAACCAAAGGGGTGGTTACAGATGAAAATCACTTCAGTGGTCTTCCTGTCATGGACAAAAACACATATGGTGCTCTGTTATTGCAAGGAACATTGCAAGGAACTTATGACAGGCAAGGTATTAGCTCCCCGTCGTGGAGAAAAGAGTAAGAAAATTCCTCCTTGTCCACTTTTGTATAGTACCATTGGACCATTCTTACATTTTCTCAAAATTTGAGAACTAACAAGTGAAATAATTTTTTTTAGCAACAGGTAATAAAACCGACAATAACGAGTCACTAAGGGCGATTTACATGTAAATCATCCATTGGGGTGATCCACCCTAGCCTTTACCATTTAATATCACTAACGAACTCCTCTATCAATTGATAATTGGAAATACATTAAAGTTAATAAGGGTGAATAAGGAAAATGATAATAAATGTCGCCTTGAAATTGTAAAGTGCCTTATAAAAAGAACCACAAAAACTTCTAAGAAATGTCTTATAAAAAGGACCAAGGGAAGTAATATCTCATACAGTATGACACCAAACATTGAATAATATTAAATTTTTATAGAGCTTTATACTATCATGCCTTACACTATCAAACCATATACTATCGACTAAAGAGTTGTGACACAATTGGCAACGCAGGCTAAGATTGTGGGAAGAGCTCCCGGGTTCGATCCCCACTAAACACATTCTTTGGGAGGGGTGAGGAGTCTTAATTGTGACTAAACCCCGAACAGGATTGCCCTTGATAATAGGGGATACCTGTGGTTTACACAAAAACCATATACTATCGGCTTTATCCTATACAACATACCAAACTACTCAAATTTTTTCACACTCACATTACATATCCACTAAACTCAATATTTAATACCCAAACAAGGGAAGATAAGTTTCACATTACCTCTTCACTTCAGCTACTTAACACTTAACATTTAACATTTTCTCTCCTATTCCAAACTGGTAGATGTCATATTTTTCCTTTCGTATGTAATACGAAACTGCAGTTCATATAATGCATAGCCTCACGAGAGAGTTACAATTCTTGACCTTAAACATTATAGTTTTCCAATTGAGTATCATTTGTTAAATGTACAACCGGTAAAAACATAGTATGCATTTTATTTTATACTAGTGTAATTTAAAAATAAGTTCAAATATCTTTTCGACTTCTAAATATAAGGTTTATTTTAATTTAGTCTTTTTTTGGTCAATTTTTTAATTTAGTCTCTAAATTGTCATTTTTAGCCTCCATTTGTTTTACCATTACAACAGTGCAAAATCATAATTTCGCAGAATTGATTTTAAATCACTTTTGTCCAACGTGCTTTGTAAAACATGCATCACCCGTCTCAACTATTAATTTCTAGAATTAATTCTATTCAACTGTAAACTAAACGTACACTTAGTCCTTAAAAAATTAAAATGATGTACTTCAACTCCATAAACCACATCATTTTATCAAAGATAAATGTTTGTACAACAAGCAACATCAATACTTCTTCAATGTTGGTATTTTTTGGTTGCCTCGTGTACTGTTCCTAAGGGCTTGTGTTGGAACGATCATTGCCTTTCATTTGGGCCTTCCTGTTATACCTAGTCTGACCCAATTATTATATTTGTGCAATTGTGTGTGTTTTGATTGGCAAATGGTTATCTAA
The DNA here is from genome assembly GCA_026901365.1 of Sesbania bispinosa. NCBI lineage: Eukaryota > Viridiplantae > Streptophyta > Magnoliopsida > Fabales > Fabaceae > Sesbania > Sesbania bispinosa. Next base: position 1,528,339 of record QLOH01000177.1, read on the forward strand.
CCGGAGAAGGGTGGGCGGCCTATTACACGGCATTATCTTTGAAACATTGCCAAGCTACAACATTAAGGAGAAACGTTGAAACCGCAACACACAGCGGGACCCTTGGCCAACGGACTTAGTATCAGGGTCATTGCAGATAAAGTCAAGTTGGTTGGTATTGTCAGGAAGGAAAACGTGGAGAGCTTTTGCGTTGGAAGGAGGCTAAGTGCCCTGGATTTAAGCTGTGGAGCCATGCCCTGGAGGTTCAGTTTACCGACGTTATTCATGGTAAGGATGTGAGCGGGAAATTTAAATTTTGAATATTGGTGGGAACACTGCTAGGAGCTTCGCGCAAGCCCTCACGATGCTCTCTATAAATTGGGGGTGTTCTTTGCTGTCCACTTCGTGCTTGCAAAGTTGGATACTAGAGCATAGTGGACGATTGAGGTGGGGCAATAGTTTTCTTCGATAGATACTGATACCCAAGGGGTTTTCGATTTGAGAATCATGGCTGGAATGTATGATTTGGTCAAGGATGTGTTCCTATGTACGCAAACATGGAGGCTGAAGGTTAGGATCGTTAAGATTTGGGAGATGTGCCCAATTGATCAGCCTGCCAATCCATTTGCTATTGAGATGGTCATGATGGATATTGAGGTATGATAATTTATGTTGTAAATTTGCTTAATGTTAATTTTCTCTTGAAATATCGTTTGGAAATGTGGGTAAGCAGTCAGATGCATGATAAAAAATTTGGTATATTGTCGTTGGCATTTCAGGGAGCCAAGATACAAGCGACCATTCGCAAGCCGATGATTAGGAAGTTTCGTGGATCTGTGCTTGAGGGCCATGCTTACAAGATGGCTTTCTTCGGGGTTGTGAGGAACACTGGTTCGTATCGTGCACGTCGTCATGAATATAAGCTGGTTTTCCATGCGAAGACTAGGGTCGTTAACTGTGATGGCCTTCCAATCCCATTATATGGGCTTTCCTTGATGAGCACGAATGAAATTATTGGCATAGAGAGGCGGTCTGACTATTTGATTGGTAACGTATTTTGTTTAATGGATAACATAGGCTTTTATTTCTGAAATTATAACCTTGTGTGCAATGCATGTTGAATCGTGTATTGGTTATGAATTCCTCTTGGTAAAGTGTTGAAAATGATTGCAATATGTTGGATATTTTGGAAGGGATGCAAAGTATGAGATATATGTTAGTTTGTGTTAATATTTAAGTTTTCTGAATATGTAGGAAGTTTAAGATGAACATAATTATTCACAATATTAGAAGCAATTAATCAAGTTCAAACTGAAATTAAATTAACAGGGTTGGACCAATACACATAACTATCTAGGAGGGATTTGGATTTTGTGTTTTCGGTGGCCTAATTCTAATCAGTGCAAATAAAAGAAATGTAGGTAGTTCTAGCATGTATCACTTTCTCAGGGGACAATGATTTTCAAATTGCAAATTTTCTGGTAGCACATTGATATTCCCTATTGAAATGGGGAAGCCAGGGTGTACTTGGGGGCTTAAATGTTCAATGATATATTGTGTGAACAAATTAGTTGCTTAGTTTGTCGGGCATGCGTTTAAATGGCACCCATGTGTAATTATTTCAGATATGATGGGATTGTTGACCGCTGCCTCGTCGGAGAAGAGTGGTCGCATGACAAGGTTTATCATTTTGGAACTGACGGGCGACAGGTGGGTCCAGTTGAATAGTATTATAATTCATGTTGTTCCGCCCAATTTCTTTATTTCAACCTTTGATAACCATCAATTGTGTCGGTGTGTGTTGTGTGCAGGGGGAAGATAAATTGCACCTTCTTTGGTGATTATGTCGACGTAGTGAACGGTTACCTTGCGAGGGAGAGTAAGGAGCTTCCCGTTGTCGTGGTTCAGTACGCTAGGGTGAAGGCATACAAGGGTAGGGAAATTTCTCCATTTTTGTTATGCTACTTGGGTCCTTTGTTGTTGATGTCAGTGAATAATGGTTTCTATTTTTTGTTCTTGCAGGGGTGGTGTCCATCCAGAATGTGATGAACACGACAACTATAATGTGGAATCCTGACATTCCCGAGGCCATTGAGTTTAAAAGGAGGTAGGGTTGTATTCCCGGTTGAAATAATGCAATTTTTACTTTATCCACCCATATGCTACCTGATCACCGAATGTATCTCCTGATAGTTGTAAATATTTTTTTAGCTTGGCAGAACATGGATTTGAAACTGAGGTTGCGGTTGGGGCGATTGGAGAAGCACACAATGACCTCAGTATGAAGGATGATTTCCTTGGTTTTTATCCCAGGAAAATAATTAATGAGTTACATATGACAGAGGAGGTAAACGATAACTTATGGTCTTAATGTAATTTGTTAAATTCGTGTTAGGTGTTATGCTATTGTGCATTTAAGCCCTGTGATCTATCTTTGGTATAACAATTAAATATTCCTTTCCGCCGTTCCCCATGTGGTTTCGTGGTTGATTGTATGTGTTATGATGGTCTAATATTAACAACTTATTTGTTCTTGTCAATTTAGGAGGGAAATTTTATAGTCATTGCAACTGTGGCTGCCATACTTGGGGATGATGCATGGCGGTATTCGGCGTGCTCCTGCATGAAAGCTGTGAATGAGGAGGATGGGGTTTTCTTCTGCCCAGTGTGCAAAGCTAATGTTAAGGAAGTTACACCTAGGTGTTGCAATTAAATGACAATAAATTCCCCCTTGAAGTTAGAGTAGTAATATGTTGACATCTTTTATTTGGTGATTAATCCGTGGGTGCAATTTTCATGGTAGGTTCAAGTTGAAGATTGAGGTCTTTGACGGTGATGACACGACTGCTTTCATTCTCTTTGACCAAGATGCCCAGTTTCTGCTCGGGAAGACATGTCCAGAATTTGTCACAGAGGCAAAGGTATGATTGCTTAACATAACCACTCTTCCAAGTGAACATGGGACCAGTTATATTTTGCTATACTTTCTATTGGTGTTTAATATGTTACTGTTGACGTTAACAAATGAATCAAACCAATATAGGACCCTGAATTTGGTGAAATTCCTGATGAGTTTCAACTCTTGGTTGGGAAGGAAATGCTTTTCAAGGTTGACAAGGGTCCTGAGTATGCCTTTAGGTTTGATGATACTTTTAGGGTGAGGAGGATCTGTGTTGATCCTGAAATCATGAAAATGTTCAAAGAGTCTGTTGTTATTACCACCCCTGAGAAGGTATGGTGTTGTTTATGAATTGTCATTGGTGATGTTTCCTACTCCTGTGTTAGGTATCTAACAATGAGTTATTTTGGGCGTTTGTTAGAATAAATTTGTCCCACCATTCCCCACGCTTGAGGAAGCGAGTTCAAGTGGAACTGTAAAAGGGGCTGACAAAGAGGTTGTGAATTTGTGTGGCGAGGTGCAGCTGGTTTCAAGAGGTCTTATTGAGGGAGGCGGTGGTGACACAATCAGTGAGAATGAAGGGAAATCTAATGCTGAATCCTTCCTCGCAGTGGACCCTGTTGTTGCCCCTTTTGCCATGACTGATGTGGTGGACTTGGAGAGTCAGGGATATGGTGATGTGATCGTAGTTCAAAGTGAGAAACCTTTGGTGGATGAATTTAACCTAAAAAAAAAGAAGAATATGAGGCTCAAGAAGGTTAAGATCGAGCGTGAATGAATTGCTTCCCAAATGAGGGAATGCTACAATGATGGTGTACTGAGTTGATATGTATGAAGTTGTTTAGGTATTAAAGAAAGCAGTTGTGTCTGCTGTAGATTAGGCCAAGAAGTGGACCACCGGTCTACAAGTGTGTGAGTTGTTTGTTTCATAGGACCTTTGCATCACTTAGTTAGGAATCTGTGTACTATCTTTTCTTCGTTTTGTAGTTTGCTCTGGTGCTGTGTAACATGTCTGTGACTGAAATGGACAATTCTATCTTATATTATAATGTTAGAAGGCGCACCATGTGTGTGTTTTGTGTAACATGTCTACTCTTAATATTGTACTAGATAAAACGTGAGATGTTTTTTAGAATTGTTGGGCTGCAAGTAGGACGAAGTGTGTTAGAGGAAAATTCTTATGTTGATCAGTGCGCTTAATTATCATTTGCGTTTCACAAATCGTTAGGATGATGTGAAATATGTTTGAAGTAGTTTAGGTCCGAAAGGGGGACATAAAAAATGATATTGGTTCAAATAGCCTTATGAGATTGTTTGGTTGGTGTGTTCTGTGGTTTACTCTGGTGCAAAGTATTATGACTCCCAAACTAATTTGGATTGCATAAATTAAATGAAATATTCGTGATGCCTTTGCATTAAAAAATTGATGTTGCCTGGAACCTCAATTTGTAAAGGAGCAAGACAATGTGTGTAGGAGTGGCCTATAGGTGTATGACATTTCCACTAAGGTAAAAGAAATGTGTCAGTAAGTTGTACGTGCCTATTTCGTCACATTGCTTGAATACGCATCAAAGGGGAGTATGTGCCTCACTTGGTTAGCATTGTGTCCCGTTTGGCATGAGTGTATATGTGGGCCAGTCCAAGAGGACCGGTTTGTTCCGTAGCCCAACATGGTGACCGTTGGATGTCCCTGATTTGTTTTAATAGTAATTGCACATGGGCGACACATTGGGTTGGTCCAATAGGTGATTCAATTTGGATTTTTAAATGGGTCTTGTCCATCCTGTTTCGGCCCGTTGGCTAAAACAACATGCAAGGTAAAAAGGAAAGGCTAATTAGGTTATGTCTACACTTTACGGGGGTGCAGTTGTAGAGGTTCAATTGGTAGCCGCAGAGGACGTTTGCAAGTCACGAATGCCAGGGACTTTTAAACGCGACTGGTTGAGGTATTGTCTGATGCTATGTTTGTATAATGTTAGCATGATTAATGTGGGTGAGAGCATGTACTTACTCCCCTGTTGATCCAACACCATTTTCCTTGGCTTGTGCCATTTTCTGTTAATTAGTTGTATGGCTATATGTTATTTATGAACAATCATGGTTTTTGGGTATGGCTAGGTGGCCGTGAAGTTAGAGCTTTCAATTGGTCGGTCGTGCGAAGGCATTGTTTGTGTAGAGTGAGGGCGATGCATCCTTTACGGGACTTAGAGTTCACCCAGTTCGACACATAGTTTATGGTTGTTTGGAGTGCCAATGAGGTTTTAACATATTTATATGTCATGGTCGTGATTGGAATAGTTTTGGACTGATATGTAGTTTGTAGTGAATCGACTGATATGTAGTTTTGGACTTATATGTCATGGCCGTGATTGGAATAGTTTTGGGCTGATATGTAGTTTGGGCCCATTTGCTGCTTTTTTTTTAATTGCCCCGATTATTTTTTTATGGGGTCAACCATCTCACTTTATCATGGGTCTATGATTTGGCCCCTGGTGTGGCAGGATGAAATTAAAATGTGATCTTTGTCTTTTGCTGCTGGGAGTTTGTATTATTAATTTTAATCATGTGCAAATATGACATAGTTAGCTAATTTTGTAGGAAATTGAAATGGGGTTCCTGATATGCTAATTAGGCCATATCTAAGATCGTTTGACATATGGTGTTGAGTTTGGTAACATTAATTGTAGTTATGCGGTAGTATTAATTTAATCTTTATGTGTCTGGTGTTTAATCTTTCTCTAATCGGTGTGGTGATGCTTTGTAGAGGAAAGAGGGTCATTGAAAAGGTATTGTTAGTTAAAATGTCAAGGCAGCATCACAAGGAAAGTAAAAGCATTTGACATGCTCTGCTCTGTGTTTTCATATCTTGAGATATTAATTGAACAAATAACAGCTCATAATCAAAAGAAAAACATTACTGTTTAAAATAGAAAAAAATATTTTAATCAATTTTTAATTTTTAGTTAAAGAAATATATAAAAAGACAGGTAAATGGACCATAAGATCAGTGGCTACAAGTTTTCCTTTGGTTAATTCTTTTGATTGTGATTGTGACCTAAAACATCCTTTCCTTGCTATGTAGCAGCCACGGAGGAGAGTGTGAGAGGGGAAGTGCTAGCACCAATAGCCACAATAAATATGCATGACATTATTTCAATTTTTTTTTAAAGATGGATTTGCCTATAATTCATTTAAGAATAATTAATAACTTGAAGAGTTATAAAGCATAATCATTTCAATTTAATTCGGAGTGGTGCACTATAAATCGGCCTAACCTGTTATAGTTCAGCGAAGTCATTTTGGTAGTGGTTCCAAGAGATTAAAAAAATGGGCCGATAGTGTACGTTGGACTATTTCATTATTGAGAATCCATCCCCCCACAAAAAAAAATTTGCGTGCTGTTAACGAGCGTTTTCTTCACACATAATGAGTTATGATGTATATGATTTTTTTAGTATATTAATTTAGTGTGTTTGTCTCCCCATTAATTTAATGAGTAATTAAGGTAAATTGTTATATAGATGTATATTTTCCAGTGTAATCCAGTTGCGCCTGGCCCATTAATTGGCCAATGCAATGTAGGGTCATATCAAACTGATTAATGGCTTTTGTGATAAGTTCTTGGAACTTGGTTTCCAGGCTTTTTGCCTGCGGTTTGTCAGTGAGTGTTAGAATAGTCAACACGCATGATTGTTCACGTGTTTGGGTTATCTATTGTGTTAAGTATCAAAAGATATGGTCTGGACCCACAAAGTCAGTTTGAGATTATCTATGTGTAATCGCTAATTGAGATTTATTTATTTTCAGGTTCCGCTGTGTATTATCCAATTCAATCTCATTCAGTTTTTTTTTTATTTATATGTCGCTGGCCATTCCTTATGACACGTGGTGTGTGCACAAGGCAACCATGAACCCGGTCAATGGTTCATTCTTGTGGGCCAAATGACTAGAGATTAAATTGGACCCCCACACTTGCCGAGCCCACTACTGTTAGATAACTGAGGACAGGTGTTTCATTGTTATGGGATCACAATACTGTTATTAGGTTGAAGTCTTGAGGGAGTAGGTATTGTTTCTGCCTCGCTGCGATCTTCTCGCTGGGATGGCCTTCGTGGATGGTGGAGATTAGATCATATAGATCCAACGGTTGTGATGAACGATTTGGGCACATGTAATATGAATCAGTCCCGAGTACACTTTGAATGATAGTTTGTCCGCCATTCTGTCAGGATATGGGGTGTGAACGATGGGAAATAAGCGGTGATGGGAAATAAGCGGTGCGGCCAGAGTTGGCCTCCATGCGGGTTCAAACTGTGATAATCTCCGTCCAAGTTTCGAGGTTATGATGGGTGTGTCGTTTACGTTTTGTTCACGCATTGGAACACAGGTATGATGAACACGTATCAATCTAATTATTTCTTTTCATTAGCCTAATCAAATAGTTGATGAAGTAATAGATGGGTAAAATATGCTTGTGTTTTGGAGGTTTGGTGATAAAACAATTGATCCCTAATTCTAGATAATGCTGTTAATCATATCATATCATATACAAAGATAGGTTTTTTCAATAACGATAACACCCCTAGGGTTTGTTCCCTTCCCGGTTATGAAATCAAATTTGTAGCCAGCTAATAATGTCATAGTCATATGCTTGTAGATACTATTATAAGTGTTAATATTCTTCAAATTAATGTATCATAACTAGGATTGCCGTATCCTTTTACTCAAGTAATGGGTGGGTTTGTTTCAAGTCTGGATGGGTGTCAACATAACTTTGTCTAGCAAAGATATTTCATTTAATAATTAAAAGTGCGGACATTTATATGTAGGTTAACAATTTATTCATTTTTCTAATGGTGTTTTGCTGAGTTAATAATCCAGTGAATGAATCGTGCAATAATGTTCCTTCGAGGATTTTCATACGGATGCCCCTTAGGAATTAGATCTTCAACTTCTTGTTTTTTATTTCATTGAGTAGGCTACAGTTGTGAGTCTAAAACCAAATTGGGTAGCTCGGAAAACAAATTAAGGATCTCTATATGGTAAATTATATAGCAATAGACAATGGGTTTGTGGTTAACAAATATGTCCTGTGCTGATCAACTTTGATAATCGCGATGTTGATTTTACAGCCCCGTTCTTAGAGGGGATAAAATGATGGCAATTTGGCATTTCCCCTGAATACAATATAGAAGTGTGATGATGTGAATGTGTGTTTGTATGGGGTGCCTTTTAAAAAAGGTTTGTATTGATCTTATCTGGATGGAGATATGATTTCACAAGATGTGCGTTTCTAGGCGTTGACCAATCCTGTGGTCCTTATTTTCTGTGTTCAATGACCATCTTTAAACTAATGAAACTAAGATTGTTAAATGGGGTAGGCTGTATCAGTTATCTCTCTCTATAGCATGCCTTGAGTTCCCCATGGTTAGAGATTCGAGATAGGACTTAGGAAATTTGAATTAGTAATTAGTAAAATAGTAATAGCATGGTGACGATGGGTAAAATAAACAAACTATTTCGTTGGATTCCAAGGCATTTTCGCGATAGTTGGGGGATTTTGTTGATCCAATGAACAACCAAGTTGACATAGGCTTAATTCGTGTATAATGTGATACATGCCTTGCTTTTATTTTTACCTTTCAACACAATATTCTATGAGGTATTGGGCTATAGGAGATAATGAACAAGAATGCTTAAAGTAGTTGGTATGGGGCCTTTAGGGGGTTGGACATATAGAGTGAGTCAGCGGTCAACCCATGCATATGCCGAGGGATTGGATGTAGCTAATCATGACAGTCAGAGCTGCTATGTGCAGGTTGCTTGCCTAAAAGAAACACCTTCATTGTATTCAAAATTGCCTATCAGTTATCGTTTCGTTTGGTTATAGTAACTGGTAACACAAGGGTGTAGTTTGTGAGTTATTAAAAAGTTATAATTTATAATAACAGCGTATCATTCAAAGGACGTGAGTGATGCAAAACAATTAGTGGCTCCAAATGAGATGTTAAAAAGTATTTTGAATAGAATCAGACAAGTTAATTTAGATGAAAATGCCACTGCATGTTTTTAATTTACGGAATATCCATTTTTGGATCTTTATTGTTAACCCAAACTCATGTGGTAGTTGATGTGAAGTGTCAAATAAAACCATCTAATGATGGTTCCCTAGCTTACATGGTATAAGATTCAGTTTAAGTTATTGATCTTTACCCGTTAATATGCCAAATTAATTACCTGTGTTAATTCATTAGTAACAGAAGATATGTTTTATGTTCCACCCTTTGCTTATGATAATTGTAGAGTTTCTTCTAGATAATGGATGCCTTATCAAATAGTTAAGTTTTGTGTTGTATTAAAAATAAAATTAGCAAGTATTATTTCACACGTGCTTCGTAGGCCATTTGTCCTTCCATCCTAACTAACATAAGTAATCTTTTTCTGGAGGAGTGTCCTATTCAAATGAATTTTTTTAAGCACCAATTAATTAGTCGTATCTCGCCCTGTAAACAACTTAGGAGTAGTTTCTTCGTGGCGGGAAAAAAATTATTATATTTCTCTATTATTACCTGTTACAAAGATGTTTAAGGCAAGGTTATTCTAGGTGGCTTGAACATATTTTTATTATATTATTATATCATCATGCTATTTAAAGACGGGTATGCTATGTATATGGGAAAGCCTCATACCATTGTATTTTCTTTGTAGTAGTGTTTAGTTAATACCGTGACTTCCCTTTGTGTTTGTCATATCCGAGGGGAAATTGCAACCCAATGGCCGACTGGTCCAACAAGTTTGTGTTGTTAACGGATGTTGACCTCAGCTCTGAGGGGTGTGTAAACCAGGCTAGGGTTAGTCGCTCATGGGGTGTCCCTAATTTGAAGAACTCGGCCGAGATTGTTTCCGTTGAGATTGTGTTTGTGGATGGCCAGGTGATTTGCATTTTGTGGCGTGCTGTTTGCACATTTTGGACTAGCTCAATCGGTCATTTCTTAATATAACCGCTGATTTATTTCCTGACGCAAATGCTGGAATGCCCTTGTGCTACTTAATTTGCTTCAACTATGACAATATTTAACATCATTTTTTTACCTGCAAGGGTGCAAAATACAGGCCTGCATAATGAAGGAACTGGTTCACACCTTCCAGAATAATATTGTTGAAGATGCCACTTATCTGGTGCGTGTGTTTGCTGTGGCGCGTAACGTTGGAGCGTTCAAGGCCACAAGACACATGTATAAGTTGTTGTTTACAGAGACGACTGAGGTTGTTGTGACTGAGGCAGGCATGGTTACCAGTAGCGAATTCAGCCCCATGACTAATTGGGAGATAAGAAATTTTAAAGCACACTGTGAATACTTAGTTGGTAAGGCACCCTTAATATCTTTTTTGCTTCATCCGGGTGATGGATTTTTTTGATTTTTAATTATTATGATGTGCATTTCATCTTGACCATTATCCCATTAAATGACGGGTGCTTCCCCTTGACAGACCTTATTGGTGTTGTGACAGCCATATCCCCTGAAAAAGACTATGGGTCTGGTCCCGATGGCAGGAAATACATATCTCTGGAGGTCTCAGATTACACGTAAGTTGACATGCTTTTTAGTAAAGTCTGGTTTTCTTAGAAAATGGGGTGAATTGAATGACATAATCTGTGTGGTACTTGGTGTGCAGAGGCAAGGTTGAATGCATGGTTTTCGATGAGCACATCAAGGTTGTGAAAGATTATCTTAACTATTGTGGGAGGCCAAAACCTATAATCGTTGTTCAATATGGAAGGGTGTTGCCTGTCCCAGGCCCTGTATTTGGTAATAAAACCTGAAAAAAAATCTAATGATATTTTTATTTTGTTCGCAAAATAGTGTTTTTGGAATTGTATGTATTTTGGTTGTTCTCTTAATAGAATAAGGATTTATGAACTGGTTTTTAATGCATGTAGGTGAAGTCGTGGTTCAAAATTTTTACTCTGCAACAAGGGTCATGTTTAACAGTTCATGGCCTGAGGTTATTGATTTTAAGAGAAGGTAGTGGACATTGTTCATTGTGTAAAATCTTAGATTTGTTAGACAGCTAATAGGACACACTAACGTGAACATTTATATAACAAGTAATTTTTTTCCCTTTATGCCAATATGTTAGGCGCGTTGGGAATGGCTTATGATGATAAGTCTGCTACTTTCCCTAGCAAGGGGGTAGAGATGCCTGAGAGAGATGATTTCCTGATCATAAACACAACGAAAAGTATCCTAGAGATTCAGCAATCAAATGAGGTGAGGACAAATGAATTCAAGATAAATATGTTATGTTGATTGCTGGTTGATAACAAATATAGGCACGTTATTTACGATAAGTATTTATTGCTTCTTGTGTGTTGGTTAACCCTTATGGTAAGCAAACGATGAATGAGTATTAAGATATGTTTGTAATACAGGCAGGTATATACATAGTCTTTGCTAGGATCGTGGGCTTTGTGGAGGTTGGGCGATGGTTGTATTATGCGTGTAAATGCAATAGGCCAGTTTCATGCAAGTCCGAGGTATTTTATTGTCCGGGGTGTTGCAGAATGGTTGCAAATGTAATCCCTAGGTGAGTAATGGTTGTCCATGAAGATTCTACTATCAACAGGTTTAGTACCGTTTGATATGTATACTTTATGTGCACTCAAATCAGTAAAATGGGTTTTTTTTCCTAATTTGCTTCCTTCGTAGGTACATGGTAAAAGTTAAAGCATATGATGGGATCACACTGCATGCTTTGTTGTTTTTTATGCTGATATGCAGCGTTTGTTGAAGAAATCGTGCAAAGATTTACTTGATGATGTTGAGGTTAGTGACGAGCGTTAGGAATGAGAGCATTCATGATCATTCTACAAATTTGTTTATTGTTTGTTATATGGGGTTGCTAAGTAAGATTATATTTTAATATGCTTCTATTGTGTGCTTGCTTCTTTTCCATGTCTATTTGATACTAGGATCCAACTTCTGCCAAGATGCCGGATGCATTCACCGCATTGGTTGGGAAGAAACTTTTGTTTAAGGTTGAGAGTCTTTCTTATCCACGTTTAACCTTCAAGGATGTTATTAGAGTCCTGCGAATCTGTGATGAGAACTCTATAATCAACCTGTTTTTGAAGAATGATCCCTTGAATGTGACTAATACTGTGAGTTGTTCATGTTATATATATTTCCAGTTGATTTATTCCATTGATTTATTTGGTTTAATTGTTAGCTAACTTTGTTCATTTTATTTCATGGAGTCTGAAATTGGTAGGGTCCATGATTTCTTTCCATTGGGACCACAACTTAATCATAGTAAGGGAATTTTTGTCCCCTTGTCTGAGTCGATGTTTACATCGACGAGTGTTTCACCTATGCTTTATGGTATTCCAAGTAAGTGGAAGTTGTATGGTGAGGGACCATCATCCATCCCTGGTGATAACAGAAGTGTGAGCATACAAATTGAATCTGATGGGTGCTCGAAAGTTGCCTACGGTCTGACTCCATCAACTCAAGAGGCTGCTCACGGCAAAGAAGTTGAGCGTGATCCAACTAAGTTAAATATGTCTATTATATAAAGTGTCAAACTGTTTAACATAGGACATGTTCTATGTGGTTGTTATTTCTAATGCGCAGTGTATGCATGTGATGTTTTGTGTGTAATGCCAGGTTTATTTATGTTTGTATTAGGTAGTAAGTCTTGGTATGCTTCCTATGACTTATGCTAATGTGGCGTATGTTAGGCTAATTAGTTTTTGTGCTTATATAGTTGTAAGTCTCATTAGGTTTGACATGGACTTATGCTTTGATAATATATGATACTTCCTGGTTTCTTAGCTACTCTGTGGATTTGAGCTTAATGTGTTGATATTTTTATCTTGTCATTTTGTTGATAATTGACGTTTCTCTTGGGCATTTAATATAAATTATTTATCGAACACCGAACGCAAAACATAGTGAAAAGTGAGGAGAAAGTCTCCATTATCAATATAAATCCTCTCCAACTAATACAACCCACTAATGTAAATTCCAAATATATACTCCTCTATTTAGGATGGGACTGTTGGCAATATTTTAAAAATTAAGAATTAATACAACCCATTAATGAAAAATCCAAATATTTACTCGTGTATTTTAATTGGTGATGTCAATAATTAATAAATAACGAAGACTTTTCCTGGGAAATGATTGAGATCCAGATTTTATAGGTGGAAAGATAAAGCCTTTTTTTAAGGCGCTGAAGTTGCAAACTTTTGTCAAGCCGTAATAGGGAATGCGTTGGGCACAGGTCAAATAGAGCAGGTTGTATGCACGTGGCTGATTTGGACAAAGAAAAAACATTTGAAGTCAACAATCTCAGATGGTCAGTGGTTGGTCATTGTCATTAGTGAGGCCTTTGGTGGTTATATATTAGCTCTCATTCCTGGTGGATGAACTTTGTAGTGAGCATCAATGTGTCTCATACTTGGGCCGCATAGCAAAAAGGGGGAGAAATGGCATGCATATAGAATTTGTTGCACGCTCTAATTGCAAGCTGACACCCCTTGAAAATTTATTCGCTCTGAAGCACACTCATCCAGCGCCTTCTAACTGTTTCCTCTTCCTACTATCTGTTCAGTTGTGGCCTATTTGTCTTCTCTTATTCGGTTTCTTGATCAATGGAGCCTATGATGTGTTGTGAGCCTGGGGGTCGATGTAGTTTGCATGCTAAAAGACCAGTTCCAAGAAAAAAATGTCGGGTGGAAAACAGTTGCGTGAGAAAAAGAACACTGGTTATTTGGTGCTAGAGTTGGTGTGTATGTGTGTTGTGCGTTATAATTTGGATCGTAATTTTTTGCCAATGAATTAATTGTTGTTTAATTTAGCAGTGTTTCAGTGGTGCATTCGAGGTTCTAGGCTCTCAAGTGTTGGACACATTCGCACATTGGAAATTGATGAAGAAGACGGTATGTTGCTATGATTGCAAGTTCCCTACTCGATAATGGGATGTTTTATAGTATCTTTTAATACCTTACCTTCTTTAAAAGTTAACTGCCACATGAAAATTCTGATTCGAATGGAGGTGGAATAGTTGGAAGATGTGATTTATATTAATTTCAGCCTTTTTTGTTGTAAGTTAATGCATTAAGCCATGCTTGGAAGTCATCTGGAGAAGAATATTTGCATGCAAAGAGGATACATCACTCAACTGATCATGTTATGTTTACTGATGCTGAGAGCCAAGGTACTTTAGTTTACATTTATGTGTGCCTTAAGACTTTACAATAGATTGGCTTAGACCGGTAGGGATGAACCATATTATTTTGTAGTTTACATGGACATAGGTGATATGGAATTTTCTTGTGGCCATTGCATGGCGAAGTTTTGGGATGAGGAACGTGTTGCCAAAAATATTCGGAGCTCGACGGAAGAATTCAGCATGTGTTGTATGAGAGGCAAGATAATGTTACCGATGCTTAGAGAGTCACCGCAGCTACTTCTGAGTTTGGTTAATGGGACACACGAAAAGAGCACGAATTTCATGAAGAACATTAGGGCTTACAACAACATGTTTGCTTTTACATCTATTGGAGGAAGGATTTAAAGTAGTTTGAATGATGGTGGTGGCCCTCCCCAATTTGTTATATCTGGCCAAAACTACCATAGAATTGGTAGCCTGTTGCCAACTGTTGGGGATAGTCCAAAATTTGCTCAGTTATATATATACGACACTCAGAATGAGGTACATAATAGGATTCACAATTTAAGGTATGGCTGGTATGATTGCCTTTGTCTTATCATGCGATTTTGGTAGAAATTTTGCTAATTTGTAGTAAATAAATTAATAAATAAATAAATTCATACTCTAATTCTATACACGCTATTTGGTTTAGTGGTGGCGTCACCAATAATCTAGATGCATTGTTGGTTTCTGATCTAATGGAGATGGTGGACAAATACAATGTCCTAGCGCAATCATTTAGGCGAGTCCGTGATGCCATCGAATGTCACCCGAAGATTCAGGTTTCTTTAAGGTTATTTAGGAGAACACAAGATCCCCGAAATTACAACCTATCCATTGTTGATGAGGTTGTTGCGCTGATGGTCGGGGATCTTGATAGTTATGATTGCGGAAGGGATGTCGTTGTTCAGGAAATTGATGGGCAATTCCAGAGAATCCATGAGACGCACACAGCGTTCATCCCTTTACAATATTCGTTGTTATTCCCATATGGTGATGATGGCTATCAAGAAACAATACAGTTTCGAAGTGATAATCCCAACAACAAAGTCAATAAAAGAAAGCGAGTTTCACTTCGTGAGTTCATTGCATTTAGGATTCAGGTCCGAGAAGTTGAGAAAACGATTTTGTTTCAATGTGGCAGGTTGTTTCAACAATTTGTGGTTGATTGTTACTCTATGATTGAGTCTCAAAGGTTGTCATATATTCATCACAATCAGGTGGCTATACGAAAAGATTTTATGATGGGTCTTGAGGAGGCAGTTGATCGGGGTGATACAGATCCAACATTAATCGGGTCAAAAATTGTTTGCCTTCTTCTTTTGTTGGAGGTAGGAGGTACATGTTTAATAATTGTCAAGATGCTATGGCTATTTGTAGGCGCTTTGGGTACCCTGATTTGTTTTTAACTGTTACCTGCAATCCTAAGTGGCCAAAGGTTCACTGGTATGTTTCGAGCGTTGGTCTTAATGCATATGATCGCCCAGATATTACATGTAGTATTTCTCGAATCAAATTGGCTGAGCTCATGCACGATTTCAAACGGGGGGAATTCTTTGGTAAGGTTAATGCAGGTATGTGCCTTGTCTTGTGAAATAGTTTACTTGATAAGATTTTTATAAGTGGGCATTGTCATTAAGTCACTCTATTAACCACTATATTTTACAATTCTAGGAATGTACTCAATTGAGTTCCAGAAGCGTGGGCTTCCTCATCGCATATTTTATTATGGCTAGACACACATAGCAAGCTTGGGGAGATGATAGATTCTGTTATATGTGCGGAACTCCCTGATCTAGTTGAATATCCTGCGTTATTTAAAGTTGTTTCGACCTATATGGTGCATGGCCCATGCGGGAATGCTCGGAGTGAATCACCGTGTATGAGGAATGGTAGATGTTCAAAGTATTTCCCTAAGAAGTTCAACGCTGTGACAACCTTTGATAGTGAAGGGTATCCTATCTATAAGAGAAGAGATAGTGGTATTAATACTGTTCGGATGGGAATCGAGTTGGACAACAGGTTTGTTGTTCCATACAACCCATGTTTGTTGATGAAGTATCAGGCTCATATTAACATTGAATATCGCAACAAGTATGATTCCATTAAATACCTATTTAAATATGTAAATAAAGGGGTTGATCGAGTCACGATTGCTCTTAGCACGGGAAGTGGCTCAAATCATGCGGCCGAAGAAATTGATGAGATACAACAGTATTATGATTGTAGGTATTTATCTCCTTGTGAATCAATTTGGCGTATCTTTGCTTTTGATATCCATCACAGATGGCCATCGGTGCAGAGGTTGGCTTTCCATTTGAAAGATCAACAGGTCGTTGTATTTAAGGACAATAATTGTTTGGATAATGTCGTTCAACGCCAGAGAGACAAAAAAACAATTTTTTTGGCATGGATGAGTGTGAATGCTTTGTATCCTGAGGGGAGGAACCTTACTTATGGTGAATTCCCAAAGGCTTTTGTATACGATGGTGATCACCAGGAGTGGCGCCCAAGGAATTGGGGGTTCTCTATTGGCCGCATGAATTTTGTTCATGTTGGCTCTAGAGAGTTGTATTATCTGAGGCTGTTGTTAAATGTACAATGAGGGTGCACAAGTTATGAAGATCTACGAACAGTCAATGGTATTACATACCCATGCTACTGTGATGCATGTGGGGCACTCAGTCTCTTAAATGACGACAGCGAGTTCATTGATGGGATTGTGGAAGCTTCAACAATGGCATCGAGAAAATATCTCAGGGAATTGTTTGTTAGCTTATTGTTGTCTTCTTCTATGAACAACCCGATTGTTGTGTGGGAAAAGACATGGCAGTTGTTGGCGGATGGAATCGTATACCAACATCGAAATATGCTGCATTGCGCAGGTAATAAATATTTTTGTACCTATTCAATTTTGGCCAATCTATTAAGCTTAATAAATTTTTCTTTTCCTGTAGGACTTGACATTGATGCAAATCGTCTGAGAAATTTATGCTTGCTGGAGGTGCAGAACATTTTGCAGTTAAATGGGAAGTCACTAAAGGACTTTGATGGTATGTTGTGTCCAGATGAATCAGATACTTTTGAATTTGGTAACGTCTTAGTGTTCAATGAGATGAACTTTGATGTTAACTTGATGGCCAAATTGCATGCTGAGCATATACAACAATTGAATGATGACCAACGAGTTGTATATGAAAAGGTCTTTAATGTTGTCCATGGCGGTTGTGGTGGTTTTTTCTTTGTTTACGGATATGGAGGCACGGGGAAAACCTTTCTTTGGAAGACAATAACATACAAGCTTAGATCAGAAAGAAAAATTGTTTTGAATGTTGCATCTAGCGGTATTGCGTCATTACTGCTTCTCGGGGGAAGGACTGCTCATTCGCAATTTAGTATTCCATTATGTTTGGATGAAGATTCGTGTTGTGGTATTAAGCAAAGTAGTCCAAAGGCTGAGTTGTTCCAACGCGCTAGCGTCATCATATGGGACGAGGCCCCCATGGTTAGCAAGTGGGCATTTGAGGCACTTGACAGAACACTTAGAGATTTAATGCGGTTTGAGACTTCTGAAAGCAGTGAAAGGGTCTTTGGAGGGAAGGTTGTTATTCTTGGTGGAGATTTTAGGCAAATATTGCCTGTTATTCCTAAAGCAAATAGGGCGGAAGTTGTAATGGCGACTGTAAATTCATCACGATTATGGAAGCATTGTGAAGTCTTGAACTTAACGATTAACATGCGACTCCAATCACAGTCAACTAGGCCTGAGTCAACTAAGGTTAAGAGGTTTGTTGATTGGATTCTAGCCATTGGAGATGGGAAACTTGGGAGTTATAATGATGGTGAGACTGAGGTTGAAGTACCCAATGATCTTCTTTTGCATGGTGTTGGTGATCCCATTACAGACATAGTCATGTCAACATACGCTGAACTTCAAAATAATTTTTGTACCCCTGGTTTTTTTCACGACAAGGCAATATTAGCTCCAACCCTTGAAGTTGTTCGCACTGTCAATGATTTTGTTATGTCATTGTTCCCTGGGGAGGAAAAGGTGTTCTTAAGTTGTGATTCTACGTGGCAGGGCGACGAGGCAATGGGCATTCAGGCTGAATGGTTGACAACAGAATTTTTAAATAATATACGATGCTCTGGAATGCCAGATCATAGGTTGGTGTTAAAAAGGGGTGTTCCAGTCATGTTGATAAGAAATCTTGATATCTCAGCTGGATTATGTAATGGCACAAGATTGATTATGGAACAGATGGGGAAGAACGTTATCGGAGCTGTTGTTGTCACGGGAACACACTTTGGCAACAAAGTTTATATTCCTTGAATAAATTTAGTTCCGTCTGACAATATGAGTTTGATTAAATTCCAAAGGCGTCAATTCCCATTAACTGTGTGTTTTGCAATGACTATAAATAAAAGTCAAGGACAAACGTTGTCACACGTTGGTGTTTTTCTCCCGAAGCCAGTCTTCTCTCATGGCCAATTGTATGTTGTTGTTTCTCGAGTTTCCAGTAAGAAAAGGTTAAGAATCCTAATTTGTGATGAGGCTTCGAAACGTTTTAAACACACCAAGAATATTGTCTACAAAGAGATGTTCCAAAAGATATGAATAAATATTTTAACGATGTTGGGAGCTATTAATTTAATTCTCCTTTTGTATATGGCGACATAGATACGTAGTGAGAGTTTGTTCTTATTTTCATTCTTGTCTTTTAAATTAAACGTTTAAGTGCGCATTATGAGTTGTGATGCACGGGTTGAAACCTAGTTTACAACAAAGAGGGATAGAGAAATAGAAAAAAATAAAAGAGAAAAGTGTGAAATGTGATGGATAATATGATGAAGAGAGATAGAGAAAATGCGTGTTGTATATTTTTTGTTATATGAATATATTATCTTTTTTTATCAAATGTAAGTACAAAAATGAAGTAATGAAAGATGGACTGATTAAAAAAATATATTACTAAAAGTATTCCAATTTCCACGCGTTAATCAGCTTGTCTCATTTTTTTAATGAAAAAAAGTAATTGCCCGCTGCTAGATGATTGTTGAATAAACTCGATACAATGGTAAATAATGCAAGAGGATACAGATAAAATGCTGTGTAACTTGGAAAGAGATGGGATAGAAAAGGAAAAAAAGGCAAATATGGAAGGTAAATTCTACAATACACCAAGTACCTCAAGTGACTAAAGTTGGCACACAAATTTTGAAAAAAAAAAATAGTTTGTGTTTAGATTAGCGTTTGCAAACTTGGGTTTGAATGAACGTGAATTTAGTGAACATGATTTATGATAAACTTGAGTATGAGTAAACATGATTTCATGTTTGGATACTTTGCTGCAAACATGAGTTTAAAAAAGTGAATATTAGGGGAACTCAAATTTCATACGCAGAAGCTACAAAAACCCGCATTTGCAAACTCAAGTTTCAGAACCCATACGTGCGTTTCATGTGAAGAGTCAAACAAGATACATATTTTGCCCAGAACGTGCGTTTAACCATGGAAAACGTCATTCCAAACATATGCTAAATTAAGTTTTGATGATGATACTTGATTTAAAGAATAAAAAAACGATAGTTACTTGAAAGCCACAAATTAGTAAACTAATCGTGCTATTGACCTCTAAAATACACACACAATGCTGACACTCATGAAACACTAACATGAAAACGATAACATTCAAATGTAACTGCAGTTTGCACTAAATTTATATGTATATTAGTTCCAGATCTTAAGTTACATTAAGAAGAAACACTAACTACTCTTACATTGGATGCTTAATGAGCAGCGCATTCCTCCCTTCATGCTACGCTTAACCATTTGCATCTTTTAGACGTGCAATAAGCTCCTCCTACAGATTTTATTTCATGTATTAGCATGGCAAACAAAAATTATGTGAGCAAATACTTCGACAATAATCAGTCATTGACCATAATATACCAGTTGACAACCATTATTATATCATTATGATAATATGGACCACAAGTAAACAATACTATCAAGCAAACTAGCAAGCAGTCATCCTTATGCCTATATATGTATATTCTTTCAATGCAACTTCAGTATGCATTTATGTCTATACTGCAGAACTACTTGCCTTCTTTCCTTTGGTTGAAAGACCTTTAGCTTTCAAAAGTGCACGGAGCCTCTCTACAGTCAAGCTGTGGAAGTCCCTATTAGATGTCTGACTGTTTGATCCCTCTGCATGTTTAAAAGCTAAAGTAAGACAAAATAAAATAAGTTATATTGAGATATACGGTATACTACAGGTGGTCAAAACATGTCAAGCCATCTCACTAGGATTAGCAAAATGAGGAATCACTGCCATGGCTTGAAAGTAGGACCTCAATTCAAATCCTTACCTGAGTTAAGCTCAAGGAGTCTTATTATATGTCCATTTTGTGTGTGTGTGTGTTGGGGGGAGGAAGATGGCCTGTTGGAGCATTGAACCTCCAATATCATCACTACACCAAAGTCTTGTAGAATTGGGCCCTACTAAGAAGGCTACAAGCTCATTGGCATTGTAAAGGTGTTTAATATTGAATGCAGTTGTTTTTGGCTCACAGTAGATTCAACTAATGACTTATCATTATATAAAAAATCAAACAAGAAAACCCCACTTGATAAGAATTTCTATACCAAAAACAGAGGCATCTCTAGGATGCAAAACATTTAGGAAAGGAAAAGAATAACGTGTTGCATATGGAAACATTAAGATATCTGACTGCTTAAATTCGTGCACCAAATCAATAGCAGAAATATGACTTCTATCATATTTTTCAAAAACAAGGTAAGGCATCTGAGGTCTTTCCTAGGAAAATTTTGAATTTGAATCTACAAGTACATACACAAGACCACTGACCATACCTTGGTTCTCTTTTCACTTTTTCCTAAAATACAAATAAATACAATTCCTTTCAAGCACACAACTTAATACATTGTACCAAACATGATTTGGTTTTATATCGGTCAAAACAAATTGCAAGAGTTCAGGATGAAACATGCACTTAATGGGCATGCAACTTAAAAGAAAGCCATCAAATGACTGTTTACAATCCTCTCTGAACATCCTCACATTCGTTTGTTCTCTTTCACCTTTTTCTAAACTACTAATAAATACATCCCTTCAAGAACACAACTTAATACACATTAGAAAACATTTTTTTATCTATTTAATCCACATTTAGAAAAAAAAAAAAAACTGAAAAATGTTTATTGATGTTTTCAAAATTATAAGCTTGATGTGCATGTCTGAATGTGTATCAGACAAAATGACATCTGACATTCAAGAAGTATCCATGAGACATAAATAATGCTAGATCCATTTGAGAATTAGGAAGATGAACTAGTAATCTCCAGATAAACACTCTTGTCACAGCAATAAGTGGTATCCATATACGGGTGTAGGAAATATAAGACAAATATCTTTAAATATATTTCGGGCTACACCTAATGCTAATGCATTATAAAGACAATATGAACGGACCTTGTCGAGAGTTTATTTGATTATTTGTTCTCTTAGCTGAAGCTCTGCTATCCAAAACCTTTTCAGCAGCCCTGATAAAGAGTTTGATGAGACATAATTCAATAACACTGGACCGAGATAAAAATATAGACATCAAAGAACAGGAGACATGCCATCACTTATTCACAAGAGAAGCTACAGGAGCAATAAGAGAAACTTATCTCACAAGTTTTTCCCAAAATAGAAAAAATGCCAACAAATTTATTGGGAATCGTAGATGGAATCATCGATTGTATCATACACTTGAAATATCACTGCCACAAAAGGTGGGAATAATACCTCTTTCTTGAACCATCAGATACTTCCTTTGAGCTGGAATCACCCCTTTGTGTCTTAAGGGTGAGTGATCTAATCAGTATGTTCTGTTGGTTTGTCTTAATATGTTGGCCCTCTGGATAAACAAGGGAGTCAGAACTTCCATTTTACAACAATTATCAACTTAAAAAACCACTCAAGACAGCTAGAATCTGTGCCACAGTTTAGGGAAAAATATATATCATGGCATTATGACTAAGTGGAAGGAAAGAGCTTTTACCATCATCAAATGATTCTATATTTTCTACAAAGTGCACAGAAACGAAAATTCAATAAAATGACCCATTTAGAAAATGAATCTTTATGTTAGGGGAACTAAGATGATAAAGGTCTGAGCATATTTGATAAAGTTGGTAGAACATTTCATAAACATAAATTTTACAATGTAGAGAATACTAAATTAGATATTCTGCATTTCTCCAAATTAAGACTACTAAACCAAAGGCAAATTAAGCAGCATCAAATATACTCAACGCTAACGTGAAAAGGTGAACTCATAAGTTCATATACAGACTATTTTCCTGATAAAATTGCAGTCAATGGCTGTGCCTCTATAAGTAAATAACGTGCAAACAAACACCAATTGAATCTAGTCAAGTATAATGTTCTTTATGGGCAAAAAAGAGCCATTCTTCTAACTCTTGTGACAAGAAGGAAACTTATGGCTAAATAGTATCTCATACTAATAGTTATATAGCTTAACACATATTTCTAGGAAAGATAACTTTCTACAAGGATAAAATCACAAAAGTATTTGTTTATTTCTTCCCTAAGGTCACTGCTTGGGGGCAGGGTGATATATAAGCAATGTATTGAAGCTGTTACAATATGCTTTACTAGTTGCAACAATATATTGAAATACTTTAAGATAATGAATGTGAATACCTGGTGGTGAGGTATCATGAACGCATGTATAAACCCGCATCCCACCCTGCACAATCAGAAGGTCAAATTCAAACATAATGTCTTTCATAAAAAAGTATTAAAAGATAATGCTTCAATTTTACAGCAGGAGAACCTGACAATTGGAAAGAAAATAACTTTCTAGAGCAAATGATAAATTAAGATTAACATAAAAACTCATATATTATACCATTCACATGAAATGAAAGGGGCCTAATATAAAAACCTAGAGCCGTAAATTCCTTACTTCTGGTAGTGCTTCCATAAAAGATGGAAGAATGTTCTAGTAGTACAGATCGAGAACATCACATCAATTTCTAAGCAACGAAGCATTAAATGTGAGTGATCAAGACTAGGTTGAAATTCGTAAATCTGAAAAGGTGAAGAGAGAAGGGGAAATTGTACCGGATTGGAAGAGATGACGGTGGAAGAGAAGAGGCCTCGAGAGGGAAGATTGGCGAGGAATGGAGAAGCACCAGAAGAAGGATTTGCATCCATCAGCGATGAAATTGAAGAAACAAAAGAGGTTTCGTAATCGCACTCTCAAGTGGAGGACTTGGGCTCTTTTTTGTTCTTCAAAGTTTCAAACTTGGGTAACTGTTTGCTCGCACACGGAGACACCAACACCGTAACTTTCTGCTCTCTTTATATATGTGGAAGAAGAAAGGGAAGGCTAGTGGACCTCGTAGTATTTGTGGACTCTTTCTTCCTTTGACGAGGGATCTTATTGTGTTATGCACTTGGGGTGTGTTCACGGTTCGCTTCGTATAGGTTTTGAGATAAAAAAAAAAAAAAAAAAAAATCATCAGATTTGATGATCGTGATTTTATCATTTTATTATCCGATTAATTTTGATAATTTTTTAAATTTAATTAAATTTAAATTAGTTTGAATTATATTGATTTTCAATTTTTTAAAGAGACAATAAATATAAGATAAAAATGATAAAATTATGAAATAATAGTAAATATTGTTTTATTGAGTGGGGATCAAGTTACTCTAAGAGTAAATCTGACAAAGTTACTCCGCTTAATAACTTTTTTATAGAATGTGAATTTAACAAATCTAACCGTTGACTAATTTAATATGGATGGGGATCAACTTACTCTAGAAGTAACTGTGGGTAAAGTTACTCCGCTTAATAACTTCTTATAGAATGTGGATTTCATCAATCCAACTGTCATATTAACAGTTTTCATTAAATAGATCAAGTCTACTAATTTTCATAAAATTTAAAAATCATTTGATGTTAAATCAAATCACTTCAATTGAACGTGCAATATGTTTTTTAAAATATAAGTAAATGTTTACTCTAAAATTACATACTTGTGAATGTCCAATTGATCTAAAATTTGGTGTGCATAATCATCATATTAATAGTAACTCTGGCAAAGTTACCCCGCATAATAACTTTTTTATAGAATGTGAATTTAACAAATCTAACCGTTGACTAATTTGATATTAATATGATAATTGGTTCCCACACACCACCATCCACTTGATGTTGGATTAAAAGAGATAATTTTTTCATACATAGAACAAAGAGGTAGGGTGACATGGGATCTCCCTGCCTAAGACCTCTGCTAGAGACAAACTGGTCTAGCTTATAGCCATTTCAAAGGATCGCCAGCCTCGCCAAACGAACACAATTCATAAAAAGCATAATTATTTTGGGAGGAAAACCAAAATCTCTTAGAGTTCTTTCTAAAAAATTCCAGCCAACACTGTCATAAGCTTTCTCTAGATCAACAACTTTAAAAGCTATCATCCCTTTCTTAGCCTTGGATCTATGCATGTGATGAATCGCCAATTGAGCTAAAATAATATTATCAGTAGTGCCCCGTCCTGAAATAAAGCTACTTTAAAGAGGGCTGATGAGATTTTTGAGAAAAGGTCTCGATCTATTAACTAAGACCTTGGTCATTATTTTATAGATCATGTTACAGAAGCTAATAGGTCTAAACTCCTTTAGATTAGATGGATGATCAACCTTAGGAATGAAGACTATTAGCGTTTTTGCAACAGAGGGGTCAAAAGAACCATATAAGAAAGTATCATGGACCATCTTCCAGATATCTGAACCAACAATGTCCCAGTATTTTTTAAAGAAAACCGGTTGTTCATGCTCCATAAGCCTTCTTAACCTCATGAACTGTGACAGGAGCTAACAGAGGATCCACTCCCTCATTACACAAAAAAGGATGATGGACAGAATCTGAGATTAAAGGCCTATCCTCAACTTGCTGACTAAACAGATTCTGAAAATACAAATTAGTTTCTCGTTGCAATCTCTCCTTCCTGGTTAGAGCACCAAGTACCATCTGATAAAAACAGACCATGTATCTTGTTCCGTTTCCGTCTCACTATTGTCCGAAGATGAACGAATTTAGTATTGCGATCCCAAACTTCACCCAATTATCTCTAGATTTTTTATACCAGAAGACTTCCTCTTGGTGGTGAATATCTGGGTACTCTCTTTGAAGATTTGATTCAAGACGAACAAGATCCGAAGTTTTTCTCTCATCAAGACATCTTTGAACACCTTTCAGTCTAGCTTCTATGTTTCTTTTCCGATGAAAAATATTCCCAGAAATTTCCTTATTAAAGGAAAGAGAATCAGTTTTAACTTGCCACAATTTCCCCATCATTGAGCCATGCGAATTAATTAAGCCAAGCATTATGTACCACATTCTTGTACTCAACATGAGTTGTCCAGGCGTATTGAAATCTAAAAGAACGAGAATTTTTATCCCCAACAATCATTTTACAACGTAGAAGAATGGGATAGTGATCAGAATGGACTCTACAAAGGTTTTCTAAACAACCCTTAGGGAAGGAACTCCTCTAGTTTTGATCAGCCAAGCCTCTGTCTAATTTTAAGAAGCCCATTTTCTTTTATAGCCCAAGTAAATCTACTCCCTATCGCACCAATGTCCATCATACCACAATTATCTACCATATTCCAAAATTCGGAAGTGCGGTTCAGATAAAAATTACCCCCAGAAACTTCATTTAAAACTGAATATTTGTTCTGTCCACCAGAATCGGTAACTGAATCACCATGATTGTGAATTGATTTATTTCCCGGTTTGGTTCATCGTCTACGCGTAACGTTCAACCAATCACCATGGACATCCTCCGAAGTCTTCGCTGGTGCAACCGTAGGCTGCTGTTGATCACCTAAGGCGTTGTTACTGCCATTCCTCACCTCGCAAATATTCAAAGGTTTGGGAGATACTTCATTATTCTGTTTAGCCTCTTGCTGGTTCACTGGAATTTGATTTGGATAGATACGTCAGCAATAATAACAGTTGGTAGAAGTCTGTTACCACCCTCAAGGTCAATCCGTACTAGTTTTTGAGCAATAAGGTCAATTGTTTCCTTGGGCTGGGAAGAGTGTTACAAGCCTAGAACCTTGTCCCGAAAGGAAATCTTTGACGAATAGTGGAGAATTGAAACGCCGACATTGTAGGAAAAGAAAAAAATCAAAGCGGAGAAAACATGTGAAATCATTATCTCACATAGGATTACTAAGATGAGAGAAAACTTCAATGTGCATTGCGCACTAATTTTTTTTTCCTTTTTCTTATTTTCTCTCCACAATCAAATGAGAGATATTAATATATTTCTTTTATTTTTTCTCCATCCAATTTCACTATTTCCATTTTTCATTCAACTAGTTGATGTCTTAAAAATTCTAATATTAACTAAGAATTTTACTTGTCCAAATGCTTGTTACAATTTCTCATCAGTGCACTCTTTTCGTTTTATTTATTTCAAGGGAAATTAAGAAAAAAGGAAGTTGATTAAAGAGAAAATGAGAAGAATGTACCATTTCTTTCGCTTGATTATGAAAAGAAATTAGGGACAAAAGTTAAAAAAAAATTATATCTAATCCATATATACAAAAGAGTCTTCTTTTCTCAAGTGGAAAACTCAAATTTTGAAAAGATAATTTATTCTTTTCAGTTTTGCTTGTTTAAGAGCATCCACAATGAAACATCTCTCTTGAGTGTTTTTAATGAGACTCACTTGTACACATTACTTGTTTTTACTCTTCTCAATACAAACACTTTTAAAGACTTTCTTTTTATAATGGAGCAACTCTCTTTGCATGTTTTCAATAGGCCCCGCCAAAAAACTTACATCATTATATTTTATTATCAACCTATTTATTAATTTATAATAATGTTATTTATAAATTAATTAAATTTTAAAAAATAACCAATTTATAATAATGTTGATAATTTGATATCATATTAAACCATAAATTTTGGTATGAATGCATTGAATAAAAGGAAGAAGTTGAGAAATTTTTTAGAATGATCGTGAGAGAAGTTTGAGATACTTAGTTGTATAATTTTTCTTTTGAACTACCTCTATTTATATACAATGGTAAAAAAAAAACAATCATTGCATGCAACGGTAAAAATCCAAAATATCATTTTTTAATTATTTTATAATGTTTTTGAACATTGCTTACCACGGTCGTCCCAGAAGCACCTCTCGACCAATACTTACAACACTTAGATCTGACGAAGCATCGATGATTCCTTGACTACATTGCGTCCTGAGCATAGTGTGTTTGGCAAGACCAATAAGCTAGCTACTAGCTTATTTAACTAGTTTATAAGCTAGTTTAACCAATACAAGAGTGTTTGGTAAGGTATCACAAAGTAGCTTATTTTAGGAGCTTGTAGCTTATTTAATTTTCTTCCATTACTATCCCTTATATTTTAACACATTTCCCTTATTATTTTGAATTTCTTTTTACCTATTTTCAATTTTAGTGACAAAAACCTTTCAATATATTTTTACCTATTATTACCTATATATTAAATAATTTAAAAAATTATGAATTAATTAAATTATTATTCTTTTTTAATATTTTATAAAATTATTTTTATATTATACTATTTATTTTATCAATTTCACTATTTATTTTAATTTTTAGTTAAATATTTTATCACTAAAAAATTTAATAAAAAATTAATTATTTTTTTAAAAATCTAAAATTATAATTACATAATAAAATATTTTTGTCTAAAAAGCACCAATAGAATTTATATAATAAAATTTATGTAGTTATAATTTTACGTTTACCAACTAGTTTATCAGCTAGTCTATCAAACACTTCTAATGCAATAAAGCTAACTTATTAGCTCGGAGCTTATAAGCTAGAAACTTATAAGCTAGCAGCTAGCTTATCAACTACCAG
The DNA here is from genome assembly GCA_026901365.1 of Sesbania bispinosa. NCBI lineage: Eukaryota > Viridiplantae > Streptophyta > Magnoliopsida > Fabales > Fabaceae > Sesbania > Sesbania bispinosa. The sequence goes on from QLOH01000177.1 coordinate 1,556,411, forward strand.
CTAACTTATCAGTTAGTTTTGTTAAACACGGCCAATATGAATGCTCTATCTGTCTTTCTTATCTAGAGGGGAGCTTACTTAATTTTTTTTATTATATTAAGAATAAAAAACATCATATCACTTTTTTTTCCTATTCAATCATTCAAATAAATGATTAGAGAGTAAAAAGAAAATAGACAACTCCATTTTTTTACTTATTTTCTTTTTCTCTTAATTAAATACCTTAAAAATTTACCATTTTTCTACTCACTTTCGTTTTTTTCCCGTGTTTTTTCTCCTTCTTACTTCTTCATGTATCTAGAGGGAGTTTTTGTGTGACTTGATTCTGAAGTTTGAGTTTTTTGAGTTAGAAAGAAGAGTGGTGGTCTGTTTTTTTTTGGTCAGTAAGAGTGGTGGTCTAGTGGATAGTGATGAAACCAGAGGGGTCAAAAGAAAGGGTGAGGTGGTCTTCCTATCTTCTCTCTCACTTTCCTTTATCATTATTATTAAAAAAAATAGAAAAACTATCATGTCCATGTCTAGATAAAGATATTATTTCTATCTCATATAATTGTTTGACACATCGTTTCCACGTCACAGTAAGCGACGTCACATCAATAATTTTTTAATTTTGTAATCAATTAGATACAACGTTACCTAACAAAGGGTTAAAAAGTATAATAACCCTAAAGTTTTTTTTTATTTAGTCCTTTGAAATATATATTCAATTTGCGCTAAAAATTGAATATAATCTGGAAAACCGGCATCGAATATTTCAGAATCAGCTTACAAAGTGAACATCTGACTCGTTAGTTAAGCAGTTTAGTAAGAGTACCCAAAAAGAGACAAAAAAAAAAATGACAATACATTTAACTAATATTGGATCTAAAGTTACTGCCATTTTTACTCCACCAAAGGCACTGATATTACTATGGTTTATATAAGTGAGGTGTAAGGTGTGAAAAAAACCAATCAATCATTATTGTCTTTCAGAATTATTAACAAATGTTTCAGTCTTAAGATTTGGGCACTATAGATTATCAATAATTAATGAAAAGCACACACCGGCAATACTATGGGCGCGCAAAGAACTCCCCGGCTCATATTAGTGCAGCACACCCTTGTGGCCCATAGGAAAATTCGGATGAGGATGTGTTCTCATAAATAATAGTACAAATTTGGATAAGCATAGCGAATAGTATGGGAGACATAACCATTTGTGTTGACCACTAGAGTACATCACACATAACATGTGACCTCATCGTAGCCGTTCATGCAGATTATGGTCAACAAGTTAAGGTTAAAGCATAAAGATCTGACGGTGGAGATCTCAGGTGTAGGACAGTAGTTTATAATGTGTTAGTAGATTCTAATATCCTATTCTGTAGTTAATTATGGGAGTGCGTTAGAGAACAGAAATCTTAAAAGCTTGTCAGCATTTCAGTTACACAGAGAGAGAGAGAAACAGAGAGAGAACAATGGCATTGGCAACCATGGAAGACAGTCCTCGGAGCCCAGAAGCGAAGCTGGGGATGCGAGTGGAGGATCTATGGGACGTTCAAGAGGCACAACTAAGTCCTACTGAGAAGCTCAACGCTTGCTTTGAAAGCATCCCTGTCTCTGCGTTTCCTTTGGCTCCTTCAAACCAAGGTAGTGTAAATTGTGATTGAGTTTTATTAACATATCAACCCTGATCATCAAAATTCTGCAAAGGATGATTGAACCCAAGTAAAAAAATGTGATTTTGATTCTACCCAGATGAAAATTAATATAATATTTGATCTGATGATCACTCCCAAAGAAAATATTTTAGACTGATACTTATATGATCAATTGTTGATGCCCAATTTTACCATCTTGTATCTGTTATGGTATGTGCCCTTTATTGTCTCTCTCTTGGTTTTGTTCTCTAAGTATAAATTTTTTATTTTGTGTTTAGAAATTGAAATCAAATCAGACGCTACCTTAGCTGAAGCTGTTAAAATACTTGCACGTCACAACATTCTGAGCGCACCTGTCGTGGATGTTGACGCATCTGAAGATGCTAGTTGGATTGATAGATACATCGGAATAATTGAGTTTGCTGGAATTGTTGTATGGATTTTGCATCAGGTGATTAGAGATATGTCACATATCATTTCAATTACTTATACTTGGACAGTGATCCCCCCTCAGAAAAAAACACATCAATCTGAAACTTAAAATTGGTTTTTGTATCTTCTACTTTATTTAATTCAAACATGTCTAATTGAATCTAGTATTACTATTATGTTATCAGTAGTGATGTAATTTTTTTTTAGTTGGTGGAAGGATGATTTGATTGTTACTATGCATGTTAGTGTTTTTAATACAATCATAGACCGTTTGAAAGGGAAAGTCATTAAAAAAATGATATGATACCTGTTGATTGAAGTTAATTTTATTGGATGCCTCATTTTCACACTAACCAATGTGGCAAATGTTCTCCACAGTCTGAACCTGCATCTCCTAGGAGTCCATCGACTCCTCCATCCAGTGCAAGTGCTATTGCAGCTGCAGCAAACGGAGTGACTTTTGCTCTAGAACTTGAAGCCTTAGGCCTTGGATCTGCTACAACAACTTCAGGGAACTTTTTTGAGGATCTGACTTCTTCTGAGCTTTATAAGAATACCAAGGTTGTATATCTTTCTTTGTAATGTCAACCTAAAAGAAAATTTCTTCTAAAGGGTTCTTGTTCCAATTATTTACCTAGTTTGATTTAATCTTATTTAGTTATTTCACTAGCTAACTTTTTAGCAAACAGGTCCGTGATATTGCAGGAACATTCCGCTGGGCCCCATTTCTTGCTTTAGAGAGATCAAACTCATTTCTAACTATGCTCTTGCTACTTTCCAAGTACAAGATGAAGAGTGTTCCTGTGGTAGACTTGGGTGCTGGTAGAATTGATAACATTATTACACAATCTGCAGTGATCCATATGTTGGCAGAATGCGCTGGGGTTCAGTGGTTTGAAAGTTGGGGAACTAAGAAACTATCTGATGTTGGTCTTCCCCTTGTGACATCAAATCATATCATCAAGGTGTGTACCTATCTTAAGCTGGAATTCTGCATCAACTGAGTGGAACTGGCATATATTAGCACCAAACCTTAACTAACAAGCCACACCATATCACAATTCACCTGCTGGCTGCTGCTATATAAAATAGGATCAGTATAAGGCTATGCTATACTATACAACATTATTATAAGGTGCATTATACCAGCATAATCCTTCTTACAATGTCATGCTAATAGTAACAGCCCTCACAAATACATCCTTGCCTGCATCATGCAGAGGCATAATTTTGTGCGTTTCATCTACTATGCTTAAGATGGAGAAAAGGCTATCCTGCATTTCTTAAATTTGTGTACATAAATGGAAAATTCTCTGTACTTGGATAATTTATTTCATGTTTCCCTTCCAATTAAGCTCGTTGATCTTGATGAATTTCATACTGGATTTTCCTTGTTTTCAGGTTTATGAGGATGAACCAGTCCTTCAAGCATTTAAATTGATGAGGAAAAAGAGGGTTGGAGGGGTGCCAGTAATGGAAAGAGGTGGCAGCAGGGCAGTTGGTAATATGAGCTTGCGAGATGTTCAATTCTTGCTTACTGCCCCAGAAATCTATCACGATTATAGGTATGTCACCACATTTAATCTGATAGAATGGGTTTGTTTAGACTGCACTGCCCATATCTTCTTCCTTTTGTTGTTCTATCTCATATATTACCTCATACTCATTGGATATTTCACACTATAACAGAGCTATTACAGTAAAGGACTTCCTGACTGCCGTTAGAAGCTACATAGAGAAGAATAAAAATGCATTCCCAATGTCAAGTGAATTCATTACATGCAAAATGGACTGTACAATCAAAGAGTTGATTCAAATTCTTGACCAAGAGAAGATTCATAGGGTCTATGTTGTGGATGACGATGGGAATCTGCAAGGACTAATCACACTAAGAGATATCATCTCAAGGCTAGTACACGAGCCCCGTGGCTATTTTGGTGATTTCTTTGATGGTGTTCTCCCGTTGCCTGCAAACAGCAGGGTTTAACAGACAAGGCATCAAGGAAGAATAACCTGCTTTTGCAGCGGCTTTTCTTTGAGAAAAAAATAATTTTTATGTAAAAAGGAAAAGAATTCGAAAAAGATCTATGTACTAGACTTCTCTTCAGGGTTGAAGACGTGGACCTAGATCTCTGTAACGTGTAGGCAGTTTGCAAGTTACTTGCACCCGTTTTAACCAGTGTTAGAGTGAGACTGTGTGTTGTAAATTCTGATGTAACCATAAGTTTTGTCAACTTTTGAAATGTAGTTTTCTTCCTATTGCGTCTGTGTTTCCCTTATTATGATCTAGAATTGTACTTAGTGCACCAAATGCATCACTTCACATCTTGATAAGGTGGCAGAATGGGTATGTAGAAAACAAAACAGGGCAAATGGCCTAGGACTCTAGGAGTGTAACAGAATAGCAGTTGCTGGTGGCTAGGAAAACAATCTATAGGTACCCTAGACGAAACGGACCCATTCTTCACGAGGGTTGGCTTGAAACGTATGTGACCAATGTTCTATTGTTCTTACCGGCTAATCCAAGTACCCTGTGACTTTATGTTTTGCACCTGTCAGGTTGACGTAGGAAATTTGACAAAAACAAAAGGAAACAAGGACTACTCTAATGGATAAAGTTAGATTGAAACCATTTTTCCTGTCCTTTATTCTCCCAATACCCTCCGTCAAACACACTGAAAAATAGGCTAGGCTACCAATTGTCCTAATGATACTGCACCAATGACGCGGAAACGAAGAAAAACTGAGTAGTCGTAGTGTTAACGTTTCCCCGTGACTGAGTTTAACAAATCAAGATACAACTTGTGTAATTGCTAATTGTGACTAATAGCAGGTTGCGATGGGGACAGCTAGATAAGCTATCATCCCCTCTTACCATGTGAAGGCCTTTACTTTCAAACCACTAATCAAACAGCAGAAACAGGACTAATCCTTTCCTACTAGAAAACATGATATTTCAATTTGACAGTTTACACATTAAAGAATAGTAGTACTGTAAGCATTCATCTTGATTTGCTCATAATAGATGTACAATCTAAATTACAATACCAACTATTAGTGGAGGTAGCAAGGCAAACAGTAAGAGGACATAATCATGCATAACAAGTTATTCCATGTGCTCAGGATAGAGTTAGAGGGATTCCTGAAGTTTAGCAGGCCAAGCTAACCAAACTGTTCTGAAACATGAAAACTTGTGTAAATATGTTTTTTTATTGTGAATATGTTTGACCATTTCTGTTCTGGGCTACAAAAAGTATAAATGCAAAGTAATACCTGAATGAAAATGCAGATGCAATGAGTATGCAACAACAATCTCTAGCAAGTAAAAGCATAAACCTAGTGGCAAACATGACAAGAACTTCAATAAGTAAAATTCCACAAACTTACTAGACACAGGAATGAGTGAATTCGATATGGAAGCAAGACTAATATTCCAGGCCACTACTGCCACATGAACAACAACAAAGAATTATATAAACAAAAACAATAACAAAGAACAGTTACTACTATAATGAAAAGACAATTATCTAGTTTCAGTAAGTGTCTGATACTATATAATGAAAATGACTAAGTGTATGCCTAGTTAAGAGTTCAGTTTAGAAAATAAGAACACATCCTCACAATAGTTTAAATAATCTTGCTGAAGCCAAAACTTTGAGGCAAAGGCAAAGTAGCATATCCACAGAGCCAGAGTTACTAACTGACATAACAAAGGCAGTCTAAACTACTGCTGAAAAAGGTGCATATATGTAGCATCTAACAGTGTTGAAAGTAGGTGATAGAAGATTACAAGATCAAAAAGTATCAACAGAGAATATCATTGCAGCATTGCTTCACTCACTAATGGATTACTACCATCAAGGCATCAACCGATATGACTAACTCGGTACTCGCATCATAGTTTCAGACATCATCATAATAACTGTTGTTCTATTTCCTCGGTTTTTCATGGACTATTGACAACATTCATAAGCCTTTTCAATTTCATGAGCAAACTTCATCTTTGAGTAGATACTGTTTCTGCTACACCTATTTCTTATTTCCTCATTTCATTATAAGTTAAACATAAAATATGCACAAATAATATCATATCTATCAGTGAGAAAATCATTGTCCTTCCAATATATAGAAAACTGAAAATTATGCAAATGTAAATACACAAGAACAGGATTTAAGGTAGCTGCAAAGTTGAGAGAACTATTTCAACAAGTATAGACAAAAACATAGATAAGCTGTGCGAGACACTGAACTTATGAATATATATATATATATACAAAAGGTATTACAGTATTCGCAGAAAACAAAACAAAAATCTTTTTTGGTTGTTTAGGAAGGGGCTGGGGAAGAGAGTTGAAATTCACAAAATCCCATTCTAGCATTAAGATCTGTAAAATAAACACCTATCCAGGTAGAAGATACACATGACACAGGAAATCTTTTTCAACTAATCCTCATAAAATGAGTTCACCTGTTAAAAGCATCTTATAATATACTATGTACTCTTTCTCCTTATGTGATGCAATACAGCAGGGGATCCTTCAAATAAATCTAATAAATAGGTCTCTAGATCCTCTGGTGTATACTTAATGTATTTCCCCAAATGCCTTCCTTCTAGCTGACTCCTAAACCTCCCCACAAACGAGCGGTATGCAGGGATCACCTTCTCTGATATAGATATTCGCATCTCTTCCCTAAGCTGATCATCTGGTACCTTCCAAGCTGTCTGAACCCTGTATATTTCTTCAAAACATGCATTAAAACTCTTGAACCTCTCCTTCAAAGCCATCTTTGATGCATTACTAGAGCTCCCTCCAATCCCTTCATCCTTCAAACAAGCCAAGGCCTTGCTCCAAGAGGCTCTGAGATAGCCTGTTGCATACTGGCGTACCTGACCGCGGCGTTTACGAATCCAATCATCCCCCAAGACTGTTCTAAGATCTGAGTCTTTCACTTTCCGCACTAGGTAATAGAGATTGTTCATCAAAAACACCTGCTGCATTGCACTGTCTTCATAAAGCTTAGATTTTTCCTGAAGATTGTACTCAAGCTCAGACATTAGCAACAGTATTTGACGTCCTAAGGGGGACATAGCCTCTAACTGCGAACCATCACCACCCAAATCATTTTGAAAATGGTAAAGATCCTCTTCACTGATTTCCAAAAGGGAATCCATAGGGTCACCATAATCCACAAGCAACTTGAGGTAATTCATGACATAACGAAGCAAAGGATGAACATCCCCAGTGATGACTGGCTTTTTGGAAGTCTCATTTCGAATACAATTCTCAAACTCAGCAAATGTCCCTTTTGCAGCCTCACCAAGTCCCCTCAGCACTCCCTTGGCCTCAGTTATCACAAACCCATCAGAAACCATATCCTCCAAATCAGGCAAAGCATCCCTCAAAGCCTCATACATATCCAATATCTTAAACAACTTCTCTGGTGACCTCTTACAAATGGCAATGGCCTCACCAAAATTCAACAACTGCATAACACACCCTTTCGCAGTCTCATTGAAACAAATCTCCTTCAACTCATCCAATTCACCAAACAAATTATCACACAACCTCTTCTCCCCAGTCAACAGAACCCCAACAATAACCTTAACTGCTTGCACCCAATTTTTCATTTTCTCATCCAAACTCTTCCACTCAACCTTCTGAACCTCTTCAATACTCAACTTCTCAACACCTAGAATAAGCAAACACTCATCCAAAGCGTCACGACGGACACTGCTATAAACCTGAAGGCACTCCCTTTCGTAACCAGACCTAACCATACGATCGATGATCTCTTTGAGGTTCAGCATCGCTTCAGGACGAACCAAATCGATGAACAAATCGTCTCCCAGGCTTGCACCGCGCTCGTGGAACCGATAAGAACCGCGATCGCTCACATCACCGAAACTCTCGAGATTCTCGTCGATCGCGCCGTCGTGCGAACCGAACGAGATGGAACCCCTCCGGGTCGAACCGTAGCGGCTCACGGCATCGGGAGGGACGGTGTTGCAAATCAGAACGTGGCGAAGCTCGTCCTCGAGCCTCGACATAGCGAGCTGGATCGCGTTCTCAGCACGGTCCGCGATGGTCTGGCCGTGTTTCCCGGCAGAGGACGCTATCGATAATTGCTCCATCCACTGAATGATCTCGTCGACGGCGGAGAAGTACTCGACAGGGTCGTTGGGAGGATCAAAGAGTGAGATGGATTGGCGGGAAGGTTCACCGGAGAGGGAAGCGTCGACGAGGATGACTTTCTCGGCGGCTTCGAAGCGGTCGAGGTCTTCGTCGGTGGAGGACTTGGAATCCTCGCCGTTGATGAGGTCAGAGATGCCGGAGAGGCGGTTATCGAAGGTGGAGAAGATCAAGAGCATGTCTTCGCGATCCTCTTTCGGAGTTCTCAGGCTCTTCAAGATCTGCTGAGCCGTCGCGAGGACACGGTCGTCTCCGCCGGTGTCGCCGCCGAGACTGGTGGTCGTAGTGGCCATTTCTTTCCTCCACTGAAACGGGCTAGGGTTTTTTATTTTTTCCTTTTTATCTTTTTGGTTTTTCTGAGATTCGTAGTGTGAAAGCAAAGAGGGTGAAGTGAAGGGTCTGGGGTTATGGAATGGTTGGAGTGAGAAAGGAAAGGGAAAAGGAAAAGGAAGATATGCTTGTGAGCATTATTCTCGGATATGTCTGAATTTCTTGTTTTTTTTTTTTTTTTGGTGGGGGAATGGGGGGTTAAGTAGTGTTGTGGGATTGTTTGGGATGATAGAAAAAAACCTGAGGAAGAGAAAGACACTGTTGGCCGGCTTTGGTTGGAGTTGGAATGGAATACAAACAAAAAGTGAGTTTTACAGTTTTTCATTTGGGACGCTGACGCCTTGCAAATCACGCAGTGGACTAATTTTCTGAGATTAGTAATATTTTGCTTCATAATAATATGTGACGTATTTTACTGTCTTGATTATTTTTTTGGACAAATTTATTTATTATGGTGACAAATGATAAACGTGAGATGTATATATTATACATTAAAAAGTTTGAAGAGTAAAACAGTATTATCCCAACTAGCCTTTAATTCTGATTTCTAACTATTGGTACAATTATTTTTTATTTATTAATAGTTAATAAATTTTGACTATTGACTAATATTTTAATTATAAATCATTATTATTTTTATTTCTTAAATTTTAATTTCTCAAATAATATATATATATATATATATATATATTGTGTGTGTTTTTGGTTTCAATTAAAATCATGGGTGTAGCCAATGGGTGATGGCAGGTGCCACGGTCCCCCAAAATTTTACAAATTTTAATCAATTATATAGATTTTACATAAAATATTTTATTAACTATTAATCAGCCCCCCAAAATATTTTATAAATTTTGTAGCATTACATCTTTATAATTTTTTCACTACTTATTTTATAATTTTTTAAATTTTTTAATTTTTCCTTATTTCCTTTTTTTATATCTTCTTTATATTAATTATTTTTCCTTATTTAGAGATCACAAGGTTTCATTCAAAATTAAAGAAGATTATGTTTTTTATGTGATTTTTAGAACTATATGATAAAATATAAAAATCTTAGAAGAATAAAAAGGAATTTTCTTTTATTTGATTTGAATTTTACTTTTAGGTTTAGATAATAAAATAAAAAAAGATGTTTTAATATTTTAGTTTTTTTATAAGATGTTTTTTTAAAAAATATCAAAAAAGAAAGGTACCCGAACTTAGAATTCTTCAAGAATTTCCTTGCTCTCAGCTCGATCATGGCATCATCATCTGACGTGCACATGGAACCAAAGCCTCCTGGTGGATCAGAGCCTCCTCAGCAGAACAAAGCTTCATTCAGGGATAAACTTCTAGGCAGTCAAGGCTCCAACACACAACGCGAGAAAGTTGACCTTATTGGGTGCAATCTATTCAGGATTGAACATGAAGATGGTAATCGTCTTAAGCCCAGGTGCTATATTGTTGACTCAGTTCTGGATAATCTTAGACAATCATGGCGGAATGCAATAATTGTCAAACTCTTAGGCAAAGATGTAGGATATGTAACTTTGTTCTCAAGGCTGAAAAGACTCTGGAACTTGACGAGTAGCTTTGAACTTTTAGATGTTGGTAATGCTTACTATGTAACAAAGTTTGATCTTGATGAAGATAGGTGCAAAGTTATCAATGAGGGACCCTAGATGCTCTTTGATCACTATCTCTCAGTTAGAGCATGGTCTCCTGATTTTGTTTCTTCACAAGTCACTATTGACAGTACAATGGTTTGGCTGAGGTTTCCTAACTTAGGTCTAGAGTACTATGATGAGAGTGTCTTGTTGGCAATGGCTGCTGCAGTAGGAAGACCGGTTAAGGTTGATAAAACCACTCTTAATGTCTCAAGAGGTAGATTTGCCAGAGTTTGTGTTGAAATTAATCTCAATTAGCCTGTTGTTGAAAAGGTGTGGCTACAATGTCATTGGTATAATGTGGAATATAAGAGTTTGCACTTAATATGTGGTAAATGTGGATTCTACGGTCATGTGACAAGATCTTGTCCATAAATACTTGATAAACCTCATCTTGTTCCTGGTGAACCTCTTCTGTCAAAGGTAAAGAAATTAAATCTTGGACATGATCCTGAGAAAGTCACCTCTTCTAATCTGGATCATCAAGAACAACTTCATGGGGATTGGATGGTGGTGACTAGATCAAAGAAACCTCACTTAAATCGTGTTAAAGGGAAAGCTCAGATTAAGGATCAACTTGAGACTTCTTTAAAGAAAATTCAGACCCAACCTGAGGTTTTGTTTGAGAAGCCTATAAGTGGGACCTTGACTCTTCACAAGTAAGGCTCTGTCCTCATCTTCCAAGGAAAATACAAGAAAGAAAAGACATAGAGTGGATTCATCATATAAGCCTGCTATTTCAACTGCACCCCCTACAATTGCCTCCAAAACTGCATTGAAATCTTCTGAAGAAAGTTCAAGTCTCATTGTTAAGTTTGTCTTTGATCCTTCCTCCCATGGCATCAAGACAGTTTTGAATGTGGACATTATTTTTGCCAATGGAATGAGGTTTAGGGATGAGGATGACCCAGGTGGTGTTTTGGTGAATGGAGAAAGTGAATTAAATTAGGAACAAGATATGGAAAATGTGTTTGTGGATGTTATGTATGAAGAAGGCAACAACTTGCCTTAAAAGGATATCAAATCAAACCTACCATGTTGAGTCAGGTTTGTCTATTCTTTTTTTTCTTCTTTATTTTGTTTATCATAATGCATGCTTTTAGAAATTTTGTAGCTCTCTCTTGTAATATTAGAGGAGCAACTAACAAGAGAAGTCAAAGGCACACTAAGGAATCTTTGAGGAAATTCAAACCTCAATTGGTGTTTATTCTTAAAACTCACACTCTATACCAAAATACACATACATTCTAGAATGATATTGGATATACCCTCATTGCTATTGAGGAAGCACAAGGTCACATGGGTGGAATCTGGGCAACGCAACAAGCAGGTTCTAATTTTTCTTTCTCTGTGATTGATTCCTGTCCACAAGCCATAATCAGGTTCTAATTTCTTTCTTAGCAATAGAAATATGTTGTGGAATCATTTTGAAAATTTAAGGGCTTCAATTGAAAAACCCTGGTTTCTTATAGGAGATTTCAATGATATTCTTTTTTCATATGAACAAAGGGGAGGTAGCTTTTCATTGACAAGGGCAGCTAATTTTGCTAACCACTTGAGTACATGTAATCTTCTGGATGTTGGAAGTTTTGGATCAAAATTCAGTTGGAGTAAACATTGCAGAGGGGGGAAATGGGTCCATAGAAGACTTGATAGAGGCCTTGCTGATCACTCATGGAGAATTTCCTTTCCCAATGGAACAGTTGAAAAATTGAGCAAATATCATTCTGATCACCACCCTATTTTGCTGAGATGTGGTGGCAAACCCCTGGTTCATGGTGAAAGGCCATTTAGATTTCAGGCAGCCTGGTGCACTCACCCTCAGTATGCCTCACTGGTAGATACAACTTGGAGTATTTCAGAACATGATGCTCTTCAATGTCTAGCTGATGTGAGGGAAGCTTAAACCAAATTTAACAAAGAAGTGTTTGGCTCAGTCTTTACTAAGAAGAAATCTCTGGAAAAAAAGGTTGAAGGGAATTGAGATGGCTTTAGAAATTGGAGATTCCTCCAGTCTATTACAGCTTCAAATCTCACTATTGCAAGAATATAACTCAATGCTATTCCAGGAAGAAGTGATTTGGTACCAGAAATCCAGGGAAAATTAGGTTAGGTTTGGAAACAAAAACACTTCCTTCTTCCATGCACAAACAGTCATAAGAAGAGCTAGGAATAAAATAAATGGTCACTCTCTTCCAAATGGGGTATGGTGTTCTGAAGGTGAATTACTTCAAGGAGAAGCTATATCCTACTATAAGGATCTTTTTTGTACAACAGTTGCTAATGGTGAGTTCCATGTTTCTTTTAACTTACCGAAATTGACTTCTGCAGATAGGAATTGTTTAACAGCTCCTGTCACCAAAGAAGAAGTCTTCAAAGCTTTATCATCTATGAAGTCTTATAAGGCCCCTGGCCCTGATGGCTTCCAGGCCATTTTCTTTAAGATGTATTGGGACAGGATTGGTGATGACATCTGAAATTTTGTTAAGGAAGCTTTCACTTCAGGAGTGGTACCTTTATCAGCTGCAGAAACATTGATTGTGTTGATTCCTAAAATTGATAGGCCTAATTCTTTCAAGGAATTAAGACCTATTAGTCTTTGTAACTGTATCTATAAACTGATTTCTAAGGTTTTAGTGAACAGAATGAGACCTATCTTACAAGAACTTATCAGCCCCTTACAAGCTAGTTTCATTCTAGGAAGGAGTACAACTGACAATGCTATAATCCTTCAAGAAGTAGTTCATCATATAAAAAGATCAAAGAAAAAGAAAGGTGATATCATCTTCAAATTATACTTGGAAAGCCTATGACAGAGTGGATTGGGGTTTTCTGCATAAGGTGTTGCAAGAATATGGCTTCCCAGATATAATCATCTCCTTAATTCTTAGTGGAATTTCTGGTACCTCCATCACCCTTCTTTGAAATGGTAGAAAATGTCCTTCATTTTCTCCTAAAAGGGGGTTAAGATAGGGTGACCCTTTATCACCCTATTTATTTGTCATGTGCATGGATAAACTTGGGGCTATGTTGTTAGATGTTGTTTCTAATAGATCCCTAACACCAGTCAAATTATCACCAAACTCCCCAGGGATTTCCCATCTATTCTTTGTTGATGATGTGTTACTTTTTGCTAAAGCAAAGCCTGTATAAGTTAGAGTTTTATCTCAAATTGATCAGAATTTTTGCAGTGCTTCTGGATTCAAGGTAAATATTGAGAAATCTAAAGCTTTTTGCTCTCCAATTGTTCCTATGGTTAGGAAACAGAAGCTAGCTCAGTTGACTGGAATTCAACTCACTGGTTCCCTAGACAAATATCTAGGTTTCAAGATCTTCATGACTAGACCTACTAAAGTTGATTTTCAACATATTTTGGATAAAGTCAATCATATGCTTGCTTCATGGAAAAGGAAACTACTTAATAAGGTTGGCAGACTTACCCTTGTTAACTCTGTAGTGAATTCAATTCCAACTTATAGCGTGCAGGTAGATTTCAGAACATATCTTTACTAGGGAAGTTAGTTTGGTCTATCTTACAGAATAATGAGTCCAAATTATGGATTCAGATTCTAGGGACTAAGTATGAAACTGGACAACAAGTTTTCAAGAAATATAAGGGCGCTTCTTTTGGCTGGAGATCCATACATAAAGCAGCACTTATGCATCAGGATGGTCTTACTGCTAGGATTGGTGATGGCTCCTCTAATTTCATGTTTAATCCCTGGCTTCCTACTGGCCCTCTAAGTAATGAAGTCACATTCGTTAATTCTCAAGACATTGAATTTAGAGTTTGTGATTTATGGGATGGGAACTCTTGGAATTTGCACAAGTTGTGGAGTAATCTATCAGAATCCACTTGCCAAAAAATTATTTCAATAAAGCTTAGAATCTCTTTTGGTGTTCTAGATGTCATCCCTTGGGAATTTTCACAGAATGGTTAATACTCAGCAAAGGATGGCTATAGTTGGATTCTAAACCAGCACATGCACTTTATAGATGACAAAACTTGGTCTTGGATTTGGAAGCTTCATTGTAGTGAGTCTATCAAATTTTTAATTTGGTTAGCTGCAAGAGAAAGGCTTCCAACTAAGTATCTACTTCATCATACAAATATCTCTGCATCCCCTCTTTGTTTTGATTGTCAGCTCCACAATGAGGATGTTCTTCATTGCCTTAGATCATGCACTTTTGCCCTCAAGATTTGGGAACATCTTGGTTTCACTAATCACAACAACTTCTTGTCATTCACAAATCCTTATGATTGGCTTGTTTGGTCTTGCAATAATTTTGGCACAAAATTCTTAGCTGCACTATGGGAAATATGGTTAGTTAGAAACTTGTAAATATTCACAGGTCAATCTACTACAACAAATCAACTTCTCTGGAAGATCCAAAGCCTTCAAAGTTTATTTCATTCAGTTTTCACCCTTGTTCATCATTCATCTAGATCTAAAGTAGTCCAAGTAAGATGGATTCCTCCTTTACCTGGTTTTGTTTCTATCAATGTGGATGGTAGCTACCTTAGCAACTTTGGTCTTGCTGGTTTTGGAGGCCTTCTCCGTGACAACAATGGCTCTTGGCTGAAAGGTTTTTATGGCTCCCTTGAAGACTCTAGCAGCCTGCAGGATGAATTACAAGGAATAAAAGTTGGTCTCCAGCTTGCTTGGGATGAAGGTTATAGAATGATTAAGTGTTGGTCAGACTCTTCATTAGCCATTTCTCTCATTAAAGGTTCATTGCCAGTTTTTCACAAGCATGTTGGGCTTATAAAGGATATTCAACATCTTGTTCAACTGGACTGGTCCTTGGATATCAATCATCTGCCAAGAGAAGGCAATCAATATGCTAATGCATTGGCTAAAAGGGGTGCTCATTCAAGACCTTCATCAATAGTTTTTCTAGATTCTGATAGGGAGTTTAGTGAACTTGTGTTTGCTAATGCTATAGGAGATAGTTTTCCTAGGAGTAGATCTCTCTGATTAGCTTGTCTTCTTTTATTTTATCTGTTTTCTCTCTTTTGTTTAATTCCATTTTGTTACCAAAAAAATATTTTAGTTTTTTAAAAAATCATGCAACTTCCAAATTTACCTTTATTGTAAGTCTTTTTTTTTCGATACCCTTTTTTTAAGTCAAACTTTATTGTATTCCCCACATTAACTAACCTAAAAAATATAAATATTCAATAATTATGAGGGGTTGAGATGGGAAAAAAATAATAAATGCATCTAAAAATTTGTAAAAATTCTTAAAAAAATGACTAAATAAAATCATTAAAAAAATCTTGTAAAAAGGACTAAATAAAGAATTTTATTCCGGTCCCCAATAAAAAAAATACTGACTACACCCCTGATTAAAATCATATTATAAATATAAATCCAACTTATTGTTGCCCCGAACCCATATTTATAAAACCAAAAACGCTAATAATATAAAATACAAAAATGAAGTCTCATAGTATAATCTTTTCCACCTTGTGTTTTGCTGCATTTCATGAATAGAAGATTGATAAGTTCAGTCAATATAAAGACAGGAAAATGTCTTTTGGATAAAACAACCGCAACACTAGCTTGGTGAACACTAGACTTATGAATACGGATAAAATTCAAAGTAATTCACATCGGGAATAGTTTTCTAAAAAAAAAAAAAACAAGAAAATAGGGTCATTTAAAAATTTTATGTCTTAATTATCTATTTTTTAGTTTTAATTATTAAAGTATTTTTAATTTTAATTATAAAAATATCATTTTGTTTTTTGTTTTTAAAGTTTTATGAAGGATACAATAAAAAAAAATTTATATTGATTTCTCTATTTCTTGTACAAAATTTCTTTAACATAAAATAAAATGAAAATTACAAGTTGACATTGATTATAATCAAAACTAAAATAAATAATTAAAAATAGAAAATATTTGCTAAAAGTATATGGACTATGTCGGTTTATTTTTAGAAAATATTTTCTATTTTTTAGTTTTAATTACAAAGCATGTCTACTTGTCATTTTCATTTTATTTCATGATTCATAATAAGGTTGGAAATATGGTAGGATGAGATGAGTTTTCTAAGAACTAAGTTTGGTCTATCTAAATGTAATGCCTAAATTTGCCCTATTTTCGATATAAGCCACGTGTTTCTTTTAAGATGGCAATCTAGCTCGAGCTGAGAACATTCACTTTATGATAGGGTTAGTTCTCTTGACAAAGATTTTTTCCATACAAAAGGCTCAAACTCAAGACCTTACTTAAAGGAAATTAAGTATTACCACTTGAACCAATATATTTCCACTTAAACACTTAAGTGTCTGTTTGGTTTGCAGTTGAGTAGAAATTGATTCTATAAATCAATGGTTGAGATGAGTGATGAACATTTTACAAAGCACATTGGACGGAAGTGATTTAAAATCAATTCCGCGAAAATCATGGTTTTGCATTGTTGAAACGCCAAACCACACAGAGGCTAAGAGTGTGTTTGGTAAAACCAGCTGATAAACGAGCTGGTAGCTGATAAGCTCCAAGCATATAGAGTGTGTTTGGTAAGTCATTTCAGCTAGCTGAAAACTGAAATTAGTAGCTGAAACCATTTCAGTTGTGTTTGGTAAGGTTTTTTTTTTGTAGCTACTGGCTTTTCTTGAAAAGCTACTTGATGTAGCTTTTTTTAAAAAACTTCTATTTTTAGCTACTAGCTGAAAATTAATTACATGTTTATCTCAACAACCCTCACTTATTATTATTTAATAATGAATAATGTCCTTGTATGTAATTTTACCATTTTCAGCTAGTTTTACCAAACACATTCAATCAAATTAGCTAGTTTTTCCAGCTTTCAGCTATCTTTAAGCTTTCAGCTGGGTTTTCAGCTTTTATCTAACTTTTCAGCTTTCAGCTAGTTTTAGCAAACACACTAACTTATTGAATTAAAAGTGTTTAGTAAAACTAGCTGGTAAGCTCGGTAATAAATGTAAAATGACATAAAAAGAAAATAAATAGAAAAATGTATTAAAATATGAGGGATAAAAATGGAAGAAAATAAATAAGCTAGAAGCTATAAGCTCCTAAAATAAGCTAGTAGTTTGTGTCTTACCAAACATTTTTAACTTTTATGTTGATTAAACTAGCTTATAAGCTAGTCAAATAAGCTACTAGTTAGTTTATTAACCTTATATACCAAACACACTCTAAGATATTATGTAATAAATTATATAAAATGGTATAAATATAAATACAATAATTAAAAGACAAGAAAAAACACCAAAACAAAGTAGAGTAAGTAAGGGATCCCTATTAACACTAAAGGGACTCTTTACCTCAATAAGAATGGTTCTAGAATTGTTCTATGAATAAAGGAATATTTTAATATAATTAAAATTAATTTTATGATAAAATAATATTTTTAAAAATTAAAAAAAATAAAGTTAGAATAAATTTGAATAATTATTTAATTTTAAATGTAATAATATATTATATTTTACTATTGAACTCTATAATTTACATTATTATTTGATAATAAGATATAATTAAATAAATTAAAATAATAATGAGAAAAATAAATATTTATATTAAAATAAGGATTGTAATAGAAAATAGTAGTATAAGATTTTGAATCTTAAAAAATTTTAAAATTTATAATTAGTAATTATTAGCATTTAAAATTTCAAATAGAAAGAAAGAGAATACTAGTATTAAAGATTGACTGAAAGAATCTCACTCTCACAAATAATGTGTGGAATTCATCATCTAATAAGAGAAGAAATAATGCTAAAAGTTATTGAGAGAAAGAGAGAGAGTAGGGTGAGTGAGTGTCTCACTTTCTAAGATAAAGTCTCAAAATTATAATATAAAGAGTTTATTGTTTTTTATTTACAAAATATTGGAATAGGACAATTCTTTTTTGGTAACAATAAGGAAAATTAAACAAGCACAGAAAAATAAAGAAAAGAAAAACAAAAGCCTAACTCCTATGTCTGACCCTAGGAAAAGAATCCCCTCTTGCATCAGCTTGAATAAGCTCTGAGACATCATAATCTGAATCAAGGAAGACAAGTGATGAGGATCTAGAGGAGGCACCCTTCTTAGCCAATGCATCAGCACATTGGTTACCCTCTCTTGGAATATGCTTAATATCAACTAGCCAAGCCATATTAAGTAAGCTTTTGATTTCACTGATTATACCAACATACTTATGGAACATAGGTACTTTTTCCTTTATCAAGGATATAGCCAATTAGCCATAGTAGAATATGATCAGCAGATAATTCTTCTATATCCATTTTCACAGGCAAGATGTAAACCATATAAAATGCCTTGTTGCTCAGCCTGCAGGATACCTGAGGCTTCCAGAAAACCATAAAATCCTCTAAGCCAACTACCATTGTCATCCCGAAGCACTCCACCAAAACCAACAAAATTAGTGTTAGGATAGTGACTACCATCCACATTTAAAGCAACATAACCAGGTGAGGAAGGGATCCACTTGACTAAATCGATATCTATGTCATTCTGATTTGACAAAGGAGAAAAAACAGTCTTGAAAACTTGATGTAAACTCTCAATTTTCCAGAGAAGTTGTGATGATGTAGTGTTAACACCTGTGGAAACCTTTAAATTTCTAGCCTTCCATACCTCCCAAATTGCAACTAGAAATTGAGAACCAAATTCCCCGCAAGACCATAAAAGCCAACCATGAACACTAGAAAATGTCATAAAGCTGTTGTGAAGGGTGAAACCTAATTCTTTCCAAATTGTTTGAGCAAAGGGACAGTCTCTCAGGCAGTGTAGACTGGTCTTAGGGTCCTCCTGGCAGAGGATACATATAGATGATATTGTTACACGTCTCTGATGTAAAAGACTTTTGGTAGGGAGTCTATCCCTTGCATCTAACCATATAGAAAATTTTACAGGTTCACTACACTTTAATTTCCAGATCCAGGCCCATGATTTCTCCTCCTCAAAGTGCCTACTTTTTGAAAGAATCCACTTGTAACCTTCTTTTGCTATGTAAATGTCATTTGCTGATGATCTCCATATTATGAGGTCAGGGACCTCATTGGAAATTCTGGGCTTGATAGAAGATATTTGCTGACAAATATCCTCAGGTATGGTAGTCCATAATGATGCTAAATTCCAAGAAATGTCATTCCACAAGTCACACACTCTAACCTCCAGATCATGAGAATTAATGAAATTGACAGCTTCTGAAATTGATCCAGTAGGTAGCCAAGAATCAAACAAGAAGTTAGACAGACCATTACCAATCATAGTAGTGAATCCATCTTGGAGATATTCTGCTGCTTTATGTATGGATCTCCACCCAAATGAAGCACATCTGTATTTTTTAAAGACATGATGACCAGTGCCATATTTGGCTCCAAGCATCCTAATCCAAAGTTTATGTTCATCATTCTGTATAACATTCCGAACTAATTTCCCAAGCAGAGATACATTTTGATATCTGGACACTTTGACTCCAAGACCCTCTTTTGTTTTTGGCATTGTGATGGTATCCCAGTTAACAAGGTTGATTCTTGAAGAACTGTTCCCTTTCCATAAGAAGTTCCTAGCTGATTTAGCTAACTCTTCACAGATGCTTGCTGGAAACCATTGAGTTTACATCACATATACTGGAATTGAGGTGATCACAGAGTTGACAAGTGTCATTCTTCCAGCTTTAGTGTCATTCTTCACAGAGGTGATCACAAAGTTTGAATTGAATAGGACATTTCTTTTAATATATTATAAAAACAATAAATTTTAACAATTCAATATTATCGTTGATCTCACCATCTCTTCTTAATTTTTATTATACTCATTTTTCATTTTGTTACGCCACACAAAATATGATTTTTATTATACTCATTTTTCATTCTGTTACGTCACACAAATACGAACTAATGTGTTTTTGTTAAGTATTATTCTTATCAGGGTGCCGACTTCGGTGAGTCACTAAAATTCTAACTCCTCGGTGGTACACAAATTTTCGTCCTTTTGATTTAATATTATCTTAATTAAAGTGGAATGAAAGAACGTTTATTTGTTGTGAATGAGTGAGGACAAGTTAATTTTTTTTAATGTTTTTTTTCTAATTTCCTCCTGGTCCTCTTAGTCGTCATTTTTGCAGGTGAACATGAAGGTTTGCATAGCTTCGATGTCTGGTTTCCATGGCGGAATAAAGCTCTATGCGAAAAACTGAAAAATATTATGAACTTGAACTTCGTAGATCTCACATGGTCATTGTTAAAAACTGAAGAATACCGTGAACTTGAACTCCATGGATTTGAGACCCAAACATTTTACTAGATTTGTCATTGCAGTCTTAGAGGGAGAGAGTCCAGACATGATGAAGGAAAGTAATTAGTTTGTCCAAAAAAAGATATTAATGAGTGTGAAAAGGATGTGGCGAGATTTGTTATAATGAAAACAAAAATATTTTTCCTTCGCTTTATTCGACAAATACCATGAAAAGAGTAACCTCATTCTCATCTACACAGTTCTCAACCTATTTCTCATCAATAAAATAAAACACCTCTACCTTCTTCATGTACGAAGAAAACACCACTATCATCGTCACCATAGTCTACTTCATAATCATGATCATCTCCTGCACTTAAGTTCAAATCTTTCATTCCCTGCCATAAAAGAGCAGCTCCGTAAATGAAATAATAAGAGGCGCACACTAATGATAGTGAGAGACTCCAAGATGAAAGGCTTTTGTAGTCCGATTGCAACATTTACTTTTTAATTCACGTGATTGAACTAAGTTGTAATTTTTTAAAATTTATTGACCTATTATTATATTATTTATTTAAATCCTATCTAGTCTATAAAATCAGTTATTGCAGGTTATTTTTTTGTTGCACTGGTGAGTCACAATTTAAGTGACCCACCATAGCAGCTACCTTCTTATCAGTTATAGATCCAATATATGATGACCTTTCCCCTTTTTTTTGCTAGCCAGAATTAGCACCCATGCAATTGGAAATGGTGCTATTTGAGAATTAGTCACAACTAAAACTCTTCATCCTTCTCAACATTTCATTTGATTAGGGTGAGATACTTGGGAAATAAAGTAGAGAGATGAGATATTGGACAAAAATGTAGTACTTTGGTCCATTGTAGAAATATACTAGGGAAATGCCACAACTGAGTGGCCTTGCGTGTGTTTATTTCTTTGGAATGATGAAGAAAGACGGGTAAAATAACTTTTTTGTTCATATAAAAATACTTGAATTTTGATTTTTTTGTCCCTGATTTTTTTATTTCATCCTTATGAAATATTTAAGTTATTTTGTAGTCTCTGCTCTTAACTTAATTGTTAATTGTGGATGTGTTGATCACTCATCATAGTTATTAACACATTATACACCAATATTAATCTCCTTAAACTCATTCAGATATTTTATGTGAGATATAAGAAGGAATAAATGTGCAAAGAATTTCAGTTCAAGGTGGGTATGAAATTAGGCTATCTAAATGAATTTAAGGAGGCTAATATTGTTGTATAATGTGTTAGGTGTTGGAAAAAGACTAAATCATAGTTCGAAATCTCTAAGTTTTGATAGATAACAACTTGGAGAATTTTTATAAGTCTTAAGATCTAACAAAGTTTGAAGTGCATAACTGCATATCTTAAGAAAGCATGACGTCAAGTTAAAGTACTCTGACAGTCTGAAGTTGTATTAGTCTAAAGGTAGTCTTAGTTTGAAGTATCCTGAGTCTAAAGCATTTTCAAGTCTACAGACTATCTCTCCATCAGACTATAATCAAAAGTTCAGACTCTATATAAAGACAACAATGAAGAATATGCTGAAGACTTTTCTATGCTAACTGATTCTGCATCAAATTCAAAATTTCAAATTATCTTTGACTCAGACTTAAAGTTCTCTGATTGAAGAAATAAAGCAGAAAACACAACATCACTAAAGTAGTAAGAATGTCAGAAAAGGACAAGCTTATATGCACAAAAGCAATTCGGTCTGTCCACTATACATTGTTGCAATTGTAGAAAGGACAACCAATGACTCCATGCATTAAATTCTAAGAGACAATGTAAACATGCCATCTCACAGCAGCTACATCTTTGGTAACTTATAAATAGAAGAATGAAGATGAGAAGAAATAGAGAACTTTTAAACAAGAGCCTTCACGCTGCCATTTTATCTACTCTGATTCTTTTATTCATTCTTTGAGATGTTAATCTCAAACGAGCTTTGACTTGAACTTTCTTGGATAAATACTTTGTTATTCATCTTATTGTATCCACACTCAATGTGCTTAAAACTACAATTTTATCTTTCTTCTTATTATACTTTGTGTTTGAGCCTAAGGAGGCTTTTCCGTGAAAAGAATACCTTGTAAAGTGTGGGAAGACTGTTGAAGAATATCTTGTAAAGCCTGAAGAGGTAGTGTAGAATCTTTGTAAAGGTACCTTGATATAGTGAAATCCCTAATTGTGTTAGGGATTGGATGTAGCACCAGTGGTTGGTGTGAACCAGTATAAACTTTCTGTGCGATCTTCTGATTCTTTAATCATGCTTTATATATTTTATCTAACAAAGTTTAGATTTGTGAACTTGTGTCTGAAAATTTCAGACTCTGATAAACTACTTCATACTCAGTGTGAAGATTCGCTCAAAAATCTTTTGTGAACTTGTTTTGTGAAATTTTGCAAGTTTTAAAGAAAACACAATTCAACCCCCTTCTTGTGTTTTACCTGTTTTATTTCATTAGGGTATTGCATATATGCTTGATGACTGTGATGGACGTTCGACACATCCGCAATCAATAGTAGAGCTAACAACAGGGACTAAAAAATACCTTAAATATTTCATAAAAATGAAATAAAAAATTTTCCAGGATAAGAATCAAAACTTGAGTATTTTATAAGGACCAAAAAATTATTTTACCTAAGAAAGATTGAAGAGAAATCATAAATTGCTATTCACAATCGATTTTTGCATAAAAATTTTATTATTAAAAATATATATGGAGGAAGTAGTTGACAAAATAATAAAAAATACAATTTATATCCTATCACCTCCATCAAACTAAATAATTACCACTCCTATTTCTCTTCTATTTTTTATCTATTTCTCTCACAACAAATAACCTATAAATCATCTTTATATCATCACTAATTTTCTTTTCTATATCCACTCCCTATTTCCTTCCTCCAACCAAACACTTGCAGTGAAATAATTTGTTTCGTGGTGATTGAATCCATGAGCTCTTCCCACAATTTCAGTTTGTGTTACTAATTAATCAACCACAACCCTTTGATGGTGATTATTTATTTCTCTTCATTAATGATCAAATATATTCATGGAAAAGGAATTTACTTAACAGAGCTGGTAAATTAACGTTAGTGAAATCTGTCTTAACTTCTATTCCTCTTTATTCTATGCAAACTCATTGGCTGCCTGAAAATATTTGTACTAGAATTGATAGTGTTGCTAGGAGTTTCTTATGGAGTAGTAGTGATGGTTGTGGTTTACATCTTGTTGGTTGGAATAAGGTTACCAGGACTAAAAAGGATGGTGGTTTGGCTATTAGATCTGCTCGTAACCAAAACATTGCTCTCCTTGGTAAATTAGTTTGGGATATGACTAATAATAAGGATAAACTTTGGGTTCAGCTAATGCATGACAAATATAATATTGATAATAATTTTCTTTTTAAAACTAATAACTCTGGCTCTCATTTATCCAGATCTTTAATAAAAGTTAAGGACAGTTATTCCCTAGTTATGAGTTCAGGATAGGCAGTGGTTCTTGATCCTTCTTTTATGATCCTTGGTTCAATGGGGAAAGGATTTGTAATCTTGTTGATTATGTTAATATTCAAGATACTAAAGTTTTTGTTAAGGATGTTTGGTAGGGAAATCAATGGCAGATGAACATGCTAGCAACAAACATTCCCTATGAGATTTACAACAACATACAATAGATTAAATTACATCTCAATAACTCAACTCATGATTTGTTCATTTGGCCTAATTCTCCATCTGGGAGATATACAACTTCTTCAGGTTACAGTTGGTTGGCTAAGGCAGACAATCTAACACATCAGGAAATTCATTGGATGTGGAATTGGAGGCTCAACATACATGAGAAGATCAAATTTTTCCTCTGGGAGCTTTGGCACAACTCCCTCCCTGTCAACTCTATTCGAGCTGCTCGTGGGCTTTACAATTCTGACATTTACTCTGCTTGCCAGGATCAAAGGGAGACATTAGTCCATTGTTTTAGGGATTGTAAGTTTGCCAAGGATTTTTGGCAAACAGTGGGTGTGCAAATTACATATTCTATTTCTATACAGGATTTTAGGGAATGGATTCATACCAATTGTTTATCTAATCCTCTTCATTTCCCAGGGACTCTCTAGAATCTTTGGTTGGCAAGGAACCAAGCTGCAATAGGTGGGATGGATCCCAAAACAATGCTCAGATTTTCCAGAATGTTCGCAAATTAGGGCTTGACATTTTATCAGCTTTCCCCAATCTTTCTTTTCCTCGGCCGCAGCGTTTCGTTGCTTGGGTTCCCCCTCCTGACATGGCATTAGCGTTGAACACAGACGACAGCTCCTTGGGCAACCCAGGAGAAGCTGGGATCGGTGGTGTTTTTCGGGACGCGTCAGGGACTTGGGTTCTTGGCTTCTTCTCATCAATTGGTGTTGCATCTATTATTGTTGCTGAGCTCAAAGCTATTCTCTACGGCCTGCAGATCGCTTGGGACAAACAATACCGGAAAATCAATTGCTTTACAGATTCAACTCATGCAATCAAGTTAATCACAAATTAGGATATCACTTACCATCCTCTTGCTACGATCATCTCGGACATTAGAGAGCTCCTTAATAGAAGTTGGACAATTACAATCTACCATCTGCTTAGAGAAGGGAACGAGGTTGCGGACAGATTGGCGTAGAGGGGAGCTTCTTGCGGAGACTTCAATATGCATATTTTACAAAACCCTTCCCTGAGCTTAACCCCATTTTACTTGCTGATGCTTTAGGTCTTCAGCGTTTGAGACTATAGTGCATTATTTTTTCTTTTCTATCTTCTGTACCAAAAAAAAATTTAGAGAATCATTAACCAACATATTTTGACTTAAGGGATATACTTATACACAATACATTCACAAACAAACACTAAAAGTATCTCGTAAAAAAAACAAACATTAAAAATATGTAATAAAATTCAATCATGATTTTTTCACACTTCACTTTCCCATGTTTCTTTCTAAATCTTATTTTCCTTTATCTGTCCTTTTCTTTTCTATTATATCACTTATTATCTCTTTCATTTTTTCTATTTTCTCTCCTTGTTCTTTCTATATCATTCATACACTTTTCATATCCCAAAATAAGGCATGAATTTTTTTCCAACAAAATTAGGTAAAATATATGGTACAAAAGATGAAATTTGTGTAACATTACATAAGCTGTGTTGTTGCCATTAGATTTAATACAATATTTTATTTAAGGGTCAGGATTCGGTCCGTATATCAGGTAGCCAGTTGATATTGATTTCTATTTTCATTTGATCCCCAGCTTTTGTTTTTGTTATGTTTTCTTCCCCAACCAACACTTTATTTACCCCAAAGCAGATAGTGATAGAAGTTGCTTGGGTTCATAAAAAAAAAGAAAAAACTAGACTAAAAAATTTACAATAACAAAAAGGAAGCCATGTTAAATCTATGTTTCAAAAGCGATACTCCTTCACAATTTCTTTATCTTTTTTCAAACAATTTCAATCAAGTTTTGATGTCTTAAGCCTTTTACCCCAGCTTCGCAAAGTATGATCGTGAAGGATCTGGAATGGGTGCAGTTGGTTTTTCACGAAGTCACTACAGTCATCAAGTAATAGCCGTCCGATGAAGATCAGACGGCTCAGATGCCGAGATGTTAAAATCTAACCTAAAACTCATCTCGGCATCTAAACCGTCCGATCTTCATCGGACGGCTATTACTTGATGACTACAGTGACTTCGCGAAAAAGTGACCGCACTCAATCCGGATTCGACCGTGAACTATGATCCACCCAAAGACCGCCACAGTCTCGCGTGTGGAGAACAACTTTGTCACAAACTGGCAAACTGCCCCTTGTCTAGCGTTATCGCGTGCCCCGCTATTGGAATCACGTGAGGTTGGGGTTGTTATTGTTTGTTCATGGCACTGAGTCAGAATCAGAGACGAGAAACAGAAAGAGCCTAATGAGAATGGGTGGATGGAGAGTGCGATGCTGTAAAAATTTGGGGTCAATGTGATAATAAACTATAATCAATTGGGACAGAATTTTAAATCAAGTAAACTAAAAAAAGAAACAATTTGACCGGATAAACCTACAAAGACACAAGTTTTTAACTTATCCTAAATGGCATCATAAAATTATGGATAGACTTTGGGAAGGTTATTATAATTTCCATTCCTATACTTGCGTTTTAGAAAAGCATTCATATCTGAACCTATACTTGTTTGAGTAACCTTACCTACTAACATATTTGTGTAAAATTTATTATCTATATTTTAGTTAATTTAAATATGTTCTTCTATAATACATTTGGTTCACAAACTAATAAAATATTAACGGTATTATAATACTAATATGAATGATAAACAAATAATTAAACAAAAAGAGTACAAATTAAAAGTATAATATATAACTTAATTGAAAAAATATTTAAAGATATAATTCCTAATTATAAAACAATATAAATAGGATAATTTAAATTAAATAAAAAAATTTAAATTCTGATTATAAAATATAATGAATATATTATGAGAATATATATAAAGGTTGAGTTCTATATTATCCATATAACAACCATATCCAAAAAAATTACAGACGATCTTATATACTCCCTCATCCCTATTTATAAGACCCCTTCTAGAAGAATTGAGTGTCCCTTAATATAAGATCCTTTGTAAATTTTTAGGTAAAACAATAATTTTTTTCCATACTTACCCTTCATTAATATTAAACTCTTTTTATTCCCCATATATTGATAAGTATGAATAATTAATGAAGTTTTACTTACATGCCCAACTACACCATTGGAAAGTGACTTTTGAAGTCTTCTACCATGTCACAATTAATGTCTTTAAAATATAGTGACTTTTAAATAGGGGTATATTAGAATGCTATTAATTTTTTTAAAAGATCAATATATTAACTAACTTTTCTTAAACTGTGTAAAACAGTTGAAATGGTCTTATAATAAGAGATGGAGAGAGTACTTAAACTAGGATATTAACCTTCGTAGTATGCAGATTGAGATATATTTTTATTTAATTAAAATTAAATATATAATAAATTAATATTTCAAAACTAAAAAAATAAAAAATAAAATATTTTAGATAATTATTCAATTTTAAATTATAATTGTAGATTATGTTTATTATTGAAATCTAATTTACATTTATTATTTTATAATAAATTATAATTAAATAAATTAAAATAATAATAAGAATATATATTTATATTGAAAATAAGAATTATAATAGAAAATGATCAATAAAATTTTTATATTTTAATAAATTTAAAAATTAAAAAATAGTTTATTTAAAAATAAGGTTATAATTTATTAGCATTTAAAAATTCAAATTGAATTTTAATTTTAAGTGAGATTTTGCATAAGTCAAATTTCACTTTCAATCAACTTCAGTGGTTGGTCGCAATAGAAGTGGACTGTGACCCAAACGAACTTTATCTACAAGGTAAGTGATTCAAATCATATATGGAGTTGTCACTCTTGGAAGGACTTTACCTAACTACCAACCCCCGGCTTAAACCCACAACTATATCTGTGGGGTATTCCCGGTCAAAGATAAAAAAAATTTATACGTAGAATTCATAATAAGATGAAAATAGAGGGAAAATGTCAAAAGTCATTGAAAGAGGGCATGTTAATACCCCATTTTTTATGAGATTTAAAAAGCTATAATATAGAGAGTTGATTGAAACTCATTTAATGAATAAAACCTCAATCTATTGTATGTAATTTTTTTATTGGAGTTTGGTGGGTTTGAATACATTTGTTAAGTGTTATCCGTAAATGAAATCAAATTTGTCAAAAAAGAAACAAAGTCAATGATATCCCCTTTTTTTATTCATTAAATTAATATTGTAATACCAAATAAAATAAATGTCATATTATATTTTTTTTCTTTTTACTTTATTATGCTAATTAAACAAAGCATTAATGTGATGTGCATGTCTGCATGTCTCATGTGTCTGATTTGTATAACAGTAGACTCCAACCATGCATCCATTAGAAAAAAGGGGGGAATTGAAATCATTTTAATTTTAGAAACAAAAATAACAGTCTCACATTTCATGGAGGAGGAGGAGTGCGGGAATAGTATTTTTGCTACAATAGGAAATGAAAAGAAAAAGAAAAAAGAAAAAGAAAAAGAAAATAAAATAAAATAAAAGACACTAGACTCTTAGAAAAGAAAAAGGATGTGAGAATATTATAAGACATGATAGAGATAAAAATGGAAGAGAAGGAAAAGAGAGAAGAGAGAAAGAAAAAAGATGAGAGACATAAAGATATACTGTAGGGGTTTGTCTACGGTGGACCATGGTTCACATGGTCAAAAATACTAAAAATATAGTAATTTAAATCCCTAATCACCAAATTTAATACCCATTTTTATTAATGATTGATATTAAAATAATTTCAAGTTGCTTTATAAAATATCACTTGAAAATGATAAAAACTCAATTCGATATTACCGTGTATTGTAAAATTTTGCCCTTCAACTTTAAATCAATATACTTTTAACGAAATTAGCATAGATTGTATTGTAAATTCATATTTTCCCTTAAATTAAACTCAAATAGTCATATAAAAATTATTTAATAAAAAATAAAATTATTCATTCACCTTTATAAGAAAAAAAAAATGGAAGCTGAACTAGGTGGACCAAATTTTATTTCGTCCACCATAGAATCGTCCTATATTGTAGTAAAAGAAAAGAGGTGAGAAAATCATATATCTTCTTTTTTTATTATTAGAAATAAACAAAACACACCATTCGGCCTTGGAATCAATCCCTATTCAGAAAATTCTCAAATTGAAAGTGTGAAATTACGCTCATTTATTTGACCACCCCATTTTTCTCAGGACGAAGTTGAATCCGTCGAACCACTGAATTCATTGAAACATGCATGCAGGATTTGGAATTTAATTATATTAATATAGTTGACTGCTGATTGATTGATTAAATACTATGTGATATCTTTTAACCTTTTGTTAATTAATCAATCAACTTGCCGTTGCTGGTCAAGGGTCTAGAATCTAGATCTATCTCATTCTCATTCTTAGCATTGGTTCCGATTTTATATTGATATTTCTAATCAATCAATATAGTTTCACACTATAGGAAGTAGAAAGTGGTGATAGAAATAGTAAATAACAAAATGATTTTAATTTCCAAATTTTTTAATATATAATTTTAGTTAAAAATATTTGTAACAGATATTCCATAATATGAAATAATTTATTCACGTTGACTATAAATATTTTATTATATATTTTAAATAGTAATGGTAAATTTAAAAAATATTTAAAATTAATTAAGTATTTATTAATTTATAATATATTCATTTAGGTTTGATTAATTTTTTAATTTAAATATTAGATCCTATATTTTTATTTATTCAAGTTTAATTTAATGCCGATACTTTAATGGATATAATTTATCATGATTAATTATTTATGAAAAACTAATGTCTAATAAATAAAAAATTGTGAAAAATAAAATAAATAAATATGAAATATAGAGATTACTATTTAGTAATAAATCAAATTTTAAATAATAAAGCTTTAACAAATGGTATAAAAAGTTTTAAAAACTGAAATAAGTAAATTGAAAATTATGATGATTGAAGTCCTTTTTTAAATTTTTAGAATTTTATAGTATTCGTCATTGGCCCATAACAAAGTACTTATTCAGAGATTAATGAGATCTAGGTCACATGTTATCTCTTCCACATAAGACCCCATGCTCAAAGGTCAATGTCATGGCAGTTGCTATCAAATTAAGTACTGGAGATATTATTAAGAAGATATGAATGAGAATGAATGGCATTTTTAAGGAAATTATCAAAGTTTAAATTTAAAACATAATTATTAAAAATTTAACAAGTATACACTATTATTATAAAATATATAAATTAGAGTGATATTTAATAATGTGTTGTTATATAATTTATTGAGTTAAACACATAATATTGTGTCATATACTCATATTTATCAAATAATTAATGTGACAATACATCATTAGATGACAATATATAATTTTTTAACATTGATAATACATACCAATTAAACCCAATTATTAAAAGAAACTCTTAATTAGTATAGTATCACAAAATAATGTAATTCCATAATAATTGGGTTTAATGAGATCTCAGAATTTTTGTTATAAAAAATAACTTATTTCAGCGATTGTGGTCAAAGATTGTTCCAACCAAAGTCACAACTTTTGCTTCCAAGGCCATTCTGGACAGGATTGCCACTAAACAAAACCTTTTTCGAAGGGCAATTACACAGAGTTCTCAATTGGAGTGTTTGCATTGCAGGGATAATGTAGGAACTACCAATCACTTATTCTTTAAGTGTGTTGTTTCTCATTAGCTCTGGATGTCATGTTTTAATTGGTTAGGGTTGAGTACAGTTATATATTCATAAAAAATGTGGAGCAAATTTTGCACATTTTTCTGTTGTTCTTTTACTAAACAAGATTGTTGGGCAAGTATTCGGATGACAGTTATTTGGACACTTTGCTCGGAATGAGTTAATGTTTTCCTCAAGTAAGCTCTCTGCTAATGAGATGGTGGACTTGATTTAGGTTCGGTCCTGAATATGGTTAGGGGGAAAACACAACTCCTTCAATTATGATTTTGCATCCTGGTGTTCTAGTCCAGTTGGCTGTCTTATGAAATAATATGTCATGCTATTCAAGTCTGGTTAATCCTTGCTCTACCTTTTGGTCTCTCTAATTTATGTCTGGTGCACTTTCTGGTTAGGCATTTCTACTGATACTTTTAGTTTGTCACTGATTTTAACAACATCTTCAACCACTTGTTTTGACACTTGTCTTTTTTGCGGCTTGGATTTATTCACATTATGTTGTAGCACACGTTTTGTTTGGATTATTGGTGTTGTAGTTAATTAAGCTTAGCCTTTCTATTGCAGCGCAAGCTTTCTTTGTTTATTTCAATCTCTATGGCAGCTTTGGTTTTGGTTTTGTCTTGTTATTAGTTGTTTAGGTGCTCTTGTTTTAGACTTTGTATATGGGTTGGAGTGCCACTTGTACTCTATATCAATTCATTTTTGTTTATAAAAAATTATAGCATCATAAAGACTTTTTTCCACAAGTATACTCTATATATAGGAGACAATATAGCTTGAATTGAGTAAGACCATTATGAGCGACAAAAACTCCCTCTCCAAAAATTGATGCAATTACATACTCAAAACTCAAACTTGAGATCATTGGCGTCATAAAGATTAATAATATTTATAAGAATATCCCTATAAAAAAGTAAAAAAAAAATAAAAACATACTTAAGGTATTTTTCGTTACAAACCTTTCCAAATAATAAATCAATCATACTAAAAAATAGGGATTCACTTTCATATTGTTTTTTTTTTTTGCTAAAATGTTAAAACTAAATAATTGAAGTTATAAACTTTTATTATTTAACATTTAGTCTTTGTAATTTTAAACATTTAATAATATTGTTCTCAATTTATCTCAAAAGGCTCAAATCTAGCTAGGAAACATCAAGGGACTCGCTTATGGACTAGTTTCCATATTCGACCAACATAACATTGTTGAGCTAAGATTGCTTCAAAAAGTTGAGGCCCATTATGCATGTTAGTAGACTCAGTTAGTTAGTTAGTATATCATTCAGTTTTATTATATTGTAACTGATTCTTCTCTGTATATAAGGTCAACTAACGTTTAATAAAATTCAGTTTTGCATTCTTCTCTTAATTCCACGCTTAATATGGTATCAATAGTATTTTTTCCGCTATGCTCCTCTGTTAAGAGCATTTTTTTATGTTCCCCTTCTTTGCTTCATTCGTTTAGGATGGTGGATCATTCTGATCCCTACTTTCTCTATGCCTCAGATAATTCCACCAATGGCGCTTCTATCATTTCCTACAAGTTGAATGGTGATAATTATATTTCTGGGGCTCGAGCCATGACATTGGCTCTCATTCGCAGAAACAAGTTCGGTATTCATTTTTCCTATTCCAGTTGATTATTCCTCTTCTACATGTCATATTTGTCCTTTGGCTAAATTCGAAGATCATATTTTATCTCTAACAATCATTTTGTTGATGCTATTTTTTTTTGATTTGGTAGAAAGAAAGCTTCCTACAACAGGTTTCTGTGTTTTTCTTGGTAGAAACTTGTTGTAGATCATTTTGTAGAAAGATGTTTTTTGATTTGGTAGAAAGAAAGCATCTACAACAGGTTTCTACCAAATCAAAAAACATCTTTCTACCATGCAATCATTTTGCTGATGCTATTTTTGTTATTTGGATACTAGAAGATCTACAACAGGTTTCTATGTTTTTCTTGGAGATGCAATTATCTCCTGGAAGTCAAATAAGCAACCTACAGTTTCTAAATCCTCAGCTGAGGCTGAACACACAATTAGCTTTGTTCACTGTAGCTAGTGAAGTGGTTTGGCTTCAAGATTGTTGCAGCATTTTGAAGTTTGGACTCTTGCTACTCGTGTCTTTCTACGATAACGTTTCCGGAATTCACCTTGTTTCAAATCCAACCCATCATGAACAGTAATAACACATAGATATGATTACTATTTCATCCAGGAGCTTTTTCAAGCATTAACCATCAAATTGGCTCATGTTCCTAGTAAACACCGGCTTGCAAATCTCTTTACAAAGCCTTTAAAGCTATGCTCAGTTTCAGTCACTCATTTCCAAGTTGGGAACTGTCAATATATATTTCCCACCTTGAATGGGGTATTAGACTCGGTTAGTTAGTTAGTATATCATTCAATTTTATTTTTTTTTCGGTTGTAACTGATTCTTCTCTGTATATAAGGTCAACTAATGTTTAATAAAATTTAGTTTTGCATTCTTCTCTTAATTCCACGCTTAATACATGTGAAGACTCAAAGTAAGACACTTTGCACCTTTATGTACTTGATCCCAAGTTGGGGGTATACCTCCACGATTAGGATTCAAGAATATTCACCCCAATGCCTTAATTACTTCTCTCAGGGTTGTCATTGGAGGGAACTTGGTTGATAGGTTGGAGTCAGGCCTTACAATAGGCACCTCAAATCGGATCCAGGTACATTATTTCTCTGTCATTGTTACTCTACTAGAATTCTCACTTACTTGGGTATCGAAGTGCCTTTATAAGTACAACTCCATTGTTTTCCATCTTGAATCCATTATCCTAGTCATCATAACAAAATCAGACCTCTATACGAGCTTCCCAATAGAGAACATTTAACACAATTTATGGGAATCAATAGCATGACACATGATGCATTTAACAAGAGTGAAGTGTAAATGTAAGAATTCTTTAAAAGAAAAAGTACATCATTGTTAGAATAAAAGGGTAACAAGTAAAGTAGAAAGAAGAATCCTATGCAACAACTTTTGAGTCTCCAGGCTTGTCGGTAATTGGGGTTGGTTTCAACAGTTAACTCGCCTAGGTCCACGAGGACATAAAACTTATCCTCCTCATTGTAAGTATAAACATGTCTCGTGTGACACCCTTCTACCCCAAACTCTTATATGATCAACGAAGCGGAAGACTTAGGAAAATAACGAATCACATTGGGTAAAAAAGTTCACATTTCAACTCAATTAAAACCTCAATTCTTTCAAAGTAAACTATTCAAGATAGAAGTTGGAGTCAAAAGGTTTTCAAAGTAAATAAAATATTACTACCTCAAAAGTTAACAGTAAAACATCATTCTTAGCCTTATAAGGCACTTAAAATCGTTTACACAAATCTCTCCAAGATAGAAATATAAAATAAAACTCCTAATACTAAGCCCTGATGTCACATGTATCAGAACGACACCCATCAACTCAATACTCGGCACTTGAGGTGCCATCGTCATCACCTGTAAATAATAACCACAGATAGAAACGGTGAGGAAAAGAATACTACTCATACATACACATAGGAGACTACCCTATCCTCACCTCATGTAAAAAACATCATCATATAACTTATTCTATTATCAAATGTAAAGCATAATCATCATCATCATCATAATACACCAACAACATCATCAATATCACCACAATCATCATAATCCTCATTATCATCAAAATCATCATATCATCATACTCATCATTATCATCAATATCATCATTATCATCAATATCATCATACTCATCACAATCATCAATATCATCATTTTCATCATATTCATCATATCATCATCACCATCACGCACCTTCCTGAGTTGTACTTCACCACTCTAGGCTTGTACAACCTCAGGTACCATATTCAATTTCATCATAATCAGTGTTCACCTCCCTGAGTTATACTCAGGTACAATCATCAACATTATCATAGTCATTACTCACCTCCTGAGTTATACTCAGGTATCATAATCATTAACATAATCAATACCCACCTCCCTGAGTTACACTCAGGTACCATAATCAATAACATAATCACTACTCACCTCCCTGAGTTACACTCAGGTACTATAATCACCTCCCCGAGTTAGACTCAGGTACAACATTCACCTCCCTGAGCTACACTTCACCCCTCACTGGGCTTGTATATCTCCAGTACAATCACCTCCCTGAGCTACACCCCCACCCCTCACTGGGCTGTGTATCTCAGGTACAACATTCATATATATACTCAAGCATCATTTACAGCATAAGGTTAATTAAATCATCATCACCATTATTACCTCCCCGAGTTATACTCAAGTACACTATTCACCTCCCCGAGTTATACTCAGGTTACAACACTAACTTCATCATATCAATCATTCTCATCATGGTTCATCATAAATATCACCACTCATCATCATCATCAATCATTATAATTAACACCATTCATCATCATCATCATGTATAACATACATCTTCACCATCATCATCATCAAACAAATCATAATAATATCCCCAAATATCATTATCATCAAGAATAAACACAATCATCATCATCATCATGTATCATCATACATATTCACCATCATCACCATCAAACATCATCATAATTATCACCAATATCATTATCATCATAATAACACCAATCAATAATCATCATGTATCATCATACATATTCACCAATCATCATTATAAAAAATCGTCATAATTATCACAAATATCTTTCATCATCATAAATAACGCCAATCATCTATCATCTGTATCATCATACATATTCACCAATCATCATTATAAAAAATCATCATAATTATACATCAAAACTCGATATAAGCAATCATCCATCACAGGATTCACCAATCCACACTGGTAATCGATTACCACACCTCCTGTAATCGATTACCTGCAAAACAAAGTCTCTGGTAATCGGTTACCAACCCTGGTTAAATCGATTACCTGCAAGCAATCACCCTGGTAATTGATTACCACAACTTCTGTAATCGATTACCTACACACCAACTCTTTGGTAATCGATTACAGCATATATGTAATCGATTACCTGCGAGCAAACAACCCTCCTGGTTGCCCAGAACACTCTAGTAATCGATTATCAACCCTGGTAATCGATTACCCGCGACGTAGATCGCAGTTCTCGCGATCTCTACCAATTCTAAACCTCTCTATTCAATCTCTAATCAATCCTTTTCATCAAAACATCATTTATATACGTTATATTCATCAAACTCCACAAAGTATCCATCTTTAATAGTTTACAAGGTTTTCCCATCAAAACCCCAATTCATCAAACCCTTATTAATCCCTTTTTCACTATTCATATTATTCTCCATTCAATCTCCTCAAGATTCATCAAGAATCATACAAACAATTATCAATTTACAATTTTCATTATCCATACTCAATATATCAATTATTAATACGAATTAAGTCTTAGGTACTACCCAAGCATCCCCCACATGCATATATAAGCAGCACCCTCTCCCCCACCGTACCTTATTGAAGATCGATCAATCAGCAGGGGAGGCTCTTTCTTGGTTCTTGATGATCAAGCTCCAGCAACCTCCTCTTGAGACTTGGTTTCTCCCCTCCTTAGCGTTTCGCTCCTGATGATTTTACGAATAAGGATTAGGGTGAACTAAGAACCCCTCCTTAAATAAACACTTAATTGGGCTAGGCCCACTCTCAACCCACTATTCTATTTATTATTCTTATTATTTATTAAATAACCTTATTCATTAAAATATACTAATCTTATTAATATATTATTTATTTATTTATTTCTTCTACTTTATTAAGTTAATTTAATTTATTTATTACTTATAAAATTCAGGATGTTACATCTCGACCCTTGGGTACCTTGTAGTCAAGTGACACCCTTTTCACTTTTAGCTTGACATTAAGAATTTGGAATTGGGCCAATAACATTCTCGAAAGCTTCACCACAATTTCTCCCACTCTTAAACCATATTGAGTGTGTTGGTAAAACTAGCTAAAAGCTGAAAAGCTACCTGATTTGATTGAAGGTGTTTGGTAAACTAGCTGAAAATGGTAAAATGACATACAAGGACATCATTAATTATAAATAATGATAAGTGGGTGGTTAAGGGATAACTGTAATTAATTTTCAGCTAGTAGCTGAACTCAGAGTTTTTTTTAAAAAGCTACCCTCAACGTAGCTTTTCAAAAAAAGCTAATAGTTACTAAAAAAGCTACCTTACCAACACAGTTGAAAGGGTTTCAGCTACTAATTTCAGCTTTCAGCCAGTTGAAATGACTTACCAAACACACTCCTTAGTCTTCTTGGCCTTCCACATAGCTTTGGCTATACCTTTTGTGCTTTTTGCACCTCGATCATCTGACTTCTCAATACTTTCCTTCTCTTGTCGCAAGGTATATGTCTTCCTTAGAATTTTTAGTCCTTCTCTTTAGCTTCCTTTTGCCTTTTGCTCTATATGGTTCACCTTATTCTTGACCTTTTCCTCTGCCTTTTTCTTCTCATCAATAAGTTTCTTCGCCCCTCGACTCTTTTCCACGACTATATCTCAGTTGGGCTTGGATTTCTCCTTACCCTAAAACATCTTTGTAAGCCTCTTTCACCCATCGAGTTGAGGATAATATGTGGTATTGTAAGTTTTTCAGGAAGACGTCATGCTAGAGGGTTGGTGGAATGATAAGCTTGACTTGCCCTTCAATGTCAAGAAAGCTAAGACACTCCCGATCCTTAGTAAAGTATAGAAGAATATTCATCTTGCCTTAACCCATATCAGACTCATCCCTTAAATAGAGAAAAGCATTTGCTAAGGTTTTCTTATAGTTAAACCTTTACCTTCTCAAATTCCTTCTTTTTTTTTTTCTTTTGCAAAATCCTTTTACAACTTCTTACACGGGGAGGGAGGATCTTGAGTCTTGTTGGGAGGATGAGAGATGTATCTTGTTTTTCTTCTCAACCTTCTAGATGACTAGATGAAGGTTGGGAGTCAACTCTATCTATGTTGGCTTAACAGATTGGACGACTAACTTGGCATGCATCTTCATCCATGGCAATGGAATCCTTGGCCACCATTAGACCGAGAAGCGAACAACCAACCATGATAAAAAAGTGAAGTATTGAGTCAACAGTTAAAGAAAAGGAACGAAGTGCATAAGTTTCCCCCGACATATCTTGAGTTGGCTACCTATGGTCACCGACAACTTGTAGGTAAGAGCATCCAACATTGATTGACTTGAAAAATTTTAGTTGGTCTCATTGGACTAACCTTAGAAACTATTTATTTTTGATCTCTTCCATATTAATCCAATCCAATCCAATCCTTTTGAAAACCATAATCAGTTAAGCTCTGTCATAATGACGACCAGTCTAGTATATGAAGATTCACGAGTTGATGCCATAAAAAGGTTACCAAAGGTTGTCTTTCGTTGGGCGTCTTGGATCTGAAAATATTCATGTTTTAAGGATATCTCCCCCCACTTTGTTGATCAATGTAGGGATCCAAAAAACATGGTCTAAAAAACCACGCATATTTATCCAACTCTTATCCCTTCCTTTTAGGTGCTTTCGTAGCACTTGGAAGAGATGGAAGGAAGAAAGGGGATAGTGGTGGTAAGCTTGAACTCCTTCAATATAAATTGGAAGCTTCTTTTAAGGCCCTTGACATTTGAAGTGAAGCTGAGAGGGGGTGACATCAAGGTAAAGTAGAACCTTCTCCTCAAAATTAGTAAAAGGAACACAAGCTCAAGTTTGGTGAAAAAATAACAGGTCTTAGACATCTCGTATAAGCATGAATGCTAGATTCTAGAATTACCAACCACATAGGACGTCCTTATATTTTACATCCAAATATAAACAACTCGATTTTGAATGGATTGCTCTTCCTCGAGCATATACCTACGGTAGCATCTCATAACCTCATGATCTACTAAATTATTACCAATTTGCCCATTGGAAATGCTTGACTCCGCCTCTGTTCCATCTTAGACATGAGGATATACCTGTAAAGGTCATGTAATAGCTTTGTGAGTTTGAGTCATTACTTAAAAATGACTCAATAACCTCCTCACAGACAATACACCTAATAAAGGAAGATGACAAATCCTCCTCCGCCTTTGCGTGAAGTGCCTACACATTGTCAGAGGAAGGTAACACTTGCACTCATCCCCTGCAATACTTCCTAAGGAGGAAGGCCACTTTAGTGAAACCCAAGTGTTCCCCTGGAGCTATTAGAGAAGTAGCCACCAACCCAATAAGGGTGGGGAATTAGATTTTCAAAATTATAGAGAAGCTTTTTGGTTTTCAAATATTAGAGAGACATTATTTTTTTGCTTAGAAAGAGAATCTTTCTTAATTTCTTTTTGGTGCAAGACCACAATGTATACTCCATGGGAGACACTCCTGTTCGAGCGGGTGGTAGATCTCTATGAACGGTAAAACTCTCCCTCCAAGTATTTAACACTGCTGCATACCCAGGGCTCGAACTCGAGACCACTGGTTAAGCTAGAATCTTTCTTAATTGATATCATAATATATATATATTAATGATCCTACCTTATGTTTATAATATAAATAATTGTAAAATTATCAAGAATAAACAAAAAAGAATTTTGCAAAGAAATTAAAGAGAGAGGAGAAGAGAAAGAGACACCAAATTTTTATATTGGTTTACTCTCAATGTCCTTGAGAGGAGGGTTTCTTAGAAATGGTGTAATAAAATAATATATATGAATAACATTAAGGCCCCGTTTGAGATGATTGCGAATTTTTAGTTTGGGTTATAAAATTTGGTTGAAACCCCAAACGATAGATAATATTGTCGTTAAAAGTTGACTGCCTTTTACAACATAGCAAGCAGCTTCATTTGTTTGTCGTTTTGCCAATAACTACCGTGTTGTTTGAGGTAGTTGTGTGTTTTCAGTTTTTGGTTTTAAAAAAATTCAATCTAAGTTTTTACAATTCAAACTAAAAATTGGTTTGAAAACAAAAAAAAATGGTATTTTGTTTTCGGTTTTGAGTTGTAAAAATTTAGTTAAAATCTTTGAAAACTAAAAACTGAAAACTCGTGACCACTCCAATTGCAACTGCACACAACTGATGTGATTGAAACTTCGATCCTCTCATTAGGGATAGTCAAATTCGCAATTCCACGGAAGGGTTTGCTTCTTAGGTGAATGAAAAATATTCACCAAACAAGCGAAATTAATACCAAAAAAATTTAGCTTCTATTTATAAGATTAATTAATATCTCAAGTATGATTATAGACTTGTCCTTGCGACGATTAATATATAATCTTCCGTATTTAATATTAGGTTCTTTCCTTCAAAATCCAAGTCAAACTATAACTTTCAATGGGTTAAAAAGGGGATTTATCCAATATGGCAATATTAATAGACGGTGTTGACCCTTGTGAACCCTTTCATCATGAACCATTAAAAAATGAATCTATACTCATAGCCGCCTAACATATCACTTTAATATGATGCAATAGGCTATATAATAATTGAAACATCCTATTCCATTCTAACTACCATATGAATCAACTACCAATCCATTTTTATTAAAAAAAAATCTCAATAATAATTAGTAACGACCAATTATAGAAAATATTGTTACAGTATTTTCTACATCACATTCACATGAAAGAAGCAAATGCCAAGCTTTTCGCATAACAAGGTTCCGAACTCAGATCAAACTGAAATCAGCATCTAATTTTAATTTTGTATTAGACATAGACAGATCTTAAACTTCAACCACAATATTTGGAAGGAATTGCACATAGTTTTTACTTTCCAGGTACGTCGGGTATGGAACCTGATCAGATAAGCATTTTCCGAATAAAACCAATCCATTAATATTTATAAAATAAACAATGATAATAATTGTCTGCGTCATGGTGATGCCTTGTTTTATATATATTGGTAATAGAATTTTGGGTGAATAGATGGTACCCAATTTAAGTAGAGAAATCTTCTAGACCTAAAAAATACTTACAGAGCTCCAGTCTAGTTGTGGATGGACTAAATAACTGTATCCTTAGCTAATGCTTAGCTATATACAACTAAATTTTGTTGAAAAAGTAATTAATTAGAGAGGATCCTTACACGAAGTACATTTATCTTGGTGGATATTTGAATTTTAAACTTAGAAATAGAATTGTGTTTGATGTAAATTTAATTCTCACACTTATCAAAATGTTCTCGTTAAGTCCTTAACTAAAGTTCATTGATAGTAGAAAAAAAAAAGAAAAAAAATTTTGCCATCCCAAAATTGATGAAATTGGCGGTAGAAAATCTCTTTGAACTATTTTATTTTTTATTCAATCAAAGTTTTTTTTAGATAAATAAGGGTCTAAGTATATGATATATATATATATATATATGGATTCCTATTGAATTTTATATTATTTTTATTTTACAAAACTAATAACACGACTTTCTCAAGCAAATTTAAAATTTTATTAAATCTGATATCATAT
The DNA here is from genome assembly GCA_026901365.1 of Sesbania bispinosa. NCBI lineage: Eukaryota > Viridiplantae > Streptophyta > Magnoliopsida > Fabales > Fabaceae > Sesbania > Sesbania bispinosa. Next base: position 1,597,764 of record QLOH01000177.1, read on the forward strand.
GATTTTATAATAGATTGAATGGATATACAATGTGAGTGTGAAAATTTTACAGTTTCATATAAATATGTGTTGTCACGTAATTTAATAAGTATTTAAATAAATGATATGGCAACACATGATTGAATATCGATATAAAATTTTCACATTGATATGCATACTAATTAAACTCAATTGTAATTTAATCATGACACGGGTCAATGGTTTTGACCAATAAATTAAATGATTAAATCATTAATGTCTTTCTTGTAACTTTAATAAATCTTTTTTTGGGTTAGGTTAGCTAAAATTCTACAAATCATTTCCAACACACCCCACTTTAGGGTTGCTTTTAGCATCCCTTTTTTTGCTATTAGCACTCCTACCCTTACCCTTTCCCCTCCCAACAAGCAGCCCCACCCCCTTCCACACCCACCCCCTTCTCCTTCCCTACCCCATCCCCCCTTTCCACTTCTCTTCCAACCCAACACCCTCACCCCTTCCCCACTCCCCACCGCCTCCCCAACACCCCCATCCTCACTCCCACTCCCCCACCCCACCCCCACCCCACCCCCACCCCATCCCATCCCCCCTTTTTCATAATTTTTTTTTGAGTTTTTGAGTTTAGAGATGGAATGTTTTCGTCTTAATAAAAAAATTAAAAAAAAATTTCGGAGACCTTCAAAAATTAATTTTCGGAGGTTTGGGAAATTTAAAAAAAAATTGCTTGGAGATGGATTAGAGACGGAAAAATTTCGTCTCTAAACCCAAAAGCTCAAAAAAAATTATGAAAAAAGGGGAGGGGGACGGAAGGGAGTGGGAGAGGGTGGGGGTGTTGGGGAGGTGGGGGAGTGGGGAAGGGGGTGAGGGTGTTGGGGACGGGGATGGAAGTGGGAAGGAGGGTTGGAAGAGAAGTGGGAAGGGGTGGGGCTGCTTGCTGTGAGGGGAAGGGCCGAAGGGGTAGTTTAGTAAAGGGTAGGGCCGAAGGGGTAGTTAGTAAAAGAGATTGAATTAGAAAACGTTCCAATCTTCCTGTTCGCCCTAGTAGAGAGCGTTGCGGCAGAGAAGAGTTCGCCCTCCATGGGAGGGTTTCCTCTCTCCATGGGAGGGTTTTCTACCATACTTCAGGTGGTTTTTCTACCCATAATAAGTGGGTTATCCTCTCTCTATAGTGAGAGTGTTCTTTTTACACTTCATCTTCCTTCCTTCACCCCATAACCACCTCTACCTTTTCTGTTTTCCAGCCACCACCATATCTTCCGTCCTCCCTTCTAGAGATTCACCTTCTTTTTTTTTTTTCTCACTACTGTTCTGCTATTCAAGGATTCTGATTGAGTTGCTTCTCTTAGCACTTTACAGCACTTATCTACTCAATTTGTTGTATTTTATGCATTTCTACCAATAGAGCATGATTTTGCAGCACTGTTTTACACAGTCTAGTTGCGGTTGATGCTTCTGATATGCCTGCTTTGAGTTTTTTGGATATGTGCTGATCCGGAAGGAATAGAAAAAAGTAAAAGGAAAAAAGTCCAATGTTCTTTCAGATTTTTTTGTAATAGGAGGCTATGTTTTACTTAGGATTACTAATTTATTTAGATATATGAGTATGCGTGCTTGCTTTGTTATTTTGATCTATAGTGCACTACTGTAATACTCTTTGTTTAGCATCCTACAAACGTTGTAAGTGCCGTTTTGGCATCTATTAATGAATGATCTTTCGAATTAAAAAAGTAAAGGGTGGGTGGTGTGAATAGCAAAAGAGGGTGCTAAAATCAATCACCACCTTGACTTGACATAAATGAGGAAGCCCTACAGGCAGAGCATTGAGTCCAGTCCAGCATAAATTCTCAAACGATACTTGTTGCTTCCATTGTTTTTAATTATATTACCATATTAGCTGTATTTATCTGCAACTTTTTACAATAGCAAGAATTGTGACATAATTGCAATTTGCAACCATAATACAATTTAAGACCATGCTCCTTCTGTACAATTACAAATTTTCTTGGTTCATTACTTTGATTGCCTGTGGCATGCTTAAAATCTTGACTATTTGCACTCAAGAGTTGTAGTATGAAAGAGTAATTCAGCACAAAAGCTTGTGCTGCTAACTTAGCACAAGTGAATGCTTTCTTTACCCTGTCATCTAGCCAGTAGCCTCCGGTTATTTATTACTTTATAGTATTGTATTAATTTGGATATATGCTTTGCAGCTATGTATCGTGTAGTCTAGCTTGCACCATATGAATTGTATTGTACAGGCCAAGTTTCCTCCTTGCACAAGGCGTAACTTATAACTTGAGAGTTCTTGTTACAAATTGTAAATGTTTATGCTATAAGAACAGTTAGTGGCTAGAATTCTTTTATTAAAAAAGAAGGGAAAATGTGTTTTTTCGTCCCTATAGTTTTGTCAATTTTGGTCTCCGTCCCTGTATTTTAAATCCTTTGTTTTTTATCCCTAAACTTTCTAAACCCCTAAACCATCGTCCTGACGTTAGTGAGAATGATAACCTGATGAGCTGGGGTAACAAAGTTACATGTTAACCTCAATAGTGGTCCCAAATAGCTGACTCATCTAATTAATCTTTTTTTATTAATTTTTTAAATATTAAAAACCATGATTGTGAAATTAGGATTTTTATCGGGTAAAATTGCTCAAGTGAAACCCTAATTTAGCAATTAGGATTTTTTAATAATTAAAAATTAATAAAAAAGTTAATTAGATGATCAGTCAGTTATTTGTGATTCACTATTGAGGCTGTCATGTAACTTTTATAGCCAACTCAGGTTAACGGATCTCACTGACGGGCAGGGGGACCAGTTTGGGGGTTTAGAAAATTTAGGGACAAAAATACAGGATTTAAAGTACAGGGACAGACTAAAGTTGACCGAAACTATAAGGACGAAAACCATATTTTTCCCAAAAAAAAAAGAAAAAACCACAAGAAGTTGTGTTCAAGATGCTAAGTGGTTGCTTCACAACCATCATGCACACAGGCCAAGACATCTTTGTAAGCCCTTGAAATGGTAAAAGAATCATAGACCTTTCCATCACTGCTTTTCTTGTACTCAAAGAGGAGAGATGAATGATTGAATGCCGTCAACTTGACAAACCCAAAGTCATAGTCTCTTAAAGACTCCACTTTGGTGTTACTTGGCTGAAATTCGAAATGGCTTCTGCCCCTCCAACAACAATATGAATTGTTCCATTCACAGTGCCAGAATATGAGACCTTTCTGTATTCACATTGATTCTGCATATGTAGGTGTATCGAAAAAAAACATTAGCATGGAAGTTATTATTAAAAGTCACCATTGCAATACAAATAAACAGGCACCCATCTATAGATCACTTCAACAATTTTGAAAAAGACTATGTGCATACAATGAAGAAAAAAATCATGAACTTACCACTGTACATGTTGGTTCACATTTAAATAAAATCATGGCATATTTGGCTATTGTCCTTACCTGATAACATGGGGCATGTCCGTTCGTAGTTATGGACATGGCCATAAAATGCAATGTCCACTTTATATTTCTGCCAAAAGTCTCTGCAAACTTTCCTTCCATTGGCTCTTCAATGACCCTCCAACCCATACAAAAATCAGAGGAATATCCAAGCACACGATGAGCAGCAAAGATCAACCAGGGTTGCTTTTGTCCTGTCTACTGTTTGCTAGGCAATGCTCAATGAATTTGTACTGTTCTGTCTTCTCTCCAATCAGTTCAGTGTCACTATACAGAAAGAAACATGCCATAATCTGTCGCCTACCTGGAAATCAGAAATTCAGACTATTATATATTTTACTAGAAGGATATCAAATATATTATACGATCACTTTATCATTAGAATTATAAACTAACATTTTGAGTAACTTAGATTGTTCATGTTAAAATAATAAAACATATTTAATGTTGAGTCATTTCAAATAAAACTAATGTAATCCAAGCATGCCCAATCAAACTGAACAGATTTAATTTTTCATGAAACAATTTACCAAAACTTTGCTCTATTTTCAGCTGGAACATAAAACATGGTCTCGGCCCAAAACTCCACATTCGCCGCCTGATCTGTAGTGTTATAAAAGGATCCCGTTTGGGCCAATCACGTTCATGATTACCACTGCAGGATGATTCACATCACAATCATTGCTAATGTATAAGTAACACATGAATCTAAAATAAGTGCTAGTTGAAGAAGGTATGGACAGCAGGACAACCTGGCGATCATATATGGCACTGTTGACGCAATTGGTTCCTTGGGCTGTGAATTGGTCCCACTGTGAGATGTATCCGTTTGCATATGTTTATGTCTCCTATGTGGAAAACAATGTCAATATTTTTTAAATCCTTGATGAGCTGGTCAGTGGTGTTAAGTGAACCAGGTTGATAGTCACTATACTCATTTGAACCATCTCGCTCAGCCTGAACATATTGGAAGAAAAGTAAATATTTTTCCCATCAAGAATAATGTCCAACGTCATCCTCTTGTAATTTTTCAGTTTTAACTCAGACCATTAGCCATTTCAGAGCCAGAGGTTTACATGGATCCCAGTTTTCATTTCTATGATTACAGCATTGAGCATAGTTGACTTCCACTGAGTCCCTCCAAATAGACAAGCCAACTCCCTTCCCCACCAAACAAGAAAAGAAAGAATTTTAAAAAGAAAGGAGATATAGGAGTTTTCTGGGTATTATAGGAAAAGAATGCAAAACAAGAAATCAAGTCACAGTTTTTCAGAAAAAATCTTAATAAATGATAGCATCTGTGTTTGTAGCTTCAAATAAAAAGCTTAAATTGGTCATTCCTTAGCCAAATTGCAGGGTGGGAAAAAAAAAGCTCATCAGCGGACAAAGTCAGAAAAGAAACAATTGTAACCAACGAGACATTTGAGAAATATTATTAGCCCAATAGTTTATGATCTTCAAGATTATAATGAAGAGGTATTGATGAAACATTTTTAGTGTAGAATAGTCAATAAATACTGATGTTATAGTTAAAGGCTTGAGTTACTTTTCTTGATCGTGCTGGTTTGGGCTTTGAGCACACTAGTTCTTCCGCCAAAAGACAGTTTCGGACATCTTTTCTCTTCATATAAATTTTATTTTGAAAAAAATCATTTTACCTTCCCCCATGTCACCAATATGACAACACTGTGCAGTGAGTCTTGTCCAGGATAGTGATGACTTGAATGAATCTTGCTCCAAATATATGAACATTGGACAAAAGATGCCCAACTCGGTA